>NC_046124.1:5353576-5676070 GCF_010993605.1 Petromyzon marinus | reverse complement strand
CCGTCTAAGCAACGGCCCAGACTCACCGAGGTAGTGAGTTAGAGAGCATCTCTCTAACTCTCTAGAGAGCGTCTCTCTGACTCTCTAGAGATCGTCTCTCTAACTCTCTAGAGAGCGTCTCTCTAAGTTTCTAGAGATCGTCTCTATAACTCTCTAGAGATCGTCTCTCTAACGCTCCAGAGAGCGTCTCCCTAACTCTCTAGAGATCGTCTCTCTAACTCTCTAGATATCGCCTCTCTAACTATCTAGAGAGCGTCTCTCTAACGCTCTAGAGATCGACTCTAACTCTCTAGAGAGTGTCTCTCTAACTCTCTAGAGAGCGACTCGCTAACTCTCTAGAGATCGTCTCTCTAACTCTCTAGAGAGTGTCTCTCTAACTCTCTCGAGATCGTCTCTCTAACTCTCTAGAGAGTGTCTCTCTAACTATCTAGAGAGCGTCTCTCTAACTCTCTAAAGAGCCTCTCTCTACGTCTCTAGAGAGCGTCTCTCTAACTCTCTAGAGAGTGTCTCTCTAACTCTTTAAAGAGCGACTCTCTAACTCTCTAGAGAGCGTCTCTCTAACTCTCTAGAGATCGTCTCTGTAACTATCTAGACAGCGACTCGCTAACTCTCTAGACAGCGTCTCTCTAACTCTCTAGAGAGTGTCTCTCTAACTATCTAGAGATCATCTCTCTAACTCTCTAGAGAGTGTCTCTCTAACACTCTAGAGAGCGTCTCTCTAACTATCTAGAGATCATCTCTCTAACTCTCTAGAGATTGTCTCTCTAACTCTCTAGAGAGCGACTCTCTAACTCTCTAAAAGGCGTCTCTCTAACTCTAAAAAGAGCGTCTCTCTAAGTCTCTAGAGAGCGTCTCTCTAAGTCTCTAGAGAGTGTCTCTCTAACTCTCTAGAGAGGGTCTCTCTAACTCTCTAGAGAGCGTCTCTCCAACTATCTAAAGAGCGTCTCTCATAAGTCTCTAGAGAGCGTCTCTCTAAGTCTCTAGAGAGTGTCTCCTAACTCTCTAGAGATCGTCTCTCTAACTCTCTAGAGAGCGACTCTCGAACTCTCTAAAGAGCGTCTCTGTAAGTCTCTAGAGAGCGTCTCTCTAAGTCTCTAGAGAGTGTCTCTCTAACTTTCTAGAGAGCGTCTCTCTAACTCTCTAGGAAAGCGTCTCTCGAACTGTCTAAAGAGCGTCTCTCTAAGTCTCTAGAGAGCGTCTCTCTAACTCTCTAGAGAGAGCGTCCTCTCTACTCTCTAGAGAGCGGTCCTCTCTAACTCTCTAGAGAACGTTCTCTCTAACTATCTAGAGATCTTCTCTCTAACCTCTCTAGAGATCGTCTCTCTAAGTCTCTAGAGATCGTCTCTCTCTAACTCTCTAAGGGATCGTCCCTCTAAGTCTCTAGAGAGCGTCTCTCTATTTCTCTAGAGAGCGTTCTCTCTAACTCTCTAGAGATCGTCTCTCTACATCTCTAGAGAGCGACTCTCTAACTTTCGAGAGGAGCGTCTCTCTTACTCTCTAGAGAGCGACTCTCTAACTCTCTAGAGAGCGACTCTCAACTCTCTAGAGAGCGTCTCTCTCTAAGTCTCTAGAGACCGTGTCTCTAACTCTCTAGAGAGGGTCCTCTCTAATTCTCTAGAAAGCGTCTCTCTAACTCTCTAGAGAGTGTCCTCTCTAACTCTCTAGAGAGTGACTCTCTAACTCTCTTGAGATCGTCTTTCTTACTATCTAGAGAGCGTCTCGCTAACCTCTCTAGAGAGCGTCCTCTCTAACTCTCTAGAGATCGTCTCATTAACTATCTATTAGAGTGTCTCTCTAACTCTCTAGAGAGCGTCTCTCTAACTCTCTAGAGAGCGACTCTCTAACTCTATAGAGATCGTCTCTAACTCTCTAGAGATCGTCTCTCTACGTCTCTAGAGAGCGTCCTCTCTAACTCTCTATAGATATTTTCTCTAACTCTCTAGAGAGCATCTCTCTAACTATCTAGAGAGCGTACTCTCTAACTCTCTAGAGAGCGTCTGTCCTAACTCTCTAGAGATCGTCTCTCTAACTCTCTAGAGAGCATCTCTCTAACTCTCTAGGGATCGTCTCTCTAACTCTCTAGAGATCGTCCCTCTAACTCTCCAGAGATCGTCTCTCAAAATCTCTAGAGAGCGTCTCTATAACTCTCTAGAGATCGTTTCTCTAACTCTCTAGAGATCGTCTCTCTAACTCTCTGGAGAGCGACTCTCTAACTCTCTAGAGAGCGTCTGTCTAACTCTCTAGAGAGCGTCTCTCGAACTCTCTCTAGAGAGTGTCTCTCTAAGTCTCTAGACAGCGGTCTCTCTAACTCTCTAGAGATCGTCTCTCAAACTCTCTACAGAGCGTCTCTCTAACTCTGTAGAGAGCGACTCTCTAACTCTCTAGAGATCGTCTCTCTAACTCTCTGGAGAGCGACTCTCTAACTCTCTAGAGAGCGAATCTCTAACTCTCTAGAGAGCGTCTCTCTAACTCTCTAGAGAGCGTCTCTCTAACTCTCTAGAGATCGTCTCTCTACCTCTCTAGAGAGAGTCTCTAACTCTCTAGAGATCGTCTCTCTATATCTCTAGAGAGCGTCTCTCTAACTCTCTAGAGATCGTCTCTCTACATCTCTAGAGAGCGAACTCTCTAACTCTCTAGAGAGTGTATTTCTAAGTCTCTAGAGACCGTCTCTCTAACTCTCGAAAGAGCGACTCTCTAACTCTCTAGAGAGCGTCTCTCTAACTCTTTAGAGATCGTCTATCTAACTTTCGAGGAGAGCGTCTCTCTAACTCTCTAGAGAACGTCTCTCTAACTCTCTAGAGAGGGTCTCTCTAATTCTCTAGAGAGCGTCTCTCTAACTCTCTAGAGAGTGTCTCTCTAACTCTCTAGAGAGCGACTCTCTAACTCTCTTTAGATCGTCTTTCTTACTATCTAGAGAGCGTCTCGCTAACTCTCTAGAGAGCGTCTCTCTAACTCTCTAGAGATCGTCTCATTAACTATCTAGAGAGCGTCTCTTTAACTCTCTAGAGAGCGTCTCTCTAACCTCTCTAGAGATCGTCCTCTATAACTCTCTAGAGGAGCGTCTCTCTAACTCTCTAGAGAGCGTCTCTCTAACTCTCTAGAGAGCGTCTCTCTAACTCTCTAGAGAGCGTCTCTCTAAACTCTCTAGAGAGCGTCTCTCTAACTCTCTAGAGATCGTCTCATTAACTATCTAGAGAGCGTCTCTCTAACTCTCTAGAGAGCGTCTCTCTAACTCTCTAGAGATCGTCTCATTAACTATCTAGAGAGCGTCTCTCTAACTCTCTAGAGATCGTCTCTCTAACTCTCTAGAGAGCGTCTCTCTAACTCTCTAGAGAGCGTCTCTCTAACTCTCTAGAGAGCGTCTCTCTAACTCTCTAGAGAGCGTCTCTCTAACTCTCTAGAGAGCGACTCTCTAAGTCTCTAGAGATCGTGTCTCTAACTCTCTAGAGATCGTCCCTCTAACTCTCTAGAGATCGTCTCTCTAATTATCTAGAGAGCGTCTCTCTACCTCTCTAGAGATCGTGTCTCTAACTCTCTAGAGATCGTATCTCTAACTCTCTAGAGATCGTCTCTCTAATTATCTAGAGATCGTCTCTCTAATTATCTAGAGAGCGTCTCTCTACCTCTCTAGAGAGCGACTCTCTAACTCTCTAGAGAGTGTCACTCTAAGTCTCTACAGAGCGTCTCTCTAACTCTCTAGAGGCGACTCTCTAACTCTCTGGAGAGCGTATCTCCAACTCTCCAGAGATCGTCTCTCAAAATCTCTAGAGAGCGTCTCCATAACTCTCCAGAGATCGTCTCTCAAAATCTCTAGAGAGCGTCTCCATAACTCTCTATAGATCTTTTCTCTAACTCTCTAGAGAGCATCTCTCTAACTCTCTAGAGAGCGACTCTCTAACTCTCTAGAGAGCGTCTCTCTAATTATCTAGAGAGCGTCTCTCTAACTCTCTAGAGATGGTCCCTCTAACTCTCTAGAGAGCGTCTCTCTAACTCTCTAGAGATCGTCTCTAATTATCTCGAGAGAGTCTCTCTACATCTCTAGAGTGCGTCTCTCTAACTCTCTATAGATCTTTTCTCTAACTCTCTAGAGAGCATCTCTCTAACTCTCTAGAGAGCATCTCTCGAACTCTCTAGAGATCGTCCCTCTAACTCTCTAGAGAGCGTCTCTCTAACTCTCTAGAGATCGTCTCTCTAAGTCTCTAGACAGCGTCTCTCTAACTCTCTAGAGATCGTCTCTCTAACTCTCTGGAGAGCGACTCTCTAACTCTCTAGAGATCGTCTCTCTAACTCTCTAGAGAGCGTCTCTCTAAGTCTCTAGAGATCGTGTCTCTAACTCTCTCGAGAGCGTCTCTCTAACTCTCTAGAGAGCGTCTCTCTAGGTCTTTAGAGAGCGTCTCTCTAAGTCTCTAGAGAGTGTCTCTCTAACTCTCTAGAGAGCGTCTCTCTAAGTCTCTAGAGATCGTGTCTCTAACTCTCTAGAGAGCGTCTCTCTAACTCTCTAGAAAGCGTCTCTCTAACTCTCTGGAGAGAGTCTCTCTAACTCTCTAGCTCTCTAGAGAGTGTCTCTCTAACTCTCTAGAGAGCGACTATCTAGAGAGCGTCTCTCTAACTCTCTAGAGAGTGCCTCTCTAAGTCTCTAAAGATCGTCTCTCGAACTCTCTAGAGAGCGTCTCTCTAACTCTCTAGAGAGCGTCTCTCTAACTCTCTAGAGATCGTGTCTCTAACTCTCTAGAGATCGTCTCTCTAACTCTCTAGAGATCGTCTCTCTAATTATCTAGAGATTGTCTCTCTAATTATCTAGAGAGCGTCTCTCTACCTCTCTAGAGAGCGACTCTCTAACTCTCTAGAGAGTGTCTCTCTAAGTCTCTACAGAGCGTCTCTCTAACTCTCTAGAGAGCGACTCTCTAACTCTCTGGAGAGCGTATCTCCAACTCTCCAGAGATCGTCTCTCAAAATCTCTAGAGAGCGTCTCCATAACTCTCCAGAGATCGTCTCTCAAAATCTCTAGAGAGCGTCTCCATAACTCTCTATAGATCTTTTCTCTAACTCTCTAGAGAGCATCTCTCTAACTCTCTAGAGAGCGACTCTCTAACTCTCTAGAGAGCGTCTCTCTAATTATCTAGAGAGCGTCTCTCTAACTCTCTAGAGATGGTCCCTCTAACTCTCTAGAGAGCGTCTCTCTAACTCTCTAGAGATCGTCTCTCTAATTATCTAGAGAGAGTCTCTCTACATCTCTAGAGTGCGTCTCTCTAACTCTCTATAGATCTTTTCTCTAACTCTCTAGAGAGCATCTCTCTAACTCTCTAGAGAGCGTCTCTCGAACTCTCTAGAGATCGTCCCTCTAACTCTCTAGAGAGCGTCTCTCTAACTCTCTAGAGATCGTCTCTCTAATTCTCTAGAGAGAGTCTCTCTAACTCTCTAGAGATCGTCTCTCTAACTCTCTAGAGAGCGACTCTCTAACTCTCTAGAGAGCATCTCTCTAACTCTCTAGAGAGCGTCTCTCTAAGTCTCTAGAGATCGTGTCTCTAACTCTCTCGAGAGCGTCTCTCTAACTCTCTAGAGAGCGTCTCTCTAGGTCTTTAGAGAGCGTCTCTCTAAGTCTCTAGAGAGTGTCTCTCTAACTCTCTAGAGAGCGTCTCTCTAAGTCTCTAGAGATCGTGTCTCTAACTCTCTAGAGAGCGTCTCTCTAACTCTCTAGAAAGCGTCTCTCTAACTCTCTGGAGAGAGTCTCTCTAACTCTCTAGCTCTCTAGAGAGTGTCTCTCTAACTCTCTAGAGAGCGACTATCTAGAGAGCGTCTCTCTAACTCTCTAGAGAGTGCCTCTCTAGTCTCTAAAGATCGTCTCTCGAACTCTCTAGAGAGCGTCTCTCTAACTCTCTAGAGAGCGTCTCTCTAACTCTCTAGAGATCTTCTCTCTAACTCTCTAAAGATCGTCTCTCTAACTCTCTAGAGAGCGTCTCTAACCCTCTAGAGAGTGAATCTCTAGAGATCGTCTCTCTAAGTCTCTAGAGAGATGATCTCTAACTCTCTAGAGAGCGTCTCTCTAACTCCCTAGAGAGCGTCTCTCTAATTCTCTAACTCACTCGGTGGTGAGTTAGGGAGCGACTCTCACACACCATGATTGTGAGTTAGAGAGCGACTCTCTCTAACTACGAGTAGTTAGGGAGTCGCTCTGTAACTCACCACGTGGGTGATGAGTTAGAGAACGACTCTTACACACCATGTTAGTGACTTATAGAGCGAATCTGTCTACGTCCTCTTAGTTAGAGAGAGCGACTCTCTCTCTAATTCGTGGTGAGTGTACCAGCGGTTCGAGACGCGACGTTGCCGCCTGCGTCCGAGGAGCACCTTGGGCACGCGACCCAGGAGGTCACCGCTGGCCCCGTGACACGTGGCGGCACGTGGCGACCCACGATGACACGTGATGACCCGTGGTGACACGTGATGACACGTGGCGGCACGTGGTGACACGTGATTACACGTGATGACCCGTGGTGACACGTGATGACACGTGGCGTGCACGTGGCGACACGTGATGATCCGAGGTGACACGTGATGACACGTGGTGACACGTGATGACACGTGGCGTGCACGTGATGACCCGTGGGACACGTGATGACACGTGGCGTGCACGTGATGACCGTGTGACACGTGATGACACGTGGCGTGCACGTGGCGACACGTGGCGACACGTGGCGTGCACGTGGCGACACGCGATGACACGTGATGACCCGTGGTGACACGTGATGACACGTGGCGACACGTGATGACCCCAGCTTCTCGCTGACAGCGAACACCGCCGCCGCCGCCGTGATGACGCATCCTCTCCCTGAACGACGAGACAGCAGCTATAGCGGCCTCTCGTGCCTGCTATAGCGACAGTTCCGCCACTGGGGGGGGCTCAGTCACGAGAGAGGGGGAGCGGTGGCACTGCGGTTGGGAGCACTGCGCTCCGAACAACCGCGACCCAAGTTGCATTTACCGCTCGCGGCTAACGCCAGTGGCGAGCCACGGTATCCACCAAACCCGTCATATCCGCTTCCACTCGATCGAGTCCCCGGGACTCGGGTCGATTTGGACTTAAACGAGTGAGTGGTGCTCCCTCCGTCAGCACGTGAGAAGACAAAGGAGCCAACTCCCCCCCCCCCAACCCCACCCCACCCCCTAGCACGTAGTCACGGCATTAATAGGTGCTCGCTAACAACACTTGCCCCAACAGCCTGACGTGACGTCCTTCACGAGGAACATTTGGTGCCCTGTGTGCGTGTTGGCATCACCGCAACAAAGACAACGTTCACACGCTGTTGGAGAGGGGCGATGTGGCTAGCACCACGCCCGGCCGCCTTTGTCCTCCCCTGCGGTGATGTGTGCACGGCCGTAAGCCAGGGGGCCTGATTAAGGCACGGGGGGGGGGGGGGCTTTAGGGGCTGCATCCCAGGGAGCCTCGTCCAGCTGGAGAGCCTCCAGAGATGAAGTGAAACGTTATTCCGTTCGTGAATGCTGAATTGTTATTTGTTGTTAGCCTCGTAAAAATAAAATTGTACATCTTCTTCAACTTTTTTTTTTCCTTTTGGAAACTATTACTTGGGGGGGGGGGGCTTCAGTGCCTGTAGTCCTGGGGTCCTACAACATCTCAATCCGGCCCTGACCGTAGCTTGTATTTATATAAGGCAGGGTCGACCGAAAAGCTTTCAAGCTATCAATTCCGGTTCAGTGATTCTGCACTAGCTCGATTACTATAGTTACTACACCGCCTTCGACTTTTATGAATGACCGGTTGTTTAAGGTGAGCGATTTGTCGCATTATCTGGCTGTATGGCAAATGGAAAAAATGCAATTACTTTTACTACGCAAGTAAAAAAAAGTGTTTAAATATTTACGTGGTTTTTTTGTGTGTGTGTGTGTGTGTATTTAGGGCCCCCTTTAAAACATCGTATGCTACAGGCACCCCGAACTTAGCTCAATCGGGCCCTGGGACCTGGGACCGTGGCAGGCTGTTTCGTGGCGCAGGGCGTCCATCGACGATTGCACCCAGCCGCCCCTTTGCGTGGCCACCCCCGCCGTGAAAATGAATCACAAATGGCAACTAATAAAACCTCAGCCGCGAGCCGTGATCGATAACACAGCCGCGAGCCGTGATCGATAACACAGCCGCGTCTCCTCGTGCGGTCCTCGAGTATGGGATGGAGGGGCGGGGAGGTGAGAGGTGTGCAGGGTGGTGGTGGTGGTGGAGGGAGAGTCAAGTTTTCAAGTTTAATTTATTAGGTATGCCCCCCCCCCTGTGAGCCAATGCGGCTCTTGAGTCGGGTGCAAGCGCAATGAACGAAAATATGAACAGAGAAACATCTTAAAGCGACGGCGACGCGCGACAGAAACTTCCTGGGATAAAACCAGCACACCTTCCAGAGGGGGGAAAAACAAAAAATCCCCACCGTATTGCAACGCCGTGTGCACAACTCCCAGCGTGATGCAAGGGGAACAATAACAGCCGTAAGACAATTAAGATTCCAGTTAGCAGGCCAACCGTATGTTTCAGAAGTCACCAAAATCAAGCTATAAAATTCAATGTAACAACAGTAATCACGGGGTCAGTGCCACCACCACCACCACCCCCCCAAACTCTGCGTTCGCTTTGTACTTTGCACAGCCGACGCGCGCCACCACGTGGCAAATGTTTTGTGGTCATCAATCGAGGGTTGTTGTTTTGTTGGGGGGGGGGGGGCGAGGTGGGGTTGGGGGGGGGTTGTTGTTAGATCGCGTAAACATCAATGCGTCGTTAAACCCGCCACCAGCCGACACAGCCAATTAGTAAGGGTCGTCACCTACTCCCCAAACACACCGGTGTGCTGCACCAGCAGGGAATTGCCCATGTTTTTGTTTTCGTGATAAACCTTAACTAATTGGCTGTGTGCGGGTGGGAGAGGATTTAACGACGCAGATTTACGCGACCTAATCCTACACACACACCCCTCCGACCCCCTCCCAAAAAAAAAACCTCTATTATGGATAATATTGGTCGCGAAAGCGTACTGTGTGGTAACGTGAATATTCTTAATATAGAATTGAAGCTTTCGTGACTGCAGAAATGACTATGCTCATTGGATTGTTTTCGGTAAAGTCACGTATGTAGAAATAAAATAAAATGTAACTACATTAAATCAAAATAAATCACGACGTTTCGAACGCAACACAAGCGATCATCATCAGGTGTAGAATAAAGAGCGAGGGAACACATACATATCGGGGACATCACGCACATACAGTGGGGGGAAAAAGTATTTGATCCCCTGCTGATTTTGTACGTTTGCCCACTGACGAAGAAATGATCAGTCTATAATTTTAATGGTAGGTTTATTTGAACAGTGAGAGACAGAATAACATAAAAAATCCAGAAAAACGCATGTCAAAAATGTTATAAATTGATTTGCATTTTAACGAGGGAAACAAGTATTTTACCCCTCTGCAAAACATGACCTAGTACTTGGTGGCAAAAACCCTTGTTGGCAATCACAGAGGTCAGACGTTTCTTGTAGTTGGCCACCAGGTTTGCACACGTCTCAGGAGAGATTTTGTCCCACTCCTCTTTGCAGATCTTCTCCAAGTCATTAAGGTTTCGAGGCTGACGTTTGGCAACTCGAACCTTCAGCTCCCTCCACAGATTTTCTATGGGATTAAGGTCTGGAGACTGGCTAGGCCACTCCAGGACCTTAATGTGCTTCTTCTTGAGCCACTCCTTTGTTGCCTTGGCCGTGTGTTTTGGGTCATTGTTATGCTGGAATACCCATCCACGACCCATTTTCAATGCCCTGGCTGAGGGAAGGAGGTTCTCACCCAAGATTTGACGGTACATGGCCCGTCCATCGTCCCTTTGATGCAGTGAAGTTGTCCTGTCCCCTGAACAGAAAAACACCCCCAAATCATAATGTTTCCACCTCCATGTTTGACGGTGGGGATGGTGTTCTTGGGGTCATAGGCAGCATTCCTCCTCCTCCAAACACGGCGAGTTGAGTTGATGCCGAAGACCTCCATTTTGGTATCATCTGACCACAACACTTTCACCCAGTTGTCCTCTGAATCATTCAGATGTTTATTGGCAAACTTCAGACGGGCATGTATATGTGCTTTCTTGAGCAGGGGGACCTTGCGGGCGCTGCGGGATTTCAGTCCTTCACGGCGTAGTGTTACCAATTGTTTTCTTGGTGACTATGGTCCCAGCTGCCTTGAAATTATTGATAAGATCCTCCAGTTTAGTTCTGGGCTGATTCCTCACCGTTCTCATGATCATTGCAACTCCACGAGGTGAGATCTTGCATGGAGCCCCAGGCCGAGGGACATTGACAGTTCTTTTGTGTTTCTTCCATTTGCGAATAATCGCACCAACTGTTGTCACCTTCTCACCAAGCTGCTTGGCAATGGTCTTGTAACCAATTCCAGCCTTGTGTACGTCTACAATCTTGTCCCTGACATCCTTGGAGAGCTCTTTGGTGTTGGCCATGGTGGAGAGTTTGGAATCTTATTGATTGATTGCTTCTGTGGACAGGTGCCTTTTATACAGGTAACAAGCTGAGATTAGGAGCACTCCCTTTAAGAGTGTGCTCCTAATCTCAGCCCGTTACCTGTATAAAAGACACCTGGGAGCCAGAAATCTTTCTGATTGAGAGGGGGTCAAATACTTATTTCCCTCATTAAAATGCAAATCAATTTATACAAATTTTGACATCCGTTTTTCTGGATTTTTGTTGTTGTTATTCTGTCTCTCACTGTTCAAATAAACATACCATTAAAATCATAGACTGATCATTTCTTTGTCAGTGGGCAAACGTACAAAATCAGCAGGGGATCAAATACTTTTTTCCCTCACTGTAGCACATAGCGAACGTTAAACTGCTCCCTCGCTATTTGTTTTACACCTGATGATGATCGCTTGCGTTGCGTTCGAAACGTCGTGATTTATTTTAATTTTATTTTATTAGGTTAAATTTTATTTTATTTCTACATACTGTGACTTTACCGAAAAAAAACAATGAGTATAGTGAATATTCTGATCTGTAACCAAGATTGTTGATTCCCAACAACGATGATTATTACGATGGCAATGATTGTGAGATGATGCTTTCTAATTTCGGTGGCTGCGCTCAGGCCCAAAGGCCCAAAGATTTAAGCGGCCAGCAAAAAAACGAAACTATCACAATGGTGATGGGCACACGTGATGAACGCGTTCGTTGTTGCAATGAGCAAGGTTATTGTAGGAACTGGGGAGAAGAGGCGATTGGAGAGAAATCCAAACTGGAGCAGTGAGGAAAGAAGCAGAGGAGTGACGGACGGATGATGATGAGTGGGTGATTGATGGATGCCATTGAGTGGGTGATTGAAAGATGACGATGATGAGTGATTGATGGATGAAGATGATGATGAGTGAGTGAGTGATTGATGGATGCCGATAATGATGAGAGAGTGATTGATGGATCATAATGAGTGGGTGATTAACGGATGATGATGAGTGGGTGATTGATGGATGATGATGAGTGGGTGATTGATGGATGATGATGAGTGGGTGATTGTTTGATGACGATGATGATGAGTAATTGATGGATGATGAGTGAGTGATTGATGGGTGACGATGATGATGAGTGATTGATGGATGATGAGTGGGTGATTGATGGATAACGATGATGATGAGTGGGTGATTGATGGATGACGATGATGATGAGTGATTGATGGATGATGAGTGGGTGATTGATGGATAATGAGTGGATGATTGATTGATGACGATTATGAGTGGGTGATTGATGGATGCCATTGAGTGGGTGATTGAAAGATGAAGATGATGAGTGATTGATGGATGAAGATAATGATGAGTGGGTGAGTGATTGATGGATGCCGATAATGATGAGAGAGTGATTTATGGATCATAATGAGTGGGTGATTAATGGATGATGATGAGTGGGTGATTGATGGATGATGATGATGATGATGGGTGGGTGATTGATGGATGACGATGAGTGGGTGATTGTTGGATGACGATGATGAGTGGGTGATTGATGGATGATGATGAGTGGGTGATTGATGGATGATGATGAGTGAGTGATTGATGGATGATGATGAGTGGGTGATTGATGGATAATGAGTGGATTATTGATGGATAATGATGATGAGTGGGTGATTGATGGATGACGATGAGTGGATGATTGATGGATGACAAATAGGTGATTGATGGATGACGATGATGCAGGGTGGGCGATTGATGGATGATGATGAGTGGGTAATTGATGGATGATGATGATGGGTGGGCGATTGATGGATGATGAGTGGGTGATTGATGAATGACGATGAGTGGGCGATTGATGGATGATGATGAGTGGGTGATTGTTGGATGACGATGATGGATGGGCGATTGATGGATGATGATGATGATGATGAGTGGGTGATTGATGGATGAGTGGGTGATTGATGGATGACGATGATGAGTGAGTGATTGATGCATGATGATGAGTGGGTGATTGATGGATGACGATGATGAGTGGGTGATTGATGGATGATGATGATGAGTGGGTGATTGATGGATGACGATGATGATGAGTGATTGATGGATGACGATGATGATGAGTGATTGATGGATGATGAGTGGGTGATTGATGGATGACGATGATGATGAGTGATTGATGGATGATGAGTGGGTGATTGACGGATGAGTGGGTGATTGATGGATGACGATGATGAGTAAGTGATTGATGGATGATGATGAGTGGGTGATTGATGGATGACGATGATGATGAGTGGGTGATTGATGGATGACGATGATGATGAGTGGGTGATTGATGGATGATGCGTGGGTGATTGATGGATGACGATGAGTGGGTGATTGAGGGATGACGATGATGATGAGTGAATGATGGATGATGAGTGGGTGATTGATGGATGATGATGAGTGGGTGATTGATGGATGATGAGTGGGTGATTGATGGATGATGAGTGGGTGATTGATGGATGACGATGATGATGAGTGATTGATGGATGACGATGATGAGGTGATTGATGGATGATGATGAGTAGGTGATTGATGGATGATGATGAGTGGGTGATTGATGGATGATGATGAGTGGGTGATTGATGGATGCCATTGAGTGGGTGATTGAAAGATGACGATGATGAGTGATTGATGGATGAAGATGATGATGAGTGAGTGAGTGAGTGATTGATGGATGCCGATAATGATGAGAGAGTGATTGATGGACCATATTGAGTGGGTGATTAATGGATGATGATGAGTGGGTGATTGATGGATGATGATGAGTGGGTGATTGATGGATGATGATGAGTGGGTGATTGTTGGATGATGATGAGTGAGTGATTGATGGATAATGACTGGATGATTGATGGATAATGATGATGATGAGTGGGTGATTGATGGATGACGATGAGTGGATGATTGATGGATGATGAATAGGTGATTGATGGATGACGATGATGCAGGATGGGCGATTGATGGATGATGATGAGTGGGTAATTGATGGATGACGATGATGGGTGGGCGATTGATGGATGATGAGTGGGTGATTGATGGATGACGATGATGATGAGTGGGTGATTGATGGATGATGATGAGTGGGTGATTGATGGATGACGATGATGGATGGGCGGTTGATGGATGATGAGTGGGTGATTGATGGATGAGTGGGTGCTTGATGGATGATGATGATGAGTGAGTGATTGATGGATGATGATGAGTGGGTGATTGATGGATGACGATGATGATGAGTGATTGATGGATGATGATGATGAGTGATTGATGGATGATGAGTGGGTGATTGATGGATGACGATGATGATGAGTGATTGATGGATGATGAGTGGGTGATTGATGGATGAGTGGGTGATTGATAGATGACGATGATGATGGGTGATTGATGGATGATGAGTGGGTGATTGATGGATGATGATGATGAGTGGTTGATTGATAGATTACGATCATGATGAGTGAGTGATTGATGGATGATGAGTGGGTGATTGATGGATGATGATGAGTGGGTGATTGATGGATGATGATGAGTGGGTGATTGATGGATGATGATGAGTGGGTGATTGATGGATGCCATTGAGTGGGTGATTGAAAGATGTCGATGATGAGTGATTGATGGATGAAAATGATGATGAGTGAGTGATTGATGGATGCCGATAATGATGACAGAGTGATTGATGGACCATATTGAGTGGGTGATTAATGGATGATGAGTGGGTGATTGATGGATGGTGATGAGTGGGTGATTGATGGATGATGATGAGTGGGTGATTGTTGGATGATGTTGAGTGGGTGATTGATGGATGATGAGTGGGTGATTGATGGATGACGATGATGATGAGTGGGTGATTGATGGAAAATGAGTGAATGATTGATGGATAATGATGATGATGAGTGGGTGATTGATGGATGGCGATGAGTGGGTGATTGATGGATGATGAGTGGGTGATTTATGGATGACGATGATGGGTAGGCGATTGATGGATAATAATGACGAGCCGGTGATTGATGGATGACGATGAGTGAGTGATTGATGAATGATGATGATGAGTGGGTGATTGATGGATGACGATGATGATGGGCGATTGATGGATGATGATGGGTGGGCGATTGATGGATGATGATGAGTGGGCGATTGATGGATGATGAGTGGGCGATTGATGGATGATGATGAGTGGGCGATTGATGGATGATGAGTGGGTGATTGATGGATGACGATGATGATCAGTGGGCGATTGATGGATGATGAGGGGGTGATTGATGGATGATAATGAGGGGGTGATTGATGGATGAGTGGGTGATTGATGGATGATGAGTGGGTAATTGATGGATGACGATGATGATCAGTTAGTGATTGATGGATGATGATGAGTGGGTAATTGATGAATGATGAGTGGGTGATTGATGGATGATGATGATGATGAGTGATTGATGGATGATGATGACTGAGTGGGTGTTTGATTGATATCGGTGGAGTGGTGGCGCAGTGGTTAGTGTACTGCGTTATGATCACAGCATATTCCGTTCGATTCCCGGCCACGGCGTACATCAGTGGCGAGTGATAGTTACTCATGGGCGTCCCCATCACCCTCATTCACCAACTCGTGGTTCAACATATGGGCAAGCAATCCCAATAAACGCCATGGGATGGAGAGTCCTTCATCCAGCCCACCATACCGGACACATACCACATCCAGGATAACTGTGGAGCAATGCACCTGGCCACACCTGACGGATGGCACCAGAAACCTCCACACCCCCCTCACTCAGTACCGAATTATCGTAGTAGCAAAAGTAGCTACATATGTAGTAGTAGCTACTGCAAATGTACTAGTAGCTACTAAATGCTTTCAAGCTATCAATTCCGGTTCAGTGATTCTGCACTTGCTCTACAACTATAGTACTATACCGCCTTAAACTTTTATGAACGACTGGGCGTTTAAGGTTGGCGATTTGTCGTATTATCTGGCTGTATAGCAAGTGAAAAAGTGCAATTTGCTTTACTATGCAAATTAATCATTTGCGTTTTAACATTTATGTTTCTTTTTCGATTTAAAGCTTTCGTGACTGCAAGGATTCATCTTCTTTGGTTCTTTCGGTAAAGTCACGTAGAATGAGAATAAAATAATAAATTGATAAAATAAAATAACACAATAATATTCTCACGACGTTTCGGCCACAACACAAGCGGCCTTCATCAGGTGAAGGGGACGAGACTGTCTGGTAGGACAGCGCTGTGTTATTTTATTTTATCAATGTAATATTTTATTCTCATTCTACGTGACTTTACCGAAAGAACCAAAGAAGATTTATGTTTATTTTTATTTTTTATTTAGCGGCCCCTTTATAACATCATATTCTACAGGCCCTGCACTTCGCTCAATCCGGCACTGCCCCCACCCCGCGTGGCTCCGCTGTGCTTCTGCGCGAGAACCCCCACGGGACCGAGAAGCGAAACGTCGAAAGCCTCGAAACTAAAAAGCACCAAAAGAAACCCCGCAGCGAATCTCCAACGGAACCCGCGAGGGACCCCGAAGGTGGCGCTGTCGCCTGGCGCAGGGGATAACAACACGCACCCCCACCCCCCCCCGTTCAACCCCCCCCCATTCAACCCCCCCCCATTCAACCCCCCCCCCTCCCCCCATTCAACCCCCCCCCGTTCACCCCCCCTCCCCCCATTCAAACCCCCCCCCGTTCACCCCCCCTCCCCCATTCAACCCCCCCTCCCCCCATTCAACCCCCCCCCCATTCAACCCCCCCTCCCCCCATTCAACCCCCCCCTCCCCGCGGGGCTCACTCGGTGACGGCACCCCCGTGACGCGGAGGGCTCGGCACGTGCCATGCCCCCCCCCCCACCCCTCCAGTCACCCCCCCCCAAACTCCTCAACTCGCTCCGGGTGTTGACATTGGTGGGGGGGGGCGGAGGCGCTGGCCAGGCACAGGTCAGCCCCCCCCCCCTGCTTCAGCTGGCGAGCTGTGGTGACGGTGCGGGGGGGGGGTGGGGGGGGGGTGCGGGGGGGGTGTGCGGGGGGGGGTGCGGGGGGGGTGTGCGGGGGGGGGGTGCGGCCGTCGACGAGAAAACTCTCAGGGACGACGTCACTGCGCGAACTCGTCATCACGTGACGTCTCCAGGCCGTCACAGCCCCCCCTCACAGCCCATTTAAACCCCCCCGCCCTCCACAACCGCCCTACCATATCCACAGCCCCTCCCCTCCCTAAGCCCCCACTCCTTCACCACAGCTCACCACACCCGACCAATACTCACCACAACCCACCACCGCTACCACAATAACCCACCAACCGCACCACAACTCACCACAACTCACCACAACTCACCAACCTCTACCACAACTCACCACAGCCCACCACCACCTACCACAACTCACCACAACCCACCACCCCCTACCACAACTCACAACTCACCACAACCCACCACCCCCTACCACAACTCACCACAACCCACCACCCCCTACCACAACTCACCACAACTCACCACCCCCTACCACAACTCATCACAACCCACCACCCCCTTCCACAACTCACCACAACTCACCACAACCCACCACCACCTACCACAACTCACCACCACCTACCACAACCCACCACAACCCACCACCCCTTACCACAACCCACCACCACCTACCACAACGCACCACAACCCACCACCACCTTCCACAACTCACCACAACCCACCACAACCCACCACAACCCACCACCCCCTACCACAACTCACCACAACTCACCACAATCCACCACAACCCATCACCACCTTCCACAACTCACCACAACTCACCACAACCCACCACCCCCTACCACAACTCACCACAACCCACCACCCCCTACCACAACTCACCACAACTCACCACAACCCACCACCCCCTACCACAACTCACCACAACCCACCATCCCCTTCCACAAATCACCACAACCCACCACAACTCACCACCACCTACCACAACCCACCACAACCCACCACCCCCTTCCACAACTCACCACAACCCACCACCCCCTACCACAACTCACCACAACCCACCACCCCCTTCCACAACTCACCACCACCTACCACAACTCACCACAACCCACCACCACCTACCACAACTCACCACAACCCACCACCCCCTTCCACAACTCACCACAACCCACCACCCCCTACCACAACTCACCACAACCTACCACAACTCACCACAACTCACCACAACCCACCACAACCCACCACCACCTACCACAACTCACCACAACCCACCACCACCTACCACAACTCACCACAACCCACCACCACCTACCACAAACCACCACAACCCACCACCACCTACCACAACTCACCACAACCCACCACCACCTACCACAACTCACCACAACCCACCACCACCTACCACAACTCACCACAACCCACCACCCCCTACCACAACTCACCACAACTCACCACAACCCACCACCCCCTACCACAACTCACCACAACCCACCACCCCCTACCATAACTCACCACAACTCACCACCCCCTACCACAACTCACCACAACCCACCACCCCCTTCCACAACCCACCACAACCTACCACAACTCACCACCACCTACCACAACCCACCACCCCTTACCACAACCCACCACCACCTACCACAACTCACCACAACCCACCACCACCTTCCACAACTCACCACAACCCACCACAACCCACCACAACCCACCACCCCCTACCACAACTCACCACAACCCACCACAACCCATCACCACCTTCCACAACTCACCACAACTCACCACAACCCACCACCCCCTACCAAAACTCACCACAACCCACCACCCCCTACCACAACTCACCACAACTCACCACAACCCACCACCCCCAACCACAACTCACCACAACCCACCACCCCCTTCCACAACTCACCACAACCCACCACAACTCACCACCACCTACCACAAACCACCACAACCCAACACCCCCCTCCACAACTCACCACAACCCACCACCCCCTTCCACAACTCACCACAACCCACCACAACTCACCACCACCTACCACAACCCACCACAACCCACCACCCCCTTCCACAACTCACCACAACCCACCACCCCCTACCACAACTCACCACAACCCACCACCCCCGTCCACAACTCACCACCACCTACCACAACTCACCACAACCCACCACCACCTACCACAACTCACCACAACCCACCACCCCCTTCCACAACTCACCACAACCCACCACCCCCTACCACAACTCACCACAACCTACCACAACTCACCACAACTCACCACAACCCACCACAACCCACCACCACCTACCACAACTCACCACAACCCACCACCACCTACCACAACCCACCACAACCCACCACCACCTACCACAACTCACCACAACCCACCACCCCCTACCACAACTCACCACAACTCACCACAACCCACCACCCCCTACCACAACTCACCACAACCCACCACCCCCTACCACAACTCACCACAACTCACCACCCCCTACCACAACTCACCACAACCCACCACCCCCTTCCACAACTCACCACAACTCACCACAACCCACCACCACCTACCACAACTCACCACCACCTACCACAACCCACCACAACCCACCACCCCTTACCACAACCCACCACCCCCTTCCACAACTCACCACAACTCACCACAACCCACCACCACCTTCCACAACTCACCACAACCCACCACAACCCACCACAACCCATCACCACCTTCCACAACTCACCACAACTCACCACAACCCACCACCCCCTACCACAACTCACCACAACCTACCACAACCCACCACAACCCACCACCCCCTACCACAACTCACCACAACTCACCACAACCCACCACAACCCATCACCACCTTCCACAACTCACCACAACCCACCACAACCCACCACCCCCTACCACAACTCACCACAACCCACCACCCCCTACCACAACTCACCACAACTCACCACAACCCACCACCCCCTACCACAACTCACCACAACCCACCACCCCCTTCCACAACTCACCACAACCCACCACAACTCACCACCACCTACCACAACCCACCACAACCCACCACCCCCTTCCACAACTCACCACAACCCACCACCCCCTACCACAATTCACCACAACCCACCACCCCCTTCCACAACTCACCACAACCCACCACAACTCACCACCACCTACCACAACCCACCACAACCCAACACCCCCTTCCACAACTCACCACAACCCACCACCCCCTTCCACAACTCACCACAACCCACCACAACTCACCACCACCTACCACAACCCACCACAACCCACCACCCCCTTCCACAACTCACCACAACCCACCACCCCCTACCACAACTCACCACAACCCACCACCCCCTTCCACAACTCACCACCACCTACCATAACTCACCACAACCCACCACCACCTACCACAACTCACCACAACCCACCACCCCCTTCCACAACTCACCACAACCCACCACCCCCTACCACAACTCACCACAACCTACCACAACTCACCACAACTCACCACAACCCACCACAACCCACCACCACCTACCACAACTCACCACAACCCACCACCACCTACCACAACCCACCACAACCCACCACCACCGACCACAACTCACCACAACCCACCACCCCCTACCACAACTCATCACAACTCACCACAACCCACCACCCCCTACCACAACTCACCACAACCCACCACCCCCTACCACAACTCACCACAACTCACCACCCCCCTACCACAACTCACCACAACCCACCACCCCCTTCCACAACTCACCACAACTCACCACAACCCACCACCACCTACCACAACTCACCACAACCTACCACAACCCACCACAACCCACCACCCCTTACCACAACCCACAACCCCCTTCCACAACTCACCACAACTCACCACAACCCACCACCCCCTACCACAACTCACCACAACCCACCACCCCCTTCCACAACTCACCACCACCTACCATAACTCACCACAACCCACCACCACCTACCACAACTCACCACAACCCACCACCCCCTTCCACAACTCACCACAACCCACCACCCCCTACCACAACTCACCACAACCTACCACAACTCACCACAACTCACCACAACCCACCACAACCCACCACCACCTACCACAACTCACCACAACCCACCACCACCTACCACAACCCACCACAACCCACCACCACCTACCACAACTCACCACAACCCACCACCCCCTACCACAACTCATCACAACTCACCACAACCCACCACCCCCTACCACAACTCACCACAACCCACCACCCCCTACCACAACTCACCACAACTCACCACCCCCTACCACAACTCACCACAACCCACCACCCCCTTCCACAACTCACCACAACTCACCACAACCCACCACCACCTACCACAACTCACCACAACCTACCACAACCCACCACAACCCACAACCCCTTACCACAACCCACAACCCCCTTCCACAACTCACCACAACTCACCACAACCCACCACCACCTTCCACAACTCACCACAACCCACCACAACCCACCACAACCCAACACCACCTTCCACAACTCACCACAACTCACCACAACCCACCACCCCCTACCACAACTAACCACAACCCACCACAACCCACCACAACCCACCACCCCCTACCACAACTCACCACAACTCACCACAACCCACCACAACCCATCACCACCTTCCACAACTCACCACAACCCACCACAACCCACCACCCCCTACCACAACTCACCACAACCCACCACCCCTACCACAACTCACCACAACTCACCACAACCCACCACCCCCTACCACAACTCACCACAACCCACCACCCCCTTCCACAACTCACCACAACCCACCACAACTCACCACCACCTACCACAACCCACCACAACCCACCACCCCCTTCCACAACTCACCACAACCCACCACCCCCTACCACAACTCCCCACAACCCACCACCCCCTTCCACAACTCACCACCCCCTACCACAACTCACCACAACCCACCACAACCCACCACCCCCTTCCACAACTCACCACAACCCACCACCCCCTACCACAACTCACCACCATCTACCACAACTCACCACAACTCACCACAACTCACCACAACCCACCACCACCTACCACAACTCACCACAACCCACCACCACCTACCACAACTCACCACAACCCACCACCACCTACCACAACCCACCACAACCCACCACCACGTACCACAACTCACCACAACCCACCCACCCCCTACCACAACTCACTACAACCCACCACCCCCTACCACAACTCCCCACAACTCATCACAACCCACCACAACCCACCACCCCCTTCCACAACTCACCACAACCCACCACCCCCTACCACAACTCACCACAACTCACCACAACCCACCACAACCCATCACCACCTTCCACAACTCACCACAACTCACCACAACCCACCCACCCCCTACCACAACTCACCACAACCCACCACTCCCTACCACAACTCACCACAACTCACCACAACTCACCACCACCTACCACAACTCACCACAACCTACCACAACTCACCACAACTCACCACAACCCACCACCCCCTACCACAACTCACCACAACCCACCACCCCCTACCACAACTCACCACAACTCACCACAACCCACCACCACCGACCACAACTCACCACCACCTACCACAACCCACCACAACCCACCACCCCTTACCACAACACACCACCACCTACCACAACTCACCACAACCCACCACCCCCTACCACAACTCACCACAACTCACCACAACCCACCACCCCCTACCACAACTCACCACAACCCACCACCCCCGACCACAACTCACCACAACACACCACAACCCACCACCCCCTACCACAACTCACCACAACCCACCACCCCCCTCCACAACTCACCACAACCCACCACAACTCACCACCACCTACCACAACCCACCACAACCCACCACCCCCTTCCACAACTCACCACAACCCACCACCCCCTACCACAACTCACCACAACCCACCACTCCCTTCCACAACTCACCACCACCTACCACAACTCACCACAACCCACCACCACCTACCACAACTCACCACAACCCACCACCCCCGGCCACAACTCACCACAACCCACCACCCCCTACCACAACGCACCACAACCTACCACAACTCACCACAACTCACCACAACCCACCACAACCCACCACCACCTACCACAACTCACCACAACCCACCACCACCTACCACAACTCACCACAACCCACCACCACCTACCACAACCCACCACAACCCACCACCCCCTACCACAACTCACCACAACTCACCACAACCCACCACAACCCATCACCACCTTCCACAACTCACCACAACCCACCACAACCCACCACCCCCTACCATAACTCACCACAACCCACCACCCCCTACCACAACTCACCACAACTCACCACAACCCACCACCCCCTACCACAACTCACCACAACCCACCACCCCCTTCCACAACTCACCACAACCCACCACAACTCACCACCACCTACCACAACCCACCACAACCCACCACCCCCTTCCACAACTCACCACAACCCACCACCCCCTACCACAACTCACCACAACCCACCACCCCCTTCCACAACTCACCACCACCTACCACAACTCACCACAACCCACCACCACCTACCACAACTCACCACAACCCACCACCCCCTTCCACAACTCACCACAACCCACCACCCCCTGCCACAACTCACCACCATCTACCACACCTCACCACAACTCACCACAACTCACCACAACCCACCACCACCTACCACAACTCACCACAACCCACCACCACCTACCACAACTCACCACAACCCACCACCACCTACCACAACCCACCACAACCCACCACCACCTACCACAACTCACCACAACCCACCCACCCCCTACCACAACTCACTACAACCCACCACCCCCTACCACAACTCACCACAACTCATCACAACCCACCACAACCCACCACCCCCTTCCACAACTCACCACAACCCACCACCCCCTACCACAACTCACCACAACTCACCACAACCCACCACAACCCATCACCACCTTCCACAACTCACCACAACTCACCACAACCCACCCACCCCCTACCACAACTCACCACAACCCACCACTCCCTACCACAACTCACCACAACCTACCACAACTCACCACAACCCACCACCCCCTACCACAACTCACCACAACCCACCACCCCCTTCCACAACTCACCACAACTCACCACAACCCACCACCACCTACCACAACTCACCACCACCTACCACAACCCACCACAACCCACCACCCCTTACCACAACCCACCACCACCTACCACAACTCACCACAACCCACCACCCCCTACCACAACTCACCACAACTCACCACAACTCACCACCCCCTACCACAACTCACCACAACCCACCACCCCCTACCACAACTCACCACAACTCACCACAACCCACCACCCCCTACCACAACTCACCACAACCCACCACAACCCACCACAACCCACCACAACTCACCACCACCTACCACAACCCACCACAACCCACCACCCCCTACCACAACTCACCACAACCCACCACTCCCTTCCACAACTCACCACCACCTACCACAACTCACCACAACCCACCACCACCTACCACAACTCACCACAACCCACCACCCCCTTCCACAACTTACCACAATCCACCACCCCCTACCACAACTCACCACAACCTACCACAACTCACCACAACTCACCACAACCCACCACAACCCACCACCACCTACCACAACTCACCACAACCCACCACCACCTACCACAACTCACCACAACCCACCACCACCTACCACAACCCACCACAACCCACCACCACCTACCACAACTCACCACAACCCACCCACCCCCTACCACAACTCACTACAACCCACCACCCCCTACCACAACTCACCACAACTCATCACAACCCACCACAACCCACCACCCCCTTCCACAACTCACCACAACCCACCACCCCCTACCACAACTCACCACAACTCACCACAACCCACCACAACCCATCACCACCTTCCACAACTCACCACAACTCACCACAACCCACCCACCCCCTACCACAACTCACCACAACCCACCACTCCCTACCACAACTCACCACAACTCACCACAACTCACCACCACCTACCACAACTCACCACAACCTACCACAACTCACCACAACTCACCACAACCCACCACCACCTACCACAACTCACCACAACCCACCACCCCCTACCACAACTCACCACAACTCACCACAACCCACCACCACCTACCACAACTCACCACCACCTACCACAACCCACCACAACCCACCACCCCTTACCACAACCCACCACCACCTACCACAACTCACCACAACCCACCACCCCCTACCACAACTCACCACAACCCACCACAACCCACCACCCCCTACCACAACTCACCACAACCCACCACCACCTACCACAACTCACCACAACTCACCACAACCCCCCACCCCCTACCACAACTCACCACAACCCACCACCCCCTTCCACAACTCACCACAACCCACCACAACCCACCACCACCTACCACAACCCACCACAACCCACCACCCCCTTCCACAACTCACCACAACCCACCACCCCCTACCACAACTCACCACAACCCACCACTCCCTTCCACAACTCACCACCACCTACCACAACTCACCACAACCCACCACCACCTACCACAACTCACCACAACCCACCACCCCCTTCCACAACTCACCACAACCCACCACCCCCTACCACAACTCACCACAACCTACCACAACTCACCACAACTCACCACAACCCACCACAACCCACCACCACCTACCACAACTCACCACAACCCACCACCACCTACCACAACTCACCACAACCCACCACCACCTACCACAACCCACCACAACCCACCACCACCTACCACAACTCACCACAACTCACCACAACTCACCACAACCCACCACAACCCACCAGTTCTCCCAAAGCCCGCCCCACGCCTTCACCACCTCCCGGGGCATCGACGCCTCGCCGCCTCCCACTCCAGACGTGTCACGTGAATTCATGACGATGATGATGATGGTGATGTTGGTGGTGGTGGTGGTGGCCATGATTAATTGATGATGTTTATTGCGTGATGATTAATTGATGGTTCATCATGGCGACTCTGAGAAGAAAATGACGATGATGGTTTTGATGACGCACGCTCTTGTAAGGCAGAAACCCTCACCACGAACCCTCACCACGAACCCTCACCACGAACCCTCACCACGAACCCTCACCACGAACCCTCACCACGAACCCTCACCACGGACCCTCACCACGAACCCTCACCACGGGTGTTCACCACGAACCCTCACCACGAACCCTCACCACGGGTCCTCACCACGAACCCTCACCACGAACCCTCACCACGAACCCTCACCACGAACCCTCACCACGGGTGTTCACCACGAACCCTCACCACGAACCCTCACCACGAGTCCTCACCACGAACCCTCACCACGAACCCTCACCACGAGTCCTCACCACGAGTCCTCACCACGAGTCCTCACCACGAACCCTCACCACGAACCCTCACCACGGGTCCTCACCACGAACCCTCACCACGAGTCCTCACCACGAGTCCTCACCACGGACTCTAACCACGGACCCTCACCACGAACCCTCACCACGAACCCTCACCACAAACCCTCACCAAAAACCCTCACCACGTACCCTCACCACGGGTTCTCACCACGAACTCTCACCACGAACCCTCACCACGAGTCCTCACCACGAGTTCTCACCACGAACCCTCACCACGAGTCCTCACCACGAGTCCTCACCACGAACCCTCACCACGGACTCTCACCACGAGTCCTCACCAAGAAACCTCACCACGAGTCCTCACCACGAGTCCTCACCACAGGTCCTCACCACGGACTCTCACCAGGAACCCTCACCACAAACCCTCACCACGAACCCTCACCACGAACCCTCACCACGGACCCTCACCACGAACCCTCACTACGGACCGCGATTATAATCGACTCATATTTAAAACGAAACAAAAACTTTGAGTGGGGCAGGCGGCTGGGCGGTGGCGCAGCGATTAGCGCACTGCGCTACGAATCCAGCCGAGTTTCATTCCCGGCCACGGCTACCGTCAGTGGCGAGTGAGGTCTCAACCGGTCATGCTAGCCCCCCCGCTCTCCCCCTTTCACCAAACCCAACTGCCCTGCGTGGTGAAGTATGGTCACAGCCCCCCCCCCCCACCACGCCGACCGAATGCCTTCATCCAGCAGCGGTTAACAAACGGCGGCAGCGTCTTCATTCTGTTCACTCGCGTCTTGGCGCTCGCCTCGCCCGTCCGCGCCGTCATCTGCCAGTGCGAGGAGACGAATCGGGCACGAGGGGGAAGGGGGGGGGGGCTCGGGGGGCGGGGCTGCGGGGGGTGGGGAGATTGGGGAGGGAGGGAAGGAGAAAAAAAATCGTGCACGCGATGCGCCCTGAATATCAACAGCTCCTCCAATCCACCTCACTCTCCCCCCCCCCTCTCTCCCTCTGCCTCTCTCTCTCTCCCTTCCTCTCTCTCCATCTCGAGCTCTCCACCACCACCCCCCCCACCACTGAACCCCCGCCCCCCTCTAACCACCCCCCCCCACCAACCCGACCCCGTAACGCCCAGGCGCGCGAGGAGCCGCAGAGAAGCAACGTCGGCGCGGAGGGCACCCCGCCTCGTGCTCTCCCCATGCCGGCCGCGCGGGCCTCCTCCCCGTGGCTCTGCGCGGCCCTGGCCTTGACCTGGGCCGCGCTGCTGTGGCCCGCGAGGGGCGCGCACAGAGGCCCCAAGAGCGCGCACAGCAGAGCGGTCGGTGACGCCGTCGACGCCGCCGCCGCCGCCGCTGGTGAACGAGGAGGAGGAGGCGCGAACAGCAACCACGTGGAGAAGCCGCGCCCGGTGGACGCCGCCTCCAGCCTGCGCGAGATCGCGCTGCTCCAGGAGGAGCTGTGGAACCTGCACGAGGAAATCCTCGAGCTCCACCGACAGATCCACGGCCTCGAGAATCACGACGCCGCCGAGCGCCGACGCGACCCGCAGCCGGGTCCCGACCGCGGGTCCGCGACCGCCGCCAACTCCAGCGGCGTCGCGCGAGTTGGCGGCGGTCGTGGACAGCAGCGGCAGCGGCAGGAGGAGCAGGAGCAGGAGGAGGAGGACGCCGCCGCAGAGGCGACCATGCTGAGCGGCCGCGTGTGCATGGACGCGAGGGGCCACGTGTACCGCGTGGGCGACAAGTTCACTGCGGGCACCTCGCGCTGCCCCTGCGTGTGCACGGCCCAGGGCCCGCTGTGCCCGCGGCCGCAGTGCCCGCGGCTGCCCCGCAGGTGCGTGCGCGTGCGTCACGGCGGGTGCTGTCCCGTGTGCAGGGAGGTGCGCAACTTCTGCGTGCACCGCGGACGCCGCTACCGCCTCCTGGACGAGTTCCAGGTGAGGGAGGGGGGGCGGCGGGGTGGGGGGCAGTGGTGGTGGTAGTGGGGGGAGCCGGGGTGGTGGGCAGTGGTGGTGGTTGTGGTGGGGTAGGGGTTGGGTAGGGGTGGGGGCGGGGTGGGGGGCAGTGGTGGTGGTGGGGGGAGCCGGGGTGGGGGTTGGTGGTGGTTGGGGGGTTGGGGTGGGGGGGTTGGTGGTGGTGGGGTATGGGTGGGTTGGGGGTTGGTGGTGGTGGTGGAGGGAGCCGGGGTGGGGGGCAGTGGTGGTGGTGGTGGGGGTCGAGGTGGGGGTTGGTGGTGGGGGGGCCGGGGTGGGGGGCAGTGGTGGTGGTGAGGGGGTAGGGGTTGGGTAGGGGTGGGGGGCAGTGGTGGTGGTGGTGGGGTAGGGGTTGGGTAGGGGTGGGGGGCAGTGGTGGTGGTGGTGGGGGGAGCCGGGGTGGGGGTTGGTGGTGGTTGGGGGGTTGGGGTGGGGGGGTTGGTGGTGGTGGGGTATGGGTGGGGTGGGGGTTGGTGGTGGTGGTGGAGGGAGCCGTGGTGGGGGGCAGTGGTGGTGGTGGTGGGGGTCGAGGTGGGGGTTGGTGGTGGGGGGGCCGGGGTGGGGGGCAGTGGTGGTGGTGAGGGGGTCGGGGTGGGGGTTGGTAGTGGGGGGGCCGGGGTGGGGGTTTGGGGGTAGTGGTGGTGGGGGGGGGGGTTGGGGTTGCTGATGGTGGTGGGTGGGGGGTTGGTGGTGGTGGTGGTGAGGGGGGTACCTGCAGGGACTGTAGCTGGTGGTGGCTGGGCGACTCGTCAGTGTTGATGAGACCACGTGCGCGCTTCAAGCGTGGGGTTCCCGGTGTGCGAGGAATTTCTCTCGGCGCTCGATGGCAACAGCAGCAGCGGGAGGCGAGACGCAAACCTGTCAACCCCCTTATCAGTGCCCTACTACACTCACCACTAGTACACTCACCACTAGTACACTCACCACTAGTACACTCACCACTACTACACTCACCACTAGTATACTCACCACTAGTACACTCACCACTAGTACACTCACCACTAGTACACTCACCACTACTACACTCACCACTAGTACACTCACCACCACTACAGTCACCACTACACTCACCACTACAACACTCACCACTAGTACACTCACCACTAGTATACTCACCACTAGTACACTCACCACTAGTACACTCACCACTAGTACACTCACCACTACTACACTCACCACTAGTACACTCACCACCACTACAGTCACCACTACACTCACCACTACAACACTCACCACTAGTACACTCACCACTACTACACTCACCACTAGTACACTCACCACCACTACAGTCACCACTACACTCACCACTACACTCACCACTAGTACACTCACCACTAGTACACTCACCACTACTACACTCACCACTACTACACTCACCACTAGTACACTCACCACCACTACAGTCACCACTACACTCACCACTACAACACTCACCACTAGTACACTCACCACTACTACACTCACCACTAGTACACTCACCACCACTACAGTCACCACTACACTCACCACTACACTCACCACTAGTACACTCACCACTAGTACACTCACCACTACTACACTCACCACTACTACACTCACCACTAGTACACTCACCACTACTACAATCACCACTACACTCAACACTAGTACACTCACCACTACTACACTCACCACTACACTCACCACTAGTACACTCACCACTAGTACACTCACCACTACTACACTCACCACTACACTCACCACTAGTACACTCACCACTAGTACACTCACCACTACACTCACCACTAGTACACTCACCACTAGTACACACACCACTAGTACACTCACCACTAGTACACTCACCACTAGTACACTCACCACTACTGCACTCACCACTAGTACACTCACCACTAGAACACTCACCACTAGTACACTCACCACTAGTACACTCACCACTAGTACACTCACCACTACACTCACCACTAGTACACACACCACTACACTCACCACTACCACACTCACCACTAGTACACTCACCACTACTACACTCACCACTAGTACACTCACCACTAGTACACTCACCACTAGTACACTCACCACTACACTCACCACTAGTACACTCACCACTAGAACACTCACCACTAGTACACTCACCAACAGTACACTCACCACTAGTACACTCACCACTAGTACACACACCACTACACTCACCACTACCACACTCACCACTAGTACACTCACCACTAGTACACTCACCACTACACTCACCACTACTACACTCACCATTAGTACACCCACCACTACACTCACCACTAGTACACTCACCAGTACACTCACCACTACTCTCACCACTAGTACACTCACCACTACACTCACCACTACAGTCACCACTAGTCCACTTACCAGTACACTCACCACTACTCTCACCACTAGTACACTCACCACTACACTCACCACTACACTCACCACCACTACACTCACCACTACACTCACCACTACTACACTCACCACAAAACTTTCCACTACTACACTCACCACTAGTACACTCACCACTACACTCACCACGAGTACACTCACCACTACACTCACCACTACCTACCTGTCAACCCCCTTATCAGTGCCCTACCTTATTACAGACCCGTTCAGACCTAATTGGTCACCCCAGTGCCCCTAATACATCTCAACGTTCATCCTACAAAGTCCCATCGCAAGGGAGAAACACAGACAGATTTTTTTGTTGCCCGTATTGAAACGGCTGTACGCCGTACGGACCTGAAAACGAAATTTCCCTGTACAAGACTACGGGGTAAAACCGTATGGGTTGACACGGTACGTGGTGTCGAAGTCAGTGTGAAGCTGCTGCCGCTGCTCTTGCTGCCAGCCACGACGAGCGGGCTTCAGCAGAGACACACACTGACACACAACAACGCCACTAAGGGGCGGTGATGTCACCACGACGCTTGTGCCAGGCCATGTGCACCTTGAGGCCACGTGAAGTGTCGAACGCCCGCTGACAGGAGGTCACGGGGCAGACCCCGCGGTGCCACGGGTCGACTGACTAAGATGACTGGCTGATGCACCACCTGTGCCCCCTACTGTGCCAACCTGCTGTGCTTTAGCCACCCGGCGCTCTGCTCGTTGTTGTGAGCGTCGATCCTCTGCCTCCAACTGCCCAGTAGCGTCCTTCACGAGCCTACTCCTCCACAGAGGCCGATCTTGACACCGCTGGTACCAGTCATCGGCAAGTCCACTCAGCTCCACGTCCTCCTGTACCACATCACTCCATCTCTTCTCTAGCCCGAACCGCGCCCGTTTAGCCCCCTCGATCCGGCCGAACAAAAGCTGTTTCGGCATACGGTGGCTGGGTATGCGGGCTACATGACCCAGCCAACGCAGCCTTGCCTGCCGGAGGAGCTCATCGATTGGACCTTGCCCAGATATTTCAAGGATTCGTGAGCTCCTCACACAATCCAGCCTGGTTAAACCCAGGATGGATCGTAGGCAGGCTAGCCTAAATGTTTCTAACCGGCGAAGATGTTCCATTAAGGGGGTCCACGTTTCGCAAGCGTAGAGAAGGGAGGGAATGACCGTGGCCGAGAAGATCTGAAGCTTCGTGCGGAGCGACAGACCAGGTAGCTTCTACACAGCGTTACGCAACCGATGAAAAGATATTGCCGCTCGACTGATTCGGCGTGAGACCTCTGCTGTTAAACTGGAGCCGGTCATACGCACACTGCCCAGGTATGGGAAACTCTCCACTCTCTTCACAACTGCCCCATCACCGATTGGGAGTTGTGGGGGTGGAGTGTCCGATGGTACAAAATACCCAGGCAGGTGCTTAGTTTTGGTGGGGCTGATGGTAAGGCCCCATCTCTTAGTGGCACGCTCCAGTCTCAGCAGCAGCGTCTCCAACTCCTCTGAATGAGCAGCTTTTACCAAATCATCGGCATACATAACGTGGTTGAGCAATAGGGAGCCATCACTTGACCGCACCCGGGCATCGATAAGCCTCCCATTATATCTGTACCAAATGGAGATTCCCCCGGTACAGCTATTGAAGGCTTCGTGAACTACGTAATCAAAAATAGATGTTAAATAATGTGGGAGCAAGAGGACATCCCTGTCGCACCCCAAGGTGTACAGGGAATGGCTCTGACTCCCGGCCACATAGTTTTACCCGGGCCCACTCACCATCATGAAGGTCCTAAATGATCGTGAGGGACTCCAAAAGCACGAAGAACAACCCAGAGCCCAGGCCTACTGATAATATCATAGGCCTTGACAAGGTCAATAAAGCAGAGATATAGGTCTTGCTAGAATTCCCTACACCTCTGCTGTAGCAGACGGACAGAAAATATGGCATTTGTGCAGGACCGCCCTTTCCTGAAACCGCATTGGGGCTTCGCAAGCCTCTCCTCAGCGTGCCTGGCAAGGCGATGTTGAATAATCCTTGCCAGGACCTATCCGGGCACACTGAGGAGTGAGATGCCCCTGTAGTTGTTACAGTCTGTGCGGTCCCCCTTCTTCAAGAGGGGGACCACCAGGGCATCCTTCCAATCCTGCTGAGCCCGTCCAGTGGTCCAGACTGTTGTTATGATGTCATATAGGGCACATGATCTCCCAAGCATTTCGCTTGGGAGATCATCTCTGCCCGGTGCCTTTCCTGATCTCAGATCTCGGATCGCCTTCAGTACTTCCTCAACAGATGGCACCTCAGCCAGCCTCTCACAGGGGGTGACTTCTTCCAATATTTGAGGCACCGCAGCCTCAGCAGGGTCATCCCCACTTTGTGCCACAATGTTTTCTTGGCTGAGGGATTTCCCCTCCCCCAGGACCTCACAGAAATGCTCAGCAAATCTGCAAATCTGTTCCTGGGGGTCGGAGATAGGATCACCATTTTTTCCCCTAATGATGGTAATAGGTGTGGTGCTGCAGGTTACTTTTTTGATGGAGTTAAATAGAGATTTGTGATCGCGGGCCACTGAGGCAGACTCCATCTCCTCAGCAACCCGCGACCACCACCCATCCTTGCAGCGCCTTGCGGCTCTCCGAACCTCCGAGCGAAGGCTGCGGTAAGCCTCCTCCTTCTCTGACGTAGGATTCTGTAGCCAATGACAGTGGGCCTGTCGCTTTTTCTCAACTATCCTGAACACCTCCTCTGTCAGCCAGGGTCTCTGGAGAGGTCTGGACCGCGTACCCAAAGCAGCCAATGCAGCTGCATGAGTCACAGTCCTTAACCTCGCACATTTACCCTCGACATCAGGAGGAGTGGGGGACGATGCCAACCACAGCCACAAGCGATGATGAAATTCTCGCTTGCAACTTTCATCAGATAACTGAGACCATGCCACTTTAGGTTGGAATGGGGTCCTGGGTGTACACCCACCACGGAAATGGAAGAATGGCAGGCGCATATTACAGATGACAAATCGATGGTCAGAGGGCAGATCAGCTCCACGGTAGGTCCTGGTGTCAAGGACATGGGCTCGCATCCGCTGGTCCTTCACTATGTAGTCCAGCAGATGTTCTTGCTTGGACCCGGCATGCATCCATGATGTTGTGTGGATGCGCCAATGCTGGAACAGCATGTTGGTAATTACAAGCCCATGGGCTGCACAAAAATCTAGCAGCCTCCTACCGTTGTATTTGAGTTGATCTGGCCCATGCCCTCCAATCACTCCAGACCAGGTGCCAGCATCATGACCAACTCGGGCATTGAAGTCACCAAACAAGATGACTCCATCCCGAGGGGCCACTTTAGCCAGCACCTGTGACAGGAGGTCAAAGAAGGCATCTGACTCATCGGCTTTGCCTGCATCCCTCCACGGATGTTCGTCTTCGGTGGGGGCTTAAGTAACCACGACCACCAGTCCTCGCCTCCGGTTGATCGAAAGGCGAGCCCAAAGTAGCCCGGGGCTTACAGCTTCCCACACCTCACCGCCACGCTCCCATGCCCCCTTCATTCTTTTGTTCAAAAGAAGAGCCACACCCTGTTGTTTGGCAGTCTGCTGCCCCGAGTAGAGGACTGTCCACCCCTCATGGTGGCAGGAGCCAGAACCGGTCCACCGGACCTCCTGAATGCCACAGATCCAGGCGGTACCGATACAGCTCACGACAGAGGAGTGGCAGCCTCTCCTCCGCAGTGCGCGTTCGAACATTCCACGTGGCCACACGAAGTGGATTTTCGTTGTTTCTGGAGGAGCCCGGAGGGTAGAGATTCAATCTTCTGGCACCGCCAATTGGGGTTTGGCCAGGAGACGTCATAGACGCCTGGCACCCCAGGGCCTCCGGCACAAGCTTATTTGTTACATTTTTAATTCGTGGTTTCGTGGTAAATTTTTGAAGGTGGAGGGGTTACCAGCCCCTCGCACCCGTCTAGAGCCCCCGTTTAGCCCCTGTGGTGATCACAGACGCCATGAGGGGAGGGGCTAATCGGATTTGGCCCTCCCCCCACAGCACTGTCCACGATAGGGTTGCCCATCTGGCACCGCGAGGAGGTAAGGGGTTGTTTTGCCAGACACAGACACACACACAGACACACACACATACACACAGACACACACACAGACACACACCACGACGCTTGTGCCAGACCATGTGCACTTTGAGGCCACGTGAAGTGTCGAACGCCCGCTGGCAAGAGGTCACGGGGCAGACCCAGGTGCCACGGGTCGACTGACTGAGATGATTGGTTGATGCACCACCTGTGCCCCCTACTGTGCCAACCTGCTGTGCTTTAGCCACCCGGCGCTCTGCTCGTTGTTGTGAGCGTCGCTCCTCCGCCCTCCGTTGTTGTTGGAGGGCGACTGCCTCCAACTGCCCAGTAGCGTCCTTGACGAGCCTCCTCCACAGAGGCCGATCTTGACACCGCTGGTACCAGTCATCGGCAAGTCCACTCAGCTCCACGTCCTCCTGTACCACATCACTCCATCTCTTCTCTAGCCTGTGCCGCGCCCCTTTAGCCCCCTCGATCCGGCCGAACAAAAGCTGTTTCGGCATGCGGTGGCTGGGTATGCGGGCTACATGACCCAGCCAACACAGCCTTGCCTGCCGGAAGAGCTCACCGATGGGACCTTGCCCAGATCTTTCACACACACACAGACACACAGACAAAGATCCCCCATATAGCCTTAACAGACTGTAGGGGCAAGTGCTGTTAGCGAGCACCTATGAAGGCCAGAACGGTACACGAGGGGGTGGGTGACCAGCACCACGTCCGACCGCCTTTGTCTCCCTAGTGGCGATGTTTACACACCGCACCAGGTACTCATTTGAGGCTGAGTCGACCTAGGGGAGGCCCGGGACCGGTTCAGATAGTCGTCACTGGTGTTGGCCGTGCGCGGGAATCGAATCCGGGTCACCAGGTTCATAGCGGAGCGCGCTAACCGCTACACTACCGCTCCCCACACACAGACACACACACAGACACACAAATAGACACAAACACACACACAAACACACACAGACACACACACAGACACACACACACACAGACAACAATAACAACCGCCGTTCGCCACTAAGTGGCGGTGACGTCACCACGACGCTTGTGCCAGGCTATGTGCACCCTGAGGCCACGTGAAGTGTCGAACGCCCGCTGGCAGGAGGTCACAGGGCAGATCCAGGTGCCACGGGTCGACTGACTGAGATGACTGGCTGATGCACCACCTGTGCCCCCTACTGTGCCAAGCTGCTGTGCTTTAGCCACCCGGCGCTCCGCTCGTTGTTGTGAGCGTCGCTCCTCCGCCCTCCGTTGTTGTTGGAGGGCGACTACCTCCAACTGCCCAGTAGCATCCTTCACGAGCCTCCTCCACAGAGGCCGATCTTGACACCGCTGGTACCAGTCATCGGCAAGTCCACTCAGCTCCACGTCCTCCTGTACCACATCACTCCATCTCTTCTCTAGCCCGTGCCGCGCCCGCTTTACCCCCTCAATCCGGCCGAACAAAAGCTGTTTCGGCATGCGGTGGCTGGGCATGCGGCTACATGACCCAGCCATCGCAGCCTTGCCCGCCGGAGGAGCTCACCGATGGGACCTTGCCCAGATCTTTCAAGGATTTGTGAGCTCCTCACATAATCCAGTCTGGTTAAACCCAGGATGGATCGTAGGCAGGCCAGCCTAAATGTTTCTAACCAGCGAAGATGTTCCATTAGGGGGGTCCACGTTTCGCAAGCGTAGAGAAGGGAGGGAATGACCGTGGCCGAGAAGACCTGAAGCTTAGTGCTGAGCGACAGACCAGGTAGCTTCCACACAGCGTTATGCAACCGATGAAAAGATATTGCCGCTCGACTGATTCGGAGTGAGACCTCTGCTGTTAAACTGGAGCCAGTCATAAGCACACTGCCCAGGTATGGGAAACTCTCCACTCTCTCCACAACTGCCCCATCACCGATTGGGAGTTGTGCGGGTGGAGTATCCGATGGTACAAAATACCCAGGCAGGTGCTTAGTTTTGGTGGGGCTGATGGTAACGCCCCACCTCTTAGTGGCACGCTCCAGTCTCAGCAGCAGCGTCTCCAACTCCTCCTCTGACTGAGCAGCTATTACCAAATCATCAGCATACATAACGTGGTTGAGCAATAGGGAGCCATCCCTTGACCGCACCCGGGCATCGATCAGCCTCCCATTATATCTGTACCATATGGAGATTCCCCCGGTACAGCTATTGAAGACTTGACGAACTACGTGGTCAAAATTGATGCTAAATAATGTGGGAGCCAGAGGACATCCCTGTCGCACCCCAAGGTGTACAGGGAATGGCTCTGACTCCCGGCCACGTAGTTTTACCCGGGCCCGCTCACCATCATGAAGGTCCTTAATGAACGTGAGCATAGGGTCAGGTACTCCAAAAGCACGAAGAACGACCCAGAGCCCAGGCCTACTGATGGTATCATAGGCCTTGACCAGGTCAATAAAGCAGAGATGTAGGTCTTGTTGGAATTCCCTACACCTCTGCTGTAGCAGACGGTCAGAAAATATGGCATCTGTGCAGGACAGCCCTATCCTGAAATCGCACACAGACACACACACAGACACACACACAGACACACATACACACACACAGACACACACACAGACACACACACACACGCAGAGAGCGAGAGAGAGTTCGTGGACTTGTCGCTACTTCCCCTGCGTAACGAGCGCAGAGTGCGCCACGCGTCTTCACTGTCGCGGGTCCCCTCGTCCAGCGCGGTGCCTCCCAGCGAGCAGACGCAGACGCAGCCACCCGTGTGTGGACCTGGAGCGAACCGTCCGGCTCCGGACTGCGTGCTGGAGGCGGAGAAAGGTCGAGGCAAACGAAAAGGAACGCGTGGGTCGAGTGGGGATTTGACATCTAGAGATGGCCACGCGTGCGAGACGCGCATTTGACATCCGAGACGGGGCTGGGCACAGGCCCAGAACGTCCATCATTGTCAACGTCGTGATATGAGACGAGTTATGAAGGCGTTTTTGTTGTTGTTGTTGTTGTTCTCGAACGGAGCAAGGTTATTGTTGTCGTGAGCGCTTGGGAGGGAGGGGGTGAGACGTTGGGAGGGAATTCCACCGTGGAGCAGCGTAAGGGAAGAAGCAGAGAGAGTGAGAGAGTGAGTGTGGTGGGTGAGTCGGTGGGTGAGCGTGCGAGCGGGTGAGCGGGTGAGTGGGTGAGAGAGAGTGAGTGTGGTGGGTGAGTGGGTGAGTGAGCGAGCGGGTGAGCAGGTGAGTGGGTGAGAGAGAGTGAGTGTGGTGGGTGAGTGGGTGAGTGAGCGAGCGAGTGGGTGAGAGAGAGTTAGTGTGGTGGGTGAGTGGGTGAGTGAGCGAGCGAGTGGGTGAGCAGGTGAGTGGGTGAGAGAGAGAGTGAGTGTGGTGGGTGAGTCAGTGAGTGAGCGAGTGGGTGAGAGTTAGTGTGGTGGGTGAATCGGTGAGTGAGCGGGTGAGTGGGTGAGAGAGAGTGAGTGTGGTGGGCAGCTGGAGGCAGTCGTCCTCCAACAACAACGGAGGACGGAGAAGCGACGCTCATAACAACGAGCGGAGCGCCGGGTGGATAAAGCACAGCAGGTTGGCACAGTAGGGGGCACAGGTGGTGCATCAGCCAGTCATCTCAGTCAGTCGACCCGTGGCACTTGGGTCTGCCCCGTGACCTCCTGCCCGCGGGCGTTCGACACTTCACGTGGCCTCAAGGTGCACATAGCCTGGCACAAGCGTCGTGGTGACGTCACCGCAACTTAGTGGCGAATGGCGGTTGTTGTTGTTGTTGTGTGGTGGGTGAGTGGGTGAGTGAGTGAGCGAGTGGGTGAGAGAGAGTTAGTGTGTGCTGCGTTGACCTGCAGTGTGGTGAGTGAGTCCGTGGGTGAGCGAGCGGGTGAGTGGGTGAGTGAGCGAGCGTGTGGGTGAGAGAGAGTGAGTGTGGTGGGTGAGTCGGTGGGTGAGCGAGCGAGTGAGTGGGTGAGCGAGCGAGTGTGCTACGTTGACCCGCAGTGTTGGTTGGTTGATCACAGTGCAGATGAGTCCACACACCGAGTGAGTGGGTGGGTTTGGAACTGAGTGGAGGAACCCACGAGTGAGGCTCACGGGAAACAGCGACCACGGTAGCAGCGATATCGGAGCGTTAAAAAAAAAAACACACGGGCGTCGTGAAATCAAGAGACGCGGTGTGAGATTCGTTAAAAAAACACGGGAGTCGTGAAATCAAGAGACGCGGTGTGAGATTCGTTAAAAAAACACGGGAGTCGTGAAATCAAGAGACGCGGTGTGAGATTCGTTAAAAAAACACGGGAGTCGTGAAATCAAGAGACGCGGTGTGAGATTCTCACCGAGCTGCCGCCGCCGCTGCCGCCTTGCAGGAGGCAGCAGCAGCAGCAGCAAGTCGATCGTCCCACTCGATGCCCCTCGTGTTTACCTGCGCGTCTCTCTCTCTCTGTGTCTCTCATCGCATCTCCCCCGTCTTCCCCTCCACTCGCCTCCTCCTCTACCCCTTTCCCTCTCTCACCCCCCCCGACCACCACCACCACCACCCCACCACCACCCCACCACCACCACCACCACCCCCCCACCACCACCACCACCCCACCACCACCACCCCGCAGCCGTCCCCATGTGAGTGGTGTCGCTGCGGCTCCAATGGCGACGTTCACTGCGCGCTGTCCGCGTGCCCCGCGCCCGACTGCGTGGACCCCGTGTACGAGCCACAGCGGTGCTGCCCCATGTGCCGGCACGGTACGTGCTCCACCACCACCACCACCCCCTTCCTCCTCAACTACCCCCCTCAACTACCCCCCTCCAACTACCCCCTTCAACTACCCCCTTCAACTACCCTCCCTCAACTACCCCCCCTCAACTACCTCCCCTCAACTACCCACCTCAACTACCCCCCTCAGCTACCCACCTCAACTACCTCCCCTCAACTACCTCCCTCAACTACCCCCCCTCAACTACCCCCTTCAACTACCCCCTTCAACTACCCTCCCTCAACTACCCCCCCTCAACTACCTCCAACTACCCCCCTTCAACTACCCCCCTCAACTACTCCCCTTCAACTACCCCCCCAACTACCCCCCTCAACTACCCCCCCCAACTACCCCCCCCAACTACCCCCCTCAACTACCCCCCTCAACTACCCCCCTCAAATACCCCCCTCAACTACCTCCCCCCAACTACCCCCCCTCAAATACCCCCCGCAACTACCCCTCCCCACAACTACCCCCCTCAACTACCCCCCCTCAACTACCCCCCTCAACTACCTCCAACTACCCCCCTTCAACTACCCACCTCAACTACCCCCCTTCAACTACCCCCCTTAAATACCCCCCCCTCAACTACCTCCCCCCAACTACCCCCCCTCAAATACCCCCCGCAACTACCCCCCCCTCAACTACCCCTCCCCACAACTACCCCCCTAACTACCCCACTCAACTACCTCCCTCAACTACCTCCCTCAACTACCCCCCCTCAACTACCCCCCGCAACTACCCCAACTACCCCCCCTCAAATAACCCCCGCAACTACCCCCCTCAACTACCCCTCCCCTCAACTACCCCCCCTCAACTACCCCTCCCCTCAACTACCCCCCTCAACTACCCCCCTCAACCAACCCTCTCAGCCAACCCCGCTTCACGGCATGAAGCTAATCACGAGCACAATGGCACAGACTTCGGTGATGGTGCTGACCACAATAAAGACCACCTCAACGCTGCTGATGATGCTGCTGATGTTGAATATGCCGATACTGATGCTGCTGATGATGCTGCTGCTGATGATGCTGCTGCTGATGATACTGTTGATGATGCTGCTGATGTTGAATATGCCGATACTGATGCTGCTGATGCTGCTGCTGCTGATGATGATACTGTTGATGATGCTTCTGCTGCTGCTGATGATGCTGCTAATGATGCTGTTGATGATGCTGCTGCTGATGATGCTGCTGATGATGCTGCTGCTGATGATGCTGTTGACGACGCTGCCGCCGCCGCCGCTCTTGCTGCTCCTCATCATGATGCCCCTGTGCCCCCCCCCCACCAGGTCCCAACTGCTTCGCGGGCGCGATGGTGATCCCGGGGGGCCGCGACGTGAGGGTCAGCGAGTGCCTCCTCTGCCGCTGCCCGGGCGCCGGCGAGTGGTGGCGCACCGACCACCACGCCGCATGCGTGCGGCACGGCTGCTGAGGGGCGCGCACCTCCCCCCACCCCCCACCACCTCCACCCCCCTCCTCGGGGGATCCTCGGCGGGGGTCAAGGGGGTCGGTTGTGGGGGGGGGGTGGGGAGGTGAGGGAGGGGAGGGACGGGGGAGCAATGCCCGGACACCCCCACACACACACAACAACAACAACGCAGACGCGCAGCACTTGAAAGAGTGGGGCAGGTTCCTGAGATCCCCACTCCTCCTCCTCCCCCCACCCCCGCCCCGCCTCTGTCCACCCCAGCACCCATTACGGATGTGGTGCTGGGTGCTGGCAGGTGAGGTGTGGTGGTGGTGGCGGCGGCGGCGCTGCTGCTGCTGCTGGTGGTGGTGGGGTGACGCGTCGGTAAATCCCATCCCTTCCAAGGGGAGGTGAAGTGAGAGCAGGGCTTCAATCGCAGCCGTCTCTACGACGCTACGGGGGCGGACGCGCAGCTCGATGAAGTGACGAAGCCGCGTTGTGTGGGCAAGATCCACGGTGCGTGTCCTACGGAGAGACGCGCGCCACGCCCGCCCCCGCCATAGGAACGTGCAGTTTCCACCACTGGCTCTGCAGGGCTGTATTAAGAGACGGCCACCGACGCCTCGAAGCTGCTCGGCTGGAGCAGCAGGTCACTCCCGAGCGGTGCGCTAGCACGCAGCCCGCATGCTGTTCTCACCCTTGGCCATGAGGAAGGGCCTCGCCTGAAACGTCGCCCCGGCTATATTCGTCCCCTTCTCACGTTGGCGGTGTTGTGGCCGGCGAACGCTGCCGAGTCTCCGTTGGTCCGTCAGGCCTCAGCACACACCACGACCTTCACTCGCTACCACCACCACCACACCCAGTGGACCTTCACTCACTACCACCACCACACCCAGTGGGCCTCTCTCACTACCACCACCACACCCAGTGGGCCTCTCTCACTACCACCACCACCACACCCAGTGGACCTTCACTCACTACCACCACCACACCCAGTGGGCCCCTCTCACTACCACCACCACACCCAGTGGGCCTCTCTCACTACCACCACCACACCCAGTGGGCCTCTCTCACTACCACAACCACACCCAGTGGACCTTCACTCACTACCACCACCACCACACCCAGTGGGCCTCTCTCACTACCACCACCACACCGAGTGGGCCTCTCTCACTACCACCACACCCAGTGGGCCTCTCTCACTACCACCACCACACCCAGTGGACCTTCACTCACTACCACCACCACACCCAGTGGGCCTCTCTCACTACCACCACCACCACCACCACACCCAGTGGGCCTCTCTCACTACCACCACCACACCGAGTGGGCCTTCACTCACTACCACCACCACACCCAGTGGGCCTCTCTCACTACCACCACCACACCGAGTGGGCCTCTCTCACTACCACCACACACAGTGGGCCTCTCTCACTACCACCACACCCAGTGGGCCTCTCTCACCACCACCACACCCAGTGGGTCTCTCTCACTACCACCACCACACCCAGTGGACCTTCACTCACTACCACCACCACACCCAGTGGGCCTCTCTCACTACCACCACCACACCGAGTGGGCCTCTCTCACTACCACCACACCCAGTGGGCCTCTCTCACTACCACCACACCCAGTGGGCCTCTCTCACTACCACCACCACACCCAGTGGGCCTTCACTCACCACCACCACACCCAGTGGGCCTCTCTCACTACCACCACCACACCCAGTGGGCCTCTCTCACTACCACCACCACACCCAGTGGGCCTCTCTCACTACCACCACCACACCCAGTGGGCCTTCACTCACTACCACCACCACACCCAGTGGGCCTCTCTCACTACCACTACACCCAGTGGGCCTCTCTCACTACCACCACCACACCCAGTGGGCCTCTCTCACTACCACCACACCCAGTGGGCCTCTCTCACTACCACCACCACACCCAGTGGGCCTCTCTCACTACCACCACCATACCCAGTGGGCCTCTCTCACTACCACCACCACACCCAGTGGGCCTCTCTCACTACCACCACCACACCCAGTGGGCCTTCACTCACTACCACCACCACACCCAGTGGGCCTCTCTCACTACCACTACACCCAGTGGGCCTCTCTCACTACCACCACCACAACCAGTGGGCCTCTCTCGCTACCACCACCACCACACCCAGTGGGCCTCTCTCACTACCACCACCACACCCAGTGGGCCTCTCTCACTACCACCACCACACCCAGTGGGGCCTCTCTCACTACTACCACCACACCCAGTGGGCCTCTCTCACCACCACCACACCCAGTGGGCCTCTCTCACTACCACCACCACACCCAGTGGGCCTCTCTCACTACCACCACCACACCCAGTGGGCCTCTCTCACTACCACCACCACACCCAGTGGGCCTTCACTCACTACCACCACCACACCGAGTGGGCCTCTCTCACTACCACCACCACACCCAGTGGGCATTCACTCACCACTACTACCACACCCAGTGGGCCTCTCTCACTACCACCACCACACCCAGTGGGCCTCTCTCACTACCACCACCACACCCAGTGGGCCTCTCTCACTACCACCACCACGCCCAGTGGGCCTTCACTCACTACCACCACCACCACACCCAGTGGGCCTTCACTCACTACCACCACCACACCCAGTGGGCCTCTCTCACTACCACCACCACACCCAGTGGGCCTCTCTCACTACCACCACCACCACACCCAGTGGGCCTCTCTCACTACCACCACACCCAGTGGGCCTTCATTCACTATCACCACCACCACACCCAGTGGGCCTCTCTCACTACCACCACACCCAGTGGGCCTCTCTCACTACCACCACCACACCCAGTGGGCCTCTCTCACTACCACCACCACACCCAGTGGGCCTCTCTCACTACCACCACCACACCCAGTGGGCCTCTCTCACTACCACCACCACACCCAGTGGACCTTCACTCACTACCACCACCACCACACCCAGTGGGCCTCTCTCACTACCACCACCACACCGAGTGGGCCTCTCTCACTACCACCACACCCAGTGGGCCTCTCTCACTACCACCACCACACCCAGTGGACCTTCACTCACTACCACCACCACACCCAGTGGGCCTCTCTCACTACCACCACCACCACCACACCCAGTGGGCCTCTCTCACTACCACCACCACACCGAGTGGGCCTTCACTCACTACCACCACCACACCCAGTGGGCCTCTCTCACTACCACCACCACACCGAGTGGGCCTCTCTCACTACCACCACACCCAGTGGGCCTCTCTCACTACCACCACACCCAGTGGGCCTCTCTCACCACCACCACACCCAGTGGGTCTCTCTCACTACCACCACCACACCCAGTGGACCTTCACTCACTACCACCACCACACCCAGTGGGCCTCTCTCACTACCACCACCACACCGAGTGGGCCTCTCTCACTACCACCACACCCAGTGGGCCTCTCTCACTACCACCACACCCAGTGGGCCTCTCTCACTACCACCACCACACCCAGTGGGCCTTCACTCACCACCACCACACCCAGTGGGCCTCTCTCACTACCACCACCACACCCAGTGGGCCTCTCTCACTACCACCACCACACCCAGTGGGCCTCTCTCACTACCACCACCACACCCAGTGGGCCTTCACTCACTACCACCACCACAGCCAGTGGGCCTCTCTCACTACCACTACACCCAGTGGGCCTCTCTCACTACCACCACCACACCCAGTGGGCCTCTCTCACTACCACCACACCCAGTGGGCCTCTCTCACTACCACCACCACACCCAGTGGGCCTCCCTCACTACCACCACCATACCCAGTGGGCCTCTCTCACTACCACCACCACACCCAGTGGGCCTCTCTCACTACCACCACCACACCCAGTGGGCCTTCACTCACTACCACCACCACACCCAGTGGGCCTCTCTCACTACCACTACACCCAGTGGGCCTCTCTCACTACCACCACCACAACCAGTGGGCCTCTCTCGCTACCACCACCACCACACCCAGTGGGCCTCTCTCACTACCACCACCACACCCAGTGGGCCTCTCTCACTACCACCACCACACCCAGTGGGCCTCTCTCACTACTACCACCACACCCAGTGGGCCTCTCTCACCACCACCACACCCAGTGGGCTTCTCTCACTACCACCACCACACCCAGTGGGCCTCTCTCACTACCACCACCACACCCAGTGGGCCTCTCTCACTACCACCACCACACCCAGTGGGCCTTCACTCACTACCACCACCACACCGAGTGGGCCTCTCTCACTACCACCACCACACCCAGTGGGCATTCACTCACCACTACTACCACACCCAGTGGGCCTCTCTCACTACCACCACCACACCCAGTGGGCCTCTCTCACTACCACCACCACACCCAGTGGGCCTCTCTCACTACCACCACCACGCCCAGTGGGCCTTCACTCACTACCACCACCACCACACCCAGTGGGCCTTGACTCACTACCACCACCACACCCAGTGGGCCTCTCTCACTCCACCACCACACCCAGTGGGCCTCTCTCACTACCACCACCACCACACCCAGTGGGCCTCTCTCACTACCACCACACCCAGTGGGCCTTCATTCACTATCACCACCACCACACCCAGTGGGCCTCTCTCACTACCACCACACCCAGTGGGCCTCTCTCACTACCACCACCACACCCAGTGGGCCTCTCTCACTACCACCACCACACCCAGTGGGCCTCTCTCACTACCACCACACCCAGTGGACCTCTGTCACTACCACCACACCCAGTGGGCCTTCACTCACTACCACCACCACCACACCCAGTGGGCCTCTCTCACTACCACCACACCCAGTGGGCCTCTCTCACTACCACCACCACCACACCCAGTGGGCCTCTCTCACTACCACCACACCCAGTGGGCCTCTCTCACTACCACCACCACACCCAGTGGGCCTCTCTCACTACCACCACCACACCCAGTGGGCCTCTCTCACTACCACCACACCCAGTGGGCCTCTCTCACTACCACCACCACCACCACACCCAGTGGGCCTCTCTCACTACCACCACACCCAGTGGGCCTCTCTCACTACCACCACACCCAGTGGGCCTCTCTCACTACCACCACCACACCCAGTGGGCCTCTCTCACTACCACCACACCCAGTGGGCCTCTCTCACTACCACCACCACACCCAGTGGGCCTCTCTCACTACCACCACACCCAGTGGGCCTTCTCTCGCTACCACCACCACTTTTACACATTTTTATTCCACCCAGCAGAGCTAGCACGATTTACATTTCAACACAGAAGATTGTACTTGGAGGGGGGGGGGGGGTGCGCTGGACTTAGCGAAGGTCACGATTGGTGAAGCAAGTCCGCTAAGCTGGCACCGTGGCAGCGGAAAAGCATCTCATTAACTTAGCGTGGCGGGAATCGCCCCCCCATCTCGCCCATGTCCCGTGTCCCGTTCACGTCTCCCGCACGCTCCCACCGATGACCCCCCCCCCCCCCCATCTTCCCCCACCGCCCTTGTCAGGATGCGACTCTCTGCCCCGACACCGACAGCCATCTCTCCTGACCCCCCTCCCCCCACCGCATGCCGTGGGTTGTCAGGATTATTACTTCCGGAGGGGAGTCGTTGCTATCGTAACGCATCAGGAATTAATTGGTCGATCTCACCTCTGGAGACCGACTGCGTTTCTCTTCCAGAGTGAAAGCCCCGGGCTGCCTGTACGGGTAGCCCGTGACTAAGAGGCATGTGAACAGCAATACGCGATCAGAACGCAGGCAGGAAAGGGCCTCTTCTTTCTGTTATGACTACGATGCCAATGGAAATGCCCGTCGGGTCAAACAGGCCTGGTGAACCGTTCGTTTCCAAAGCAGCATTTGCTTGAGCGTCAAAAATCCAAAACCGTTTTTTTTTTTAAACTTCTCCGAGTCTCATCAGCATGATCGTTTCTTTGTACAGGTGTGGTGGGACGTCACTACACAGGCAAAGGCGCAGACCCTGCAATTGCCTGTTCACGCCAGCGCCCGCATCTAGGGCCTCCGCTGCAAAGCGAGCCCCTAGATGCGTCCGGTCCACTCTTCCGCGCCGGTTAAACGCGTTGCTGGAGGCCCGTCCATCCAGCAGTGCACACGGTGGGGGGGGGGGGGGAACGGGGGGGGGGGGGGCGTTGCACTAGTTAGTCACACACGTGACGGCGGGTTCAAGTGTGGGTACGCCCGCCCCTCTCTTCCAGCGCGTGGGGTCAACGTGGGGCTAAATGTCACCCCGAGGTTCACTCTCCGTGGATTGGGACCCCTCTTCCGACAGCGGTGGCGCGAGCCGGTGATTGCCGGGGCTGCACCTGTGTACCGTCCACCTCACCCTCCGCGCGCGCATTGTCCACGCGTGAACTCCGCGGAGACCGGTGGCGATCAACGAAGACGACGGTGTTGTTGATTCTGTACGAGAAAACTCATTAAAACAATGGTGCTGTTTACCAACACCGCCGAGTCTTGTGATTGGGACAAATCGCGCGTGCGCCCGGGACCCAATTCTCGCGGCATCGCTCTGCCAAGAGTCCCAAGTGGCTTGCACGGTCACATGAGCACCGAGGCAGCGGCGCTTACCTCCTATTGAGAGCCCTCCGTGCACGTGCGCGTGTGTGTGTGTGTGTGTGCAGGAGCGTGCGTGCGCACCGTGTGTTTACAATTGAAAGGGCCGGAGTAATCCGCAGAGGTAAAACACAAAGGGGGCGCGCGCTGCCTCCCTTTATTTCTCGACGAGCAGCGGCGACCGAGACAGCATTGAGAGCATCGCGACGAGGTGGCCGGCTGCCGACCGAGGAGCGGCGGCCCGTTCGGGAGACCGTGTGGTCGGGGGGGGGGGGGGGGGGGGGTGGGGGGCTCCGTGGGGGGCTCCGTGGGGGGGCCGGCGAGGACGATCGGCAGCAGCGGTCAACCGGTGCGACGACGACGTCGCCAAGTGCCGCCCGTCGCCCCTCCGTCCAGCGGCGGACGCGATACGACCGAGTGGAGCGATGATCGCACCGCGGGTCGGCTCACTCGAGCAATCGCACGTTGTCGCGGGCTGTCGGGCCGAGCCACGTGAAGGGCCCCCGGCCGGTGGAAACGCGACGCCGAGACGAGCGGGAGGACCGTGGCGGACAAAGGGGAAATAAAGTAGTAAAAACAAAAAAAAAGAAAACGCGACCCTCCAGAGGCAAAACGGATCCGGGCTTTTCTTCCGCCTGGCAGAGTTACTCCAGCGGCGCCAGCTCCTGTTCCAACGCCGACTTCCGGGCCAGCTTTTCCTGCTGTTCCTTGCTGGGCTGGAGCAACTCCCCGGACCGGATCTTCTGCTCCAGTTCCTCGATCTGTCTCAATTTCTTCTTCAGATTTTTGATTCGTTTCACCAAATCCGAGGCGCCCGCCGCGTGGGGCTCCTCGGCGGAGGCGGGCGCCGCCGCTTTCCGCTCCTCGCCAGGGTCTCCGCCATCCTGCCGAAGACGGGAGGGCACGCACACGAGGTCCTTTTAAGCGCGGGCGTGGGAGCGGCAGGAAGGAAAAAAAAACAAACCCCTCCCTGGGTCTCCAGACTCCCGTTGGGGAGGAGGCCCCTGCTAGGTTTAAGGAGAAAAGCGACGACCGCGATGCGTTTCATTCGGGGAAAATTCGGACCGTGGCGCCGGCAACACGATGGCCGGCTCCTCTTCGGAAGACGTCACGGGGACCTTTAACATCCACCGCGGAGTGAAGCAGGCGGCGACGAGTGCCTTGTGCTCAATTCCACGCCGCGGTGTTAACCAGTGGCGGCCCGCGGGAAACAACCTCTCAGACTTCTACCGCCCGACCTCGCGCCGAGAGTGATGTTCGTCACGCGACAGTCAAACCGGCGGGACGTTTTCAACATCACAGCGAGGAATTCAGCCCAATGTGTGCGCGCGTGGCACAACCAAAATCAAACGTGACGACGCTCCTCTTATTGCGCAGGTCACCGGTGACCGTGCCGAGACCGTAAATCCGCTACACTTGAGAGCTCGTGTTAGGCATAACTAAGCAAATGTGAGTCCATGGGGGGAACTCTGTGCGAGTCCATGGGTGTCTCTGAGAATCATCAGCGACGGGGGGGGGGGGGGGGGGGGGGGGTGTGAGACCAAAAACACGCGACACTTGAGAACCCGGGGGGCCGACACCCCCACTCGAACCCAGGTTCTCAGCGGCGCCGGCTCAGCACCGCCCTGACCGCCGAGCCACCGGGCCACCTCGGCTCTCTCTCTCTCCCTCTGTGCTTTAACGGTGGAGCCGGCGAGCGGGAACGACCTGGAGTTAGTGGTTGCGGCGGTGGTGGTGGAGCTCACCCGCTCGGCGATGCTGCTCCTGCGCAGAGCCTCGCTCAAGGCCGCGGTGTCAGCGTCCCCACCGTCGTCGTCGTCGTCGTCGTCCTCATCGTGCCCACCGCCGCCCTCGCGAGGCTCCTGCTGCTGCTGCTGCTGCTTGCGCTTCTCCTTGCGCCGAAGGTTCTTCTTGGCTGTTTTGGAAAGCGCGGCGCCGCCGGACTGGTCGCCCTCCTGCTGCGGCTTCTGCTTCAGTTCACCGGCGGAAGCCACAGAGAGGCCCGGGGGCAGGCTCGGCTTGCTCTTGTAGAACTTCACATACTTGTTCTCGTAGCTGCGCGGTGCCAATAATAAAACAGGCAGGCAGTCGTACGGTCAGTCAGTCAGGTCACTCCTTCAGCAACGCCAAGGATGCACGCACGTGCTGGGATAACGCGGGGCAGGGATAACGCGGGGCAGGGATAACGCGGGGCAGGGATAACGCGGGGCAGGGATAACGCGGGGCAGGGATAACGCGGGGCAGGGATAACGCGGGGAGCAGCCGTCAGCAGAGCCTCGCGGCTCTCCCATCGGAGGACGAGCCGCTGAGCCTGCGGGGGACGCGACTGGAGGAGGAGGAGGAGGAGACAAAGCGGGAAGAGAGAGGCCGGGCGAGGGAGAGAGCGGGAGTACGCGGGGAGAGAGAGGTGCATGGAGATGGCCGCGTGGAGCGAAGCCGGAGCGAGAAACAATGAGGGCTCATACTTGTTGATTTCATTACACAGACTGTACTCCTGCCTCCCGTATCTGACCCTACGCGCTATGTGCAGGTGGATTGTCTTGATTATTTATTCACGATAAAAGTGTTTTTTTTCGTGTGTGTGTGTGTGTGTGCGTTGGATTGTGTACGTGTGTAAATGTATTGTTAAACCCGCCACCACCCAACACTGCCAACCAGGAAGGGCTTGTCACGTAAACAAAACGTGCCAATTAGTTACTTCAGCCCGCCGGTGTGTTGGAGAGTAAATCCACAAAATTGACCACCTTTATTACGACTAATATAATAACAATAATACATGGTCGCGAAAGCCTACGTTTCAACTGATTATTTATTGTTACTTATTTTCCTCACAATGATGCTCATGATCATTATTCTGCGTTGTTTTTGTATAGTTATGCTTCAAACTTGGACCCATATCTAACAAAGGGACCTGTTCATGAACATCTGGCAGCGCATCAGCGTTGGTCCAGCGAGCCTCACTTCTGTTGAGGCACTGAATGTCAAAACGGCCCAAAGTTTCCTTGTGCTGAACCCATGGTGCTGAAATTAACTCCCAGAAGGCGGAGCGGCTGATGGGATGCATAGGCATTTTGTTTTTTTCATTTGCAGGGACGGATATGGGAAGAAGGCGAACGATCAAATATATCATCTGACCAATAATAGAAACACAGAATCCATTCGAAACTCTTACAGTGCAACCCAATCATTAGTGACAGCTAGTGACGTTTGGGACGTTAGCAATTGCTAGCGATGGTTAACAATGGCTAGTGATGGCTCGCAATGGCTAGCGATGGTTAACAATGGCTAGCTATGGTTAGCAATGGCTAGTGATGGTTAACAATGGCTAGCGATGATTAACAATGGCTAGCGATGATTAACAATGGATAGCAATGGTTAACAATGGCTAGTGATGGTTAACAATGGATAGCGATGATTAACAATGGCTAGCGATGGTTAGCAATGGCTAGCGATGGTTAACAATGGCTAGCGATGGTTAACAATGGCTAGTGATGGCTCGCAATGGTTAACAATGGATAGCAATGGTTAACAATGGCTAGTGATGGTTAACAATGGATAGCGATGATTAACAATGGCTAGCGATGGTTAACAATGGCTAGCAATGGTTAGCGATGGCTAGCGATGGCAAGCGATGGTTAACAATGGATAGCGATGGTTAGAAATGGCTAGCGATGGCAAGCGATGGTTAACAATGGCTAGCGATGGTTACCAATGTCTAGCAATGGTCAGCAATAGTTACCGATGGTTAGCGACGTTTAGCGATAGTTACCGATGGTTAGCGATGGCTAGCGATGGCTAGCGATGGTTAACAATGTCTAGCGATGGTTAACAATGTCTAGCGATGGTTAGCAACGTTTAGCGATAGTTACCGATGGTTAGCGATGGCTAGCGATGGTTAACAATGTCTAGCGATGGTTAGCGATGTATAGCGATGGTTACCGATGGTTAGCGATGGCTAGCGATGGCTAGCGATGGTTAACAATGTCTAGCGATGGTTAGTAATGTCTAGCGATGGTCAGAAATAGTTACCGATGGTTAGCGACGTTTAGCGATAGTTACCGATGGTTAGCGATGGCTAGCGACGGTTAGCGATGTTGGAACTCACACGGGAACTTCCTCGGGGGGTACGTAGCCCTCCTTCACCCTCCGCGGTTTCCTCCACGTCCCATCGGCGCGACGCGACGCGGGGATGAACTTCCCTGCGGAGAGAGGGCACGCAAGCGCTGGCGTTTCGCAAACAGGCGGGCAAGCGGGCGAAATCGCCACCCTCACAAATCCATACCATCGTCGGCCACACGGCCTCCCTGCTGGGAGTGCATCATTTCGGCGGCGTTGGCTCAACACCAGCAGGGCTCGGGACCGGTTTCCACATTCAGTGTCTCGTCAGCAGCGTCAAGGCTCGCTTGAACCAAAGCTGACCAACTTCCAGGACAACTCTCTCTAGAGGAGTTGTACACCCCTAGCTACCACTGCTATTCAGTGGCCTAAAATATGGCTCTAAGGTTTGGTGTTACATGTTATTTATGTAGTTTATTGTTAAAAATTCGGCCACAGTCCCTATGATCACTGTTACATTGCATTTATGGCTTTTATTTTGGTGATTTCGAAAACGGTTCTTTTTGTTTTGGCCATGTTTTTGTTTATTGTAGTACGGAGTTAGACTGATGGCCTTAATCTTAGTTGTCTTGTTGTTATTTGACTTGCATCCCACTGGGATTTTAGCACACAGCGTTGGTGTACGGTGCTATTTCAGGAATATTTTGATTTTTTTTTCCTGGATTTTCTGTTTGCAGTCACATAATCATTTTTGATGTTGTCTTGTTCATGTTTTTTGTTTGTTGAGGTTGCACCCGATTCAAGAGCCGAATGGCTCACAGGGCTAAACCAAATAAATAAAACTATGAACTATGAACGTCTGGGCAACGTGGAGGAGGAGACCAAACGCCCCCCCCACTCTCCCCCTCTTCGCGCCCACCCCAACCTTAGAGCTCCCTCTGGTGGAGGCCCCTTCAGCCAGCAACGGCGTGCGCGAGCACTTGCAGGGCTGTGCCTCTACCCAGGCCTCAAGAAGGGAACGCTTCACCGTCGGTCTCGAGGGGGGGCACGGGGGGAGGGGGGGGCACGGGGGGGGGGCACGGGGGGAGGGGGGGCACGGGGGGAGGGGGGGCACGGGGGGGAGCAGGGGGGCACGGGGGGAGGAGGGGGCACGGGGAGAGGGGGGGCACGGGGAGAGGGGGTGAGAGAAGGGGGGGCACGGGGAGAGGAGGGGGGGGCACGGGGCGAGCGCACGAGGCGAGGTGGGGGGCGAGGTGGGGGGCACAGGGCGAGGTGGGGGGCGAGGTGGGGGGCACGGGGCGAGGGGTGGGGCACAGGGCGAGGTGGGGGGCGAGGTGGGGGGCGAGGTGGGGGGCACGGGGCGAGGGGGGGGGCGAAAGGTGGGCGAGGGGGGGGGGGCGAGGGGGAGGGCCCGGGGCGAGGGGGGGGGCGAGGACGCCACCTCACCTCAGGAGCTTAAGCAGGCCCACGGGTTGTACAGTAATTCTATGCTTCCCGCTAACACTGCCAAGCGCGGTGAAGGGTTGGTCAAACGAGCCCCTCGGGGCCGGCACGGCGTGTGGAGCAGTGCTTTCACTCCCTGAACTAAACCCTACACGTCGTGTGAGAGACATCACGAAGGCCCCCTTCACTGGGAGAACACCACTAAGGTCTAATTTTACCCAGAAAAGGGGGTCCAATTTGGTTACTCGGGGTCCCGTAACCCCCTTTTCACGCGGACCCCACCGGCGGCCCAGGGAGCGGCTCCCCCGGCCAAGCCGAGCAGGAAAGCGGCCAGGGCCCGAGCGCGGCCTAGCTCCCAACCGACTCCCGCACAACCGAACCCCGCACCCCCAGACTCCGGGGGTCCCCGACTCAAACGGGGAACCCTGGGGACTCCAGGATCCCCTTCGCGGGTCCCCCTCGCCCCCCGCGCCGGCTCACTCACCAGCATCGCCCTCCCCGTAATTCGCGGCCATGAGCGCCCGGCTCGACCCGGAACGGGAAAAGGAGGCAGCCCCCGGCTCGTCCAGCCAATCCCGGTGCCAGGCAGGGACCCCCTTCTCTCCTGCAGGGGTCCCTGTACACTCAGACAGAGACCCCCTTCTCTCCTGCAGGGGTCCCTGTTCACTCAGAGACCCCCTTCTCTCCTGCAGGGGTCCCTGTTCACTCAGCCAGGACCCCCTTCTCTCCTGCAGGGGTCCCTGTCCACTCAGACAGAGACCCCCTTCTCTCCTGCAGGGGTCCCTGTTCACTCAGACAGGACCCCCTTTTCTCCTGTAGGGGTCCCTGTTCACTCAGACAGGACCCCCTTCTCTCCTGCAGGGGTCCCTGTCCACTCAGACAGAGACCCCCTTCTCTCCTGCAGGGGTCCCTGTTCACTCAGAGACCCCCTTCTCTCATGTAGGGGTCCCTGTTCACTCAGACAGGACCCCCTTCTCTCCTGCAGGGACCCCTGTTCACTCAGAGACCCCCTTCTCTCCTGCAGGGGTCCCTGTCCACTCAGACAGAGACCCCCTTCTCTCCTGTAGGGGTCCCTGTTCACTCAGACAGGACCCCCTTCTCTCCTGCAGGGGTCCCTGTTCACTCAGAGACCCCCTTCTCTCCTGTAGGGGTCCCTGTTCACTCAGCCAGGACCCCCTTCTCTCCTGCAGGGGTCTCTGTTCACTCAGAGGCCCCCTTCTCTCCTGCAGGGGTCCCTGTCCACTCAGAGACCCCCTTCTCTCCTGTAGGGGTCCCTGTTCACTCAGACAGGACCCCCTTCTCTCCTGCAGGGGTCCCTGTTCACTCAGACAGGACCCCCTTCTCTCCTGCAGGGGTCCCTGTACACTCAGACAGAGACCCCCTTCTCTCCTGCAGGGGTCCCTGTACACTCAGACAGAGACCCCCTTCTCTCCTGCAGGGGTCCCTGTTCACTCAGAGACCCCCTTCTCTCCTGCAGGGGTCCCTGTACACTCAGACAGAGACCCCCTTCTCTCCTGCAGGGGTCCCTGTACACTCAGAGACCCCCTTCTCTCCTGCAGGGGTCCCTGTCAACTCAGACAGGACCCCCTTCTCTCCTGCAGGGGTCCCTGTTCACTCAGAGACCCCCTTCTCTCCTGCAGGGGTCCCTGTGCCAGGCAGGGACCCCTTTCTCTCCTGCAAGGGTCCCTGTACACTCAGCCAGGACCCCCTTCTCTCCTGTAGGGGTCCCTGTTCACTCAGCCAGGACCCCCTTCTCTCCTGCAGGGGTCCCTGTTCATTCAGACAGAGACCCCCTTCTCTCCTGCAGGGGTCCCTGTTCACTCAGAGACCCCCTTCTCTCCTGCACGGGTCCCTGTTCAATCAGACAGGACCCCCTTCTCTCCTGTAGGGGTCCCTGTTCACTCAGACAGGACCCCCTTCTCTCCTGCAGGGGTCCCTGTTCACTCAGCCAGGACCCCCTTCTCTCCTGCAGGGGTCCCCGTTCACTCAGAGACCCCCTTCTCTCCTGTAGGGGTCCCTGTTCACTCAGCCAGGACCCCCTTCTCTCCTGTAGGGGTCCCTGTTCACTCAGACAGGACCCCCTTCTCTCCTGCAGGGGTCCCTGTCCACTCAGACAGGACCCCCTTCTCTCCTGCAGGGGTCCCTGTCCACTCAGACAGGACCCCCTTCTCTCCTGCAGGGGTCCCTGTTCACTCAGACAGGACCCCCTTCTCTCCTGTAGGGGTCCCTGTTCACTCAGACAGAGACCCCCTTCTCTCCTGCAGGGGTCCCTGTTCACTCAGACAGGACCCCCTTCTCTCCTGTAGGGGTCCCTGTTCACTCAGCCAGGACCCCCTTCTCTCCTGCAGGGGTCCCTGTTCACTCAGAGACCCCCTTCTCTCCTGCAGGGGTCCCTGTGCCAGGCAGGGACCCCCTTCTCTCCTGCAAGGGTCCCTGTACACTCAGCCAGGACCCCCTTCTCTCCTGTAGGGGTCCCTGTTCACTCAGCCAGGACCCCCTTCTCTCCTGCAGGGGTCCCTATTCACTCAGCCAGGACCCCCTTCTCTCCTGCAGGGGTCCCTGTCCACTCAGACAGAGACCCCCTTCTCTCCTGCAGGGGTCCCTGTTCACTCAGAGACCCCCTTCTCTCCTGCAGGGGTCCCTGTTCATTCAGACAGAGACTCCCTTCTCTCCTGCAGGGGTCCCTGTTCACTCAGAGACCCCCTTCTCTCCTGCAGGGGTCCCTGTTCAATCAGACAGGACCCCCTTCTCTCCTGTAGGGGTCCCTGTTCACTCAGACAGGACCCCCTTCTCTCCTGTAGGGGTCCCTGTTCACTCAGCCAGGACCCCCTTCTCTCCTGCAGGGGTCCCTGTCAACTCAGACAGGACCCCCTTCTCTCCTGCAGGGGTCCCTGTTCACTCAGACAGGACCCCCTTCTCTCCTGCAGGGGTCCCTGTTCACTCAGACAGAGACCCCCTTCTCTCCTGCAGGGGTCCCTGTCCACTCAGACAGAGGCCCCCTTCTCTCCTGCAGGGGTCCCTGTCCACTCAGACAGGACCCCCTTCTCTCCTGTAGGGGTCCCTGTTCACTCAGACAGAGACCCCCTTCTCTCCTGCAGGGGTCCCTGTTCACTCAGAGACCCCCTTCTCTCCTGCAGGGGTCCCTGTTCAATCAGACAGGACCTCCTTCTCTCCTGTAGGGGTCCCTGTTCACTCAGACAGGACCCCCTTCTCTCCTGTAGGGGTCCCTGTTCACTCAGCCAGGACCCCCTTCTCTCCTGCAGGGGTCCCTGTTCACTCAGACAGGACCCCCTTCTCTCCTGTAGGGGTCCCTGTTCACTCAGACAGGACACCCCTTCTCTCCTGTAGGGGTCCCTGTCCACTCAGACAGAGACCCCCTTCTCTCCTGCGGGGGTCCCTGTCCACTCAGACAGAGACCCCCTTCTCTCCTGCAGGGGTCCCTGTCCACTCAGACAGAGACCCCCTTCTCTCCTGCAGGGGTCCCTGTCCACTCAGACAGGACCCCCTTCTCTCCTGCAGGGGTCCCTGTTCACTCAGACAGGACCCCCTTCTCTCCTGTAGGGGTCCCTGTACACTCAGACAGGACCCCCTTCTCTCCTGCAGGGGTCCCTGTTCACTCAGCCAGGACCCCCTTCTCTCCTGCAGGGGTCCCTGTTCACTCAGAGACCCCCTTCTCTCCTGCAGGGGTCCCTGTTCACTCAGACAGGACCCCCTTCTCTCCTGCAGGGGTCCCTGTTCACTCAGAGACCCCCTTCTCTCCTGCAGGGGTCCCTGTTCACTCAGACAGAGACCCCCTTCTCTCCTGCAGGGGTCCCTGTTCACTCAGACAGGACCCCCTTCTCTCCTGCAGGGGTCCCTGTCCACTCAGACAGAGACCCCCTTCTCTCCTGTAGAGGTCCCTGTTCACTCAGAGACCCCCTTCTCTCCTGCAGGGGCCCCTGTTCACTCAGACAGGACCCCCTTCTCCTGCAGGGGTCCCTGTCCACTCAGACAGGACCCCCTTCTCTCCTGCAGGGTCCCTCAGTCAAGGTCCCAGCTCCCCCGTGGGTATCATTGCTATGGAGGTGGAGACACCGTGGATGTAGCCGACATTGCTGGAAAGGGATCGATTTGTTTCTGTATTCGTCATTTTATTCATTTAATCAATTTCACACCAGAGCCTCGCGTGATGCGTGTTCGTGTTTTTGTCCTGGTCGCTTTAAACGTCATTGCTGTGTTTGCGTTGATGTTGGGACCCAGGTCAATTTTTGCGTAACGGCCCTTAAGGGCCGTCCATAAATGACGTCACGCACCTGGGGGGCGGGGGGGGTGTGCAGACATTTGTGACGATGTGTGACGAGGGGGGGAAGGGGGGTTGAGAAATGTGACGTCATATCAAAATGCGCAACTTTAAATAAATATAGACAACGCGTTCTAACTTAATTAAATAGACTTTTAAATAAATGTTTTCTCCTACAACATCCGAGTGCAGCGCCACATTAAATACGCACTACAATGACAATAGTTTAAAGCGATTTGAAGCATGACAGTCGCCTTGGGATCGTAATGGCAACGTCTCGTTGTTCCCCCGTGAGGCTTTTGCGAAGATCGGAACTTTGTCCCACGTTTATGTAAACCAGTGGTTCTTAAACGGGGGTGCACGCACCCCCTAGGGATGCGAGACATAGCCAGATTTTTTTTTTAGAAGATAAATCGTCGAAAATACAGTTTAAGCACGGGCACGTAAGTACAACTACTTTGTTTCATCAAACCTATGTATTTATTAATGTTATAAAACTTTTTTTTACGATGAGAACCAAAGGAGTTGCAAGGTTGCGGTAAAAGGGTAAACCCTTTACAGCAGCCTTGCAACTCACTGCCCATGTAGCTCCGCCCCCTGCCCAGGTAGCCCCGCCCACCGGACAGGTAGGTCCGCCTACTGCTCATGTACACCCGCCCCCCTGTCCGTGTGTCCCCGCGCCTGCCCAGGTAACTCCGCCCACTGGTTGGGTAGCCCCACCCCCTTTACGGACCATGTTCCGTAATGGGGGCGGGGCTACCCAACCTGTGGGCGGGAGCTACCTGGGCAGGGGGCGGAGCTACCTGCGCGGTGGGCGGAGCTACCTGGGCAGGGGGGCGGGGCTACATGAACAGTAGGCGGAGCCAGCGTCAGTCAGGGTCAGGCCAGGCCAACGCCTCTCACTCGCGTGCGGTCTCTCCACGCCGTGGCGTTGTTCGTCCATACTTCACCACGCTGGTCAGTGCGGGTTGATGAAGAGCGGCGGAGCAGCAGTACCAGTGCAGTGGATTTCAACGTAGCCCCGCGGCAGCCTATAACACCTGTTATGCATCCAAGCGCGAGCCAGGCTCAAGCCTGCTTAACTTCCAAGGTTTCAACCATTGACCAGGGTCCTTCACTAACTTTAAGAGGGGGAGCACTTTCACCGATAAGACATCATCAGTGTCGAGGGCTGCCACACATTTGAAACCATTTGGGGTTTGACAGCAACACGATGGTGATGATCGGGGAGGGGGGTTCACTCTTTGTGTATTGTTGGGGGGGGGGGGGGGGGTGCACACGTCAGGGGTCGCCAGTGGCCACCAGGGGTCGCCAGCGGCCACCAGGGGCCGCCAGCGGCCACCAGGGGCCGCCAGCGGCCACCAGGGCCCGCCAGCGGCCACCAGGGCCCGCCAGCGGCGACCAGGGGCCGCCAGCGGCCACCAGGGGTCGCCAGCGGCGACCAGGGGCACGCCAGAGCCCGCCAGTGGCCACCAGGGGCACGCCAGGGGCCACCAGGACCCGCCAGAGCCCGCCAGTGGCCACCAGGGGCACGCCAGGGGCCACCAGGGCCCGCCAGTGGCCACCAGGGGCACGCCAGCGGCCACCAGGGGCCGCCAGCGGCCACCAGGGCCCGGTAGGGCCAGCAAGTGTCCACCAGGGGCACGCCAGTGGCCACCAGGGCCCGCCAGTGGCCACCAGGGCCCAGCAAGGCCCGTAAGTGTCCACCAGAGGCCCGCCAGTGACCACCAGGGCCCGCCAGCGGCCACCAGGGGCCACCAGGGGCCGCCAGTGGCCACCAGGGCCCAGCAAGGCCCGCAAGTGTCCACCAGAGGCCCGCCAGTGACCACCAGAGGCCCGCCAGCGGCCACCAGGGGCCACCAGGGGCCGCCAGTGGCCACCAGAGGCCCACCAGTGGCCACCAGAGGCCCGCCAGTGGCCACCGCGGGCCTTGCAATGAAGAACCACTGCCATAGGCTATTCGTGTCTGTGCCACATACTTAATTCTACCAGCGGACAGGGACATAGACATTAAGCCATGGGTGTCGGAGTTTTACCCAAATTAAATTTTGCACATCCCATCGGCCACACAACCTTCTGGAGGTGCATAAGTTCAGCAGCATTGGTTCAACACAAGCAAAACTGGACTACCGGTTTCAATATTCAGTGTTTCATGAGCAGTCAGGCTTTGCTTGAACCCGGGTTGGTGAACTGCCGGATGTGAGATGCGGGTCTTAGTTTAACACGAAACTATAATTACAGAATAATGGGTGGCGGCGTTGTGGAGAATATAAGCAACACATTTCAAAGTTACTTATATTCCTTGAAACTGTTATGATTACTTTGTAAATAAATATATATTATATTCTTAGGTTTTTTTCGGTAAAGTCACGTTGAAGAGAAACAACAAAATAATATAATATATATAAAACAATAAAAATTCTCACGACGTTTCGACCATAACTCAAACGGTCATCTTCAGGTGTGGTCAAAACGTCGTGAGAATTTTTATTGTTTTATATATATTATATTATTTTGATGTTTCTCTTCAACGTGACTTTACCGAAAAAACTAAGAATATGAATTACTGCAGTCACGAAAGCTTTAAATAAAAATAAAAATTTAATATATATTGTTAAATACCCCGAGGCACTATTCGGCTCTTGAGCTGCTTTGACTCGCAGCTTTCGCTTACTTTAAATGTGCCTTGCGCAGCCGCTTCGCGTGTGTGTCCTTGTATGTGTGTGGTTGTGTGTGTGTGCTGTGATATCCAGTGTCTCCATCGTCCCTCCTCCCCTCTGCTCCCCCCTCCACCCCCAAGGGAGTCGCTCCCTCCCTGGTGACGGACGCGCGCAGGTTTTCGCCTATACACGGACATCTCAAGGCAGCCGCGCCACCTGATACCCCGGGGACTATATTTGACTCCGTGATGCCTCAAGACAATGTCTATAATTACAACCCGCTCCGCACTCCATCGCGTACTCTGCTGCCCCACACCCTCTCCCCCATCTACCCCCCCCCCATGCCCCGCTTACTCTGCCCCCCACTGCCCCCCCACGCGCTCGCCAAAGTGAAAGCCACACTTTGGAAATGTTGGGTAGGGCTTGCTATTGTAATTTCAATTATTGCTCTTGTACAGGCCTATGTATAGGCTCGCCCCCCCCTCCCTCCCTATAAGAATGTGGAATTTCCACCACTGGCCGAGTCCTGCAAACGGGAGATGAGCACCGCCTCGATGCTCATTGAGAAGAAAATCACACGGCCGTCAACTTTTGTCATTTTTGGCGATGCGAGGTCACTTTCGCACGGCAGGTTGCGCACTGCCCTCGTCTCGAATTCTCACCTGCAGTTCAAACGAAATTCCCTTGAATAGAGGGGCGCATGGGTGGTCTGTGGTTGCTGGGTCGACTGACCCACGCTGTGTTCGACCACTACACCGCGGGTGACGCACTCACAAACTCACTCAACCGCCTACTCGCTCGCTCGCTCGCTCATTCGCCCATCGACTCACTCACCACACTTCTCTCTCTCCGCTTCTTCCCTCGCCGCTGCACCACGGTGGAATTCCCTCCCAACGTCTCTTCCCCCCTCCCCCCTCCCCCACCAAGATTTCTCAACAACAATAAACTTGCTCCATTCTCCTGTTACGACTTTGATTGTGCTCTTTGTTGCTGGCCGCTTTGGCGTGTTGGGCCTTTCGCGTCTGCGCTCAGCAACCTCGTGTTGTAAGACACGCAGTGTGTATCAGTTGCGCTCAGCTACCGACTGCTGACTCAGCCACGAAGCCTTATGCGTGCGGTATTTAAAGGTTGCGTCATCATCATCATCAGCACTTGTGTCGCCTCGTCGAGTGTAGAAACCACGCGGACTCGCAAATAACGAGACGCAGACGCGGTGCGTGCGTGCGCCGTTCTCCTGCTCGCGTCGAGCGGACTCACCATCGTCGACACTGAAACTCATAAAACAATTCTCGTTGCAGCGGCTCTTTCTCCTACGTCAGCAGTCCTCCTGTGTTTGTTGCGCACCTGATGACGGTTGCTTGTGTTGCGATCGAAACGTCGTGATCTATTATGTTTTCTACCTACGTGACTTTACCGAAAGAACAAACAGAGTATGGAGTGCTCTTGCCAAGGAACATTTGGGTAATGCAGCAGCAGCAATATCATTTGTTTCATAAGCCTGCATCGGCTGACCGAGACCCGGTCGATGGCTCACAAACGCGGCTGCGTAATATTGGTCTGGAAAGCCCGTGGTCTGGTGGACTGATTCATACCTTGAGGTGGTCGTGGGTGGTCGCAGAGAAATGTATTTTGCTTGTGCGCGGTTTTTTTTTACCCAAAGCATACGACTTGTCGTGTTCAAAAACGTTTGTTGGAGGTGTCTTATTAGACACATCTAGACACGACACTAACAGTGGCCGCGCCTGCTTCGAAGCCCAACAACTCTGCTCCATATCCCACCTTGTCACGGCTCCCACCTCCCACAAACCTCCCATCTCCCACCTACCTCCCACCTTCCACCCACTTCCCATCTCACACCAATCTCCCACTGACCTACCACCCACTGCCCATCTCCCACCTCCCACCATCTCCCACCCACCTCCCATCTCATACCTCCCACCCACTGCCCATCTCCCACCTCCCACCCACCTCTAATCTCCCATCTCCCACCCACTTCGCATCTCCCACCCACCTCCCTCCGACCTTCCACCTCCCATCTCCAACTGACCTCCCACCCATCTCCCACCTCCCACCCACCTCCCCCGTCTCTCATCCACCACCCACATCCCTGGACATGCCACCAACGTTCCTGGAAGGATCCGCCGCGGCATTGATGTCATCGTGACTGGATTTACGGACTCCTCGCCTTGACCAAGACGCGTGGGGAGCGGTGGTGCAGCGGTTAGCGCACCGAGAGACGAATCCCCGACAAGCCAAGTTCCACGACTACTATCAGTGGGCTAGTGACACCCGGACGCGGTCCTGTACCTCTCTCAGATCGGTTCAGCCTAAAATGAGTACTTGGCGCGCTGTGCAAACGTGTGGCATTGTGCTGCGACTCGCATGCCTTAATAGGTGCTCGCTGACAACGATGCAATATTCCAAACCGGCACCTGCACAATGAAATAATTGCATCGCTCCATCTCCTCGAAGGACGAACCTCTGGGACGCATTCCATTCATTTGCTGTTGCTCCCGTTCTATGTCAGAGACTGCTGTCAACACGCTATGTAAATTTAATGTCAAAAGCATTGAATTGTAAGCGATGATAACCAACTGAATGGGCAATCACGTGCACTGCAATGAAACTCGCTCAACGCGAATTGTTTTCCCAGGGGTCTGATGAAACCGCAGACGTTTGAATAATCAGATTGTATATTCTTCAGCATCATCATCAATCATACACGGCGTGGTTATGTACCCTACGCATGTAGTCAGTGTAATCTCGGAGTATTGACTCATCGTCGGTAACCGTTTTGAAAATCGAAACCCATAGCCAAAAAAAACTGGAGTTGTTCCCTTAACGAACCAGCGGTGTCAAGATCGGCCTCGGTCGAGGAGGCTTCGTGAAGGACGCTGCTACTGGGCAGTCGGAGGCAGTCGCCCTCCAACAACAGCGGAGGGCAGAGGAGCGACGCTCACAACAGCGAGCGGAGCGCCGGGCGGCTAAAACGCAGCGAGTTGGCGCAGTGGGGAGCACAGGCGGTGCATCTGCCAGTGGTGTTATTCAGTCGACCCATGGCACCACCTGGATCTGTCCCGTGACCTCATGCCAGCGAGCATTCGACACTGCACGGTGCACAGAGTCTGGCACAACCGTCCGTGGGGACATCACCACCGCATAGTTGCGAATGACGGCTGCTGTTGCTGTTGTGCATATTATGGAATGGCGTCCCTTGTAATCTAGCGGCGGTGCCTTACGCCAATATAATCTGTATAATCCAAGCCTGCCTCCGATAGCAGCGTTCCGTTCAAATATCCAGTGAGCGTTTGGCCACTCAAACGCCGCAAGCGGTGGGTCCACGGATGTATGCTGCGTGGCGCGTTCGCTGCGTGTCCCGCAGACAGCCCGACTACGCCCCTTGCACAACGACACGTCCCATCGCACGGGACCTTCCACGTGCAACATCAAACAATGAAGAGAAGAGTCTAGATTTAAAGCTTTCGTGACTGCTAGGATCCACACTCTTTGGTTCTATTGGGTAAAGTCACGTAGGTGAAAAAAAATAACAAAAAATCACGACGTTTCGGTCACGACACAAGCGGCCTTCATCAGGTGAAGGGACGAGACAGTCTCGTCCCTTCACCTCGTCGTGATTTTTTGTTATTTTATTTTTTTACCTACGTGACTTTACCCAATAGAACCAAAGAGTAATGAAGAGAAGGGCAACGTCGCGTTCGGCGGTTACGGATAACGGAGGAGCGGACAGAACCATGCGGTGAGCAGGGCGTGGTGGAGGGGCGCCGGGAGAAGGGATACGAGGGGAGAGAAGAACGAGAGCAGAGCGTAGCATTTGTTGTGAAATCATTCATTTAAAAAGGTGGGGGGCGGGGGGGCGCGGGGGGGCGCGGGGGGGCACGTAAAGCAAAGCATTGAAAAAGCAAAAAAAAACGAAATGATGAACGAAGCAAAGTGCCGACTACACCGAGCATCTTCTTGTTTCCTGTGATCGTAATAAAAAAATAAAGAGAGAGAGAAGCGAGGAGACGACGGACAGGCAAGACGTGAGGGTGGAGACGGGAAGGAGAAACGATGAAACGAGGAGAGACGACGAGAGGGAAGGACAGAGGAGGAGGGAGTGATAGGGGAGAGGGAATGAGAGATAATAGAGGCGATGAGAGTGGAGAAAGGAGTGACGAATTGAGGTGAGGGTACGAGGAGAGAGAAGGAGACGCGTGGTATGGAGGCGAGCGCAGGGGGAGGAGAGACGGGGGGGGGGGAGGAAGAGAGAGGATAGATGAGGAGGCGCGCGCGAAGGAGCGAGGATGAACGTGGAAAGGAGCGGAGGAGAGACGGGAGGAGATCAGACGAGAGGTGCGGAGATAAGAGAGTGGGGTAGAGTTGGGACAGAGTTAGGGCAGAGTGGGATAGAGAGGAGGATGAGGAGGAGAGAACGAGGGAGACGAGCGACAACCCGCTCGAGTTGACTCTCCAGCTGCGCAGACATCGACATCAGGAACCGCGGGCGCTCTCAAGTGCGCAGTGAGGGACAGGGGTCCGTGGACAGGGGTCCGTGCACAGGGGTCCGGAGAGAAGGGAGTCACTGGGGACGGTGGCTCGGGGGTCTGCGGGGCACGGGGTCTGGGGAAGGGGGGGCCCAGTGGGGGCTCGTGCCGAGGTTATTTCTGGAGGCGCTGCGATGGAGCTGATCTCATTCGCTCGCTACGCGTTGGCACCAGGTGCCGTTCCTGCTCCCCCTCCCTGCTCCCCCTCCCTGCTCCCCCACGCTCCCCCTGCTCCCTCTCTCTCTCTCTTGTCTCCCCCGACCCCGTGGCTCCGTGAGAGCGCAGAGGGCGCGCGTGAACAAACACTCGGAACGTCATCGGCGCAACGAAGCGGGCACTCGCGAACCGCAATGGATGTCCGCGTCTCGTGATGGGATCCGAATATTGACGCTGGGATTCTCCACCGGAGATGTCAACCGTGGAGCTCCAATAAGTGCTGAACTCCTTGTCTCTCACACAGACACACACACACAGAGACATATAGACACCACGGGCACACTCAATGAGCTCCACCACACCCCGCACTAGCGAGCAACTCCCCTCCCCACACATCCAGCACCATCCACCGCACATCCTTCCACCCCACCCCCCCCATCACCACCACCACACAGACCCCCCCCCCCGATCCCCTCCCCCCCCCCAAGTCCTCGCCATATTTAGCCCCACATTATGATCCCCTTAGCAAGCGCCGTCCAATAGAGACGCGAGATTCCCGGCGCCTCCCTGGTCGAACCTATAAAACGCAGGTGAGCGGCTCGCAAAGGGCCAGGGTGGATTCGGTTGGTTTCGTGCTGCTGCTACCGCTACCGCGCGTTCGTCCCTCCCTCCGTGGACTCTTCCCCCACCCCCTTACCCGCCCTCTAACCTCCTCGTCGTCGCCCTGACCGCGTCTCGCTCGTCGCGCCGCAGGAGTTGATTTGAGAGAAGCGTCAGAGGCCATGGCACCCAAGAAGGACGTGAAAAAGCCCGAGGCGGCCAAACCCGCGGCCAAGGCGGCGGCCCCAGCCGCCGCCGCTCCGGCACCGGCCCCGGAGCCCGCGCCTGCACCACCCCCGCCCAAGCTCGATCTCTCCTCCGTGAAGGTACCGATGGTTAGGTTGGAGAGGCGGCGGTGGGGGAGGGGGTGGTGGTGAGGGTTAGAGGGGAGGAGGAGGGGGGGGGGTCTGGTTCTTAGGATGGAAGGGAGGAAGATGGGGGGGGGGTCGAGAAAGGGGGGGGGGGGGCTGAAAGATTCACGCGGAGGAGGTTGTGGCGGGTGGAGAGAGGACGGACGGACGGACGCAGAGACTCGCAGACGGAATCGACGGAACGATGGGCAGACGGGCGAATGGATTGGATGGACGGGGAGAGCGGGGGGGGACGGCACTATTGACGCAAGGGATGCACGAGACGACCGACAGGCCGATGGGCAGACGGACGAAACGACGTGCGTGATGAGCTACACACGAGCCGAGGGATAAACTCACCGAGGAGGCAAATTTGCGGAGCGAATAAGCAGATGGACAGGGGGAGGACGGGGGGGTGGGGGGGGGGGGAGGACGTGTGCCCGGGCTGGTGGCAGGACGCGTAGGCAGAGGGTGCACGTTGAGACCGGGGTGTTCTTTGACGAAACGACGAACAGTCAGGGTGGAGGGGCTTGCCCCGCACGAGCGGCTAGGAGAGCTCGGAACTCACGCAACGCGCAGATCCACGTTACATACGATTGCAACGACGACGACAAGCAGATTTGTTGTTGTGCCGCTCACCACGTGGGCCGAACGAAACATCAATTGCGCGTGGCGACAGACGGTCGCGCGGAATGACAGCGCCACGCCAAGAGAGGCGTGCGGACGGACGCGCGGACAGAGAGACGGACACGTAGTGAGAGAGAGAGAGACGGACACGCGGACGCACGCGCACGAGAGGATTTCGCTCAATGCGGAGAGATTTGGCGGCGTGGAGAGACGGGGGGAGGGGGGGGGGGTCTTTGGAGAGGGAGTTCAGTGGGACGAAAGCTTCAGAGACGGCCGCCCCACAGCTCACGAACTTTGGGCGCCCTTCCCGCTGCCTCCAGACCAATGGACGACACCTCCACGGTAGTAGCCGCGCAAGTCGGCTCTGTAAATTCCCTTCACACGCAAAAAGAGGCAGCGTGGCTGTCTCCGCGTCTCGCAGACTCCCTCGCTCCGCCTTGGCAGCCTGTAGGAGGGGGCTTAGCTCGCCGATGAGCTCCAGCGGCGGTGAAAACCCGTGGAACCACTCTGCGTTCCCCCGTGATAGCCTTGCAGCTTTGCCTCGGCTGAGATTCATTGGTTTAACACGTAGCCTCTTCGCGACCGACATTATCCACAATAGAGAATTTCAGTTTCGGCGAGATCGCGTTGGACATTAATGCGTCGTGAAAACCCGCCGCCTAAACGGCACAGCCGATGAGTAGAGTTAAAACCCCCCACAGTTCGAGTGACGTGACGATTCGCCAGCAATTAGCCTCTCCAATTTTGTTGGGGGGGGGGGGTGGAGGCGGAGAGGGGGGGGGTTACGCGTGAAATTAGACGAACGCGCGGTTACAACACAGACTCGCCACGAGTGAACGGGGCGCCTGTGTGCAGGGAACACCTTTCACTCGAGCGGGGTCTGGGTAATGGAAGGGGGTCCTTCCCCTTTATACCGAGGGTAGCAGAGGGGGTGGTGGGTGTTGGGGAGGAGGGGGGAGGGGTAGTGATGTGGGGAGGGGGTGACCCGCTGCTCTGCTCTTACTCCAAATCCGCACACGGAGCACGGTCACGTGATGGGGTTAGCGTCAGGGTACAAAGAGTTGGGAGAGCCACCGGCCAGGGTCAGTGACGTCGTTGAGACAATCGGACGCCATGCGTGAGCTAGGGGCATGCACGTGACACAGGTGTGCATGCTGTACGGACCCGTGACACAGGTGTGCATGCTGTACTGACACGTGATGCGCGGTGTGCTTGCTGTACGGACACGTGATGCGAGGTGTGCATGCTGTACGGACACGTGATGCGCGGTGTGCTTGCTGTACGGACACGTGGCAATGGCTCGTGCATGCTGCTATTGCTGCTGTGACTGTTGGTGCGGTTGTTATTATAAATCCCTGGTCGCGCGAAGCGATTTCAGAGCCGGTCCAGATTCAGACATTGACTTCTGACACCGGCGTAAGGCACTACCACGAGAGTACAAGGTGCGCCTGTCCGTCATAGTAATGCCATTTTCCCCCTATAATCCTATGACCCACGGAACAAGTTCACAGTAAACGAGACGAGATGGATGTGGCGTGTCAAAGTAATCCCCGCGGCAGGCGCCGATTTACCGGACCGTTGCGGCATGCAATGATCGAAGAAGCGACGTGAGGCTAAGCTCACGTCGCTGATTGATTCGCGTCACGCGAATCACACGCGACGCGGACGCGGTGTCGAACTTATCCGAGCTGCTGCTGCTGCTGTTGCTGCTGCTACAGCTGCAGCAGCGCGCTAGCGTCGCGCTGCAAATCGCTAAAAGTGCGGACCGGGATTTGTAGATTTTGTCCTCGATCTGTTCCTGTGACGCTGTTGTGGTTGTGGAGAAGTGTGAGAGAGCCCTGTTTAGCTGTCAACGCATACGACACGAGTGTGTGACCGACCCGTGCTCTGTCGCGGCGCTAACTAATTAATTAATGGAGAAGTTAAGAGGTGAACATAAAAACAAATCATCACTCAACCCCCCCTCCTGCCCCCATCTCCCCTCTTTCTCTCTATCTCTCTCGCCCTCCGTACAACCACGTGACCTTGACCGTGACCCCCTCAACCCAGCCCACGCGGTGACCCCCCCCACCCCAACCCCGTACAATGGTCGGCGGTCTCCGCTTAGGTCACGAGTTCCCGAGTTGAACACCGGCTCCTCGAGGCCCGTGGCAGGCCTCGCGTTCACCTGACGGGTCCTTCGCTTGATCCTCACGGTGGTCCTTCACCTTGCCTAGAGGGCCCAGCGTCGGTCTGGGCAGTCCGTCGAACTTTCCGATTGGATGGGCCCTCTATCGTCCAGAAGATCCATCGCTTTCCCTGCTTGGTCCTTCGCCCTTGTCGGTGGATCCTTCAACCTTTAGAAGGTTCTTTGTTTTCCAAGAACTCTTCCTGGTGGTACTTGTTTCCCAGATGTCCCGAATTCCCGGCGGCTCTTCGTTCCTGGTGGTCCTTCAGAACTGGAGGTCCTTGATAACTGGAGGTCCTTGATAACTGGAGGTCCTTGATAACTGGAGGTTCTTCATTTCTGGTGGTCCTTCAGAACTGGAGGTCCTTGATAACTGGAGGTCATTCATTCCTGGCGGTCCTTCAGAATTGGAGGTCCTTGATAACTGGAGGTCCTTGATAACTGGAGGTTCTTCATTTCTGGTGGTCCTTCAGAATTGGAGGTCCTTGATAACTGGAGGCTCTTCATTTCTGGTGGTCCTTCAGAACTGGAGGTCCTTGATAACTGGAGGTCCTTGATAACTGGAGGTTCTTCATTTCTGGTGGTCCTTCAGAATTGGAGAGTCCTTCATTTCTGGTGGTCCTTCATTCCTAGTGGTCATTCAGAACTGGAAGTCCATCAATCCTGGTGGCTCTTCATTTCTGGTGGTTCTTCATAACTGGAGGTCCATCAATCCTCGTGGTTCAGGCTGTCTTCCTGGTGCTCCTTCATTCCTGGTGGCTCCGCTATTCCTTTTAAAGTCCTTCCATCATTCCCAAGCGATGCTTTGCCCCATTTGATTTGTCCTCTCTCTCTCAACAATGAAGCTGCGAGCTTAGCGTGTGGCTTTGCCGCGTCACCCCGCCCGGCTGTGTCGCGACTTCCTCCCCAAGTCGACAGCAGCCGCCGGGGTCGTCACCCGGACCCAGGCGCCGTGTGACACGCTGGCACGAGGGTGCAGCACTCGCCACTCAGCTGCTGAGTCGGGTCGAACCGCGACCGTGTCACCTGGACACCCCCGGGGGGGGGGGGGGGGGTGGGGATGTCAACCTGTCGCCCCCGTGGCAAATTATCGAGCTGCGTCGTCGTCCACGCCGGTGTTTGTCGCGGCCGTTTCGCAGAAGCGTCTCGACTCCGACCTAATTAAAGGCGAGGCTTCTTTTCACGAGCTGGCAATGTTTTTTTTTTTGAAAGTTAACTTTTTGTTTCCGTTAAGTTGAAATATCTCAATCTTGATTTAAAGCTTTCGTGACTGCAGCAATCCATGCTCTTTGGTTCTTTCGGTAAAGTCATCAGGTAGGTAGAAAAAGTAAAAATAAAACAAACAAAAATTATACATCACGACGTTTCGAGCGCAGCTGCTACAGCAGTGGAACTGGAGCTGGATCATTTCTTCCGCCTGAGGACGACCGCTTACGTTGAAATATCTCAACCGGAAAGTCCCTTTGAGGTGGGATGTCTCAGACGTCTGCCTGGACGTCCCAGGGCGTCAGCGACGACACGCGCCGCGTGCCCTATCCCCCCGCCCCCACCCCCTGCCTGCCCACTCCTAGTTCGTCATCTCCACCGCGCGCTCCTTGCAGTACCCGCGACTCGACACCCCTTCGAAAGCGCCGCCTTGTCCAGGCTGCCGGGTGTCACCACGGCGCGGTTCTCTCTCTCTCTCAGAGCGACGCGCGCCGCCTGGCGTCCGAGTCGGGTTTCTCGTCGGCCGTGGCTGAGGCCACGCACGGCCCCGTAGCCGCTGACCTCCCGTTCGCCAACGTCGTCGACTCCTCGCAGAGTCTTGCGATTTATCGCTGAGGTCCATCTTTGTCTTCTTCCAAGTTGGGATGCTTCTGTCGCCGGAATCGCACATCGCCTTGTCCCATCCTACCCTGCTCGCGGGTCACGCCAATAAAGTCGCCCACCGTCTCACTCACCCACTCACTCACTCACCCCGTTACTCACCCACCCTGTCACTCACTTACTCACTCAACCTGTCACCCACTCACTCACACACCCTGTCAATCACTCACTCACTCACTCACCCTGTCACTCATTCACTCATTCACCCTGTCACTCACTCACCCTGGCACCCACTCACTCACACACCCTGTCAATCACTCACTCACTCACTCACCCTGTCACTCATTCACTCATTCACCCTGTCACTCACTCACCCTGGCACCCACTCACTCACTCACCCTGTCACTCACTCACCCTCCCTGTCACTCACCCACTCACTCACTCTGTCACTCACTCACTCACCCTGTCACTCACTCACTCGCTCACCCAGTCACCCACTTACTCACCCTGTCACTTACCCACTCACTCACTCTCTCTGTCACTCACTCACTCTGTCACTCACCCTGTCACTCACTCACCCTGTCACTCACTCACCCATTGTCAGCCTCTTTCCTCTCACTGCTCCACTTTAGAACTCCCCCCCTCCCCCATCACCGTCTCCATTAGCCAAGCTCTCAGAATAATAATAATCTCGCTCCCATTCAAGAAACGCGTTACTCTTACACATATCACACCCCCCACCAACTCTGACGGCGCCGTTTGTTGCTGGCCGCCTCACGTGTTGGGCGAACAGAGCAGGGCCCCCGTTTTTGAGTTGTTGTGATAACGAGAGCCATCGCTCGCCAGCCAGCTTCCCACAACTCCTCTCGCGGAGAGCGTCACCCTCCGCTGGCAGGCGGTGGTGGTGGGGGGGGGGGGGAACGGGGCGAGCTACTCGGTCCACCGCACGATGCGGGGTGCGCGTGCGAGCGCTCAGCGGCGAGACCGAGGGGCCAGAGGCTCGGACATCTTCCCCTTTGCAGGGACGGCTTCGCCCCCCGCGGCCAAGCGAGGAGCGGCGGCGTTTCGGTGGGGCGATTCCGAAACGCGTTGGATTCGGATGTTCCGAGGGAATGTTCTCCACGTGGCGGTGCTGATTCAACAAGATCGTGCGACTTTTTTTTTTTTGCACGGCGAGGATTTTTCACGTCGCCGTCTGTGCAAATCTGTGGTGCTTCGGGCACTTGAAGCGTTCTGCAGCTGCAGTTGCCCCGAGGACCGAAACGTCGGGCGGGCAGCAACGCGCGGCACTGTGAACGTCGTGTAGTCACAGGTGAGGAAGGGGTAACGCGCTTCTCGAATTTAGTTTTTGAGAAACATTAACGCAACAGTAATAATTAGTAGTGGCGGTATTATTTATTGCGTTTTGTTGACCCCGGGGTAGCATCACCGTTAGTCTCAGGGCGCTTTTTTTTCAGGAGGGTCCTGCCAAGTTTCCGAGGCAGCAGGGAAGCCGCGGTTATGTCCGGGGGAATCCCGATCGACCTAGAAATCTTGGGGGGGGGGGGGTGGGGGTGGTGATTTTACAAATGCGGCACTTTTTTTTTTAGAGGGGAGGGGTGGGGCTGATACGAATGCAAGAGGAATAATTCAACAACCAAAAAAAAACACCCGTGCAAAAAATCCAACCACCCCCTACTCCACCCAAAGCTCGGGAGGGGGGGTGATCGTGCGCCCCCCCCCAACCCACCGCACCCATCACCAACAGAAGCTGGCTCAGTTGCGCGGCCTCCTTCTTCTTCTTATCATCATCATCATCATTATTATTTCCTGAGGATTAATATCCTGCAGATTAAAGACGCCAATTTTAGATTTGCAAGTCCGTTCAATTGACTGCTCAGAGGCGGAGTGGATCTCGGTCCAATTCATCCTTTAAAGGAATGGAGACCGCAGGGGGAGCGAGATGTTAACGACCTCGCCTGGTATGCAGGAGGTCGTGGGGTTCGAAACCGACCCTGGCGCCTGCTGCCGCTGCTGTATATTTGGAGCTTGCGTGGAATTTTCTCCGAGTCCTCCGGTTTCCACCCCCCACCCCCTTCACACACATTTAGAAAGATGCGAGAATTTAGCCGCTATAAACGCCCACAAGGTGAGCCGCCACGCCGTTGAGCTATCATTCGTGATGGCCAGGTGGCTTCTGAAATGAGAGCTACACGGCTCAGAGGGCCCCTCACCTGGTCAAACAAATTTGATACATCGTTGTTGTTGTTGTTGTTGTTTCACGTGGACAACGTGGTCGACGTCTTTTTTTGGGGGGGTGGTTCGTGGCCGCGCGCGTGGTGGTGGTGGTGGGCCAGAGGTTGACGCGAGGTCACCCAAGGATTTCGCGCAAAATCAAAACATTTTATTTTTTTTAAAACGCCGTCCCCCTGTGGAACTGCAGGCGACTCGGCGCCGTTACCTCTTGCGGGGCACCGCGGTGCAACTGCTCGGCAACGCTGGGGCAAGTCACGAGTGGCGGTGAGAGTCCCGTTGGCGAGAGGGACCCCGGCGCCGGTCGCCCATTCGATCTCCCAGCGCGGCAATTGAACCACGGTGGTGCAATGTTCTAAAATCCAGTGCCCCCCACCACCCCTCTGAACAGCAGGGAAGAGTAGGCCAAATACCCTCTCTCATGGTGGGGGAGGGGGGGGGGCTCTCCAGAGCTCTCTCAAGTGGTAGGCCCTTCCCGCAAACAGTAGCGTGAATAGAGACATTGCAGGGCTGCACCTTTACCTGGTGGGTGCACGCGGGTTCGGCGGTTCGTGTAGTCGAGCGTTTTCTCGGGGTGGGGGGGGGGGGGGTAGGTGGATCACGCAGAGATCGGACACCTGCTACGGGACTCCTCGGCGCTGCTGTAGGCCCCGCGGTGGCCGGCAGGTGGCAGTGCTGCAAGCGGGACTGTGACCGCTTTGTACGGCTTTCTGAGCGCTCGTCCTTGTACGCGTGCCGGGGTTTCTCGGGGTGTCTCGGGGTTTCTCGGGATTTCTCGGGATTTCTCGGGGTTTCTCGGGGTTTCTCGGGATTTCTCGGGGTTTCTCGAGCGGCAACGCTGCTCACGAGCAAGCTGAGAAAGCCAGTCTCGCAAGGGAGCCCGGGGCCCTGCCATGAGCCTCGCGGTGCGGTGGTGAGTTTGCTTGCACTATCGGCGTTGGTGAGCTGTGGCGAGCTTTTTATTTTGCTCCACGTGGACGAACACCGCGGCAGCACAGAGGAAAACCCCCCACAATGCGAGCGACCGCACCGCGCTCCACCAATCCCCTCGCTTAGACGGGCGAGGCACCGACTTCCTATCCTGCCACCTACAGGCGCCAGCGCGTGCAGGGGGCGAGGGTCTTGCGGGGATGTGGCTGTGAACTCGACGCTGCAACCCCAGGAGAGGGCATCGTGGGGAGGCTACGAGATTGGGCTGAAAGAAGGGGGGGGTGGGGGGGGGTGTTCAGGGAGGAGGAGGGGGGGGAATCGACTCTTTCGCAGGCATCCAGTGCCACAATAAGTGCCCCCCCCCTAATTCGGGCTCACAGCTGAAGTTCCTCGCTCTGAGATTCGAGGCGACGCTTCCTTACATGGGTACGCGACGCTTCGCGCCAGAAACCCGACTCGAGCGCGACCTCTCGCCCCCCCCCCCCCCATCGATCTCCCCCCACTACACCCCCCCCCCCCCCCCCACCAACTCTCCTCTACACACATCGCGGTCACTCCGTGGGAGAAAGTTTCCAAGGATAACGCACGAGACGCCATTTGACGGACGCCGCAGTCAGACGATTCCGTAGACCGGCCCATCTCTACGCAGATACCCTCGCTGGCACGACACGCTATGAAAATGAGATTTTAGTTTGAACTGGCCGTTCGATCCTCGCAAGCGATGCTGCGTCAACCCGCCCCGACCAGAGCGGTGAAGTATGGTCAAACGATCACCCTTCGCCGACACCGCGTGGAGGCATTCATCCGCTACGGACTGACACATAACGGAGCACAATGCTCGTGGAGCGCACGCCATGTCACGTGGCCCTCCTGCGGTCCATGCACACTGAAATGACAGCACAGATAATGCATTTTAGCCACAGCGAGTCTCAAGACTCATTTGCAGGAGGGTCCTGCTACGTTGAGATATTTGACCAATGTCCTCGTTGCCGTATTGCGGATACGCGGATTGCAACGCACACACGAGATAGGCCAGGAGCCACCTGTTCCGATATCGCGGACACGGCTTGCCGGTCACAGCGTGTGAGTCTCGTGGTGTGTGAGCCTCGCGGTGTGTGAGCCTCGTGGTGTGAGTCTCGTGGTGTGAGACTCGTGGGGTGTGAGCCTCGTGGTGTGAGCCTCGTGGTGTGAGCCTCGTGGTGTGAGACTCGTGGGGTGTGAGACTCGTGGTGTGAGCGTCGTGGTGTGAGACTCGTGGGGTGTGAGACTCGTGGTGTGAGCCTCGTGGTGTGAGACTCGTGGGGTGTGAGACTCGTGGTGTGAGCCTCGTGGTGTGAGACTCGTGGGGTGTGAGACTTGTGGTGTGAGTCTCGTGGTGTGAGTCTCGTGATGTGAGCCTCGTGGTGTGAGCCTCGTGGTGTGAGCCTCGTGGTGTGAGTCTCGTGGTGTGAGTCTCGTGGCGTGAGCCTCATGGTGTGAGTCTCGTGGGGTGTGAGCCTCGTGGTGTGAGGCTCGTGGTGTGTGAGCCTCGTGGTGTGAGCCTCGTGGGGTGTGACTCGTGGTGTGAGTCTCGCGGGGTGTGAGACTCGTGGTGTGAGGCACCGCGTGCTAGATTCCGCGTGCGAGTCTCGTGGTATGAGGCTCGTGGTGCGAGTCTCGACGTGTGAGGCTCGTGGTGTGAGACTCGTGGCGTGAGGCTCGTGGTGTTAGTCTCGTGGTGTGAGTCTCGACGTGCGAGGCTCCGCGTGCGAGGCTCGTGGTGTGAGTCTCCGCTTGTGAGGCATCGCGTGCAAGTCTCGTGGTGCGAGTCTCCACGTGCGAGGCTCCGCGTGCGGGGATCTCGTGGCGCGGGGTCTCGTGGCGCGAGTCTCGGCGTGCGTGACTCCGAGTCGTGGGTCTGTGCCGCCCGCCTCTGGAAGTGGCCGCTACTTTGAACTTCGCAGCTCGCGTCGCCGCGCGCAGTTCACGGCCGGAGGGCTCCTGAACCCCACGGCCCTGGTGGGAGGGGTGGCCGTCTCCTCACTATCGACACCAAGGCAATCATCGCACAGACGCGATCATCGTGAGCGTCGCTCGCCACGCCCGAAGCGGAGCGGACCCGAACGGAATGAACCAGCACCATTTGCGGAGTTGCTCTGCGGGTGATTAACATGCTCCGCCATAAGCACGTGGAATTTCCACCGTTGGCTCGTGGCAGCGCCGCGTTTGGAGATGAACCCCGTTCCCGTGGCCCTTCCCTCAAGCGCAGCGCCTTATCGGATTCTGCTGACCCCCGGGAGACTAAAAATGTCTCGCGCGGACGCAGAGGCCCAAGTAAAGCCTCAAGGGATCAAGTTTCTTCCACGTAGATGCCACCCTGCTCCTGCCCCCCCACCCCGCCACCGCCCGGTGGGAGCAGTAGAAGTGGGAGGGTCCCTTGCGCACTCCCCCCCCCCTCCGTCTCCGCCTCTCACCCGAGGGCCCCCCACCTGTTCCCTGGAGCTCCTCGCGTCGCCCCTATAAGAGGCGCGCGCTTCGCGCTGGTGGCAGCAGTCGAGCGTGGCACTCTGAGCAGCAGAGAGGGATCAGGCCGGAGCCGAGAGCCAGGGGCAGTCAAGAAGAACCGAGACCATGGTGGGTGCCTGCTCCGTCGCAGCGGACATTTTTCTTCCTCTCGAGTGGTTAATTTTTTTTTGGGAGGGGGGGGGGGGGTTGGGGAGTGATTTTATCCCCACTTTTTTTTTTTACAATTTGAATTTTCTTTAGCATTTTTTTGTTGTTTTTACTTTGAAACTTTATTTTTTTTTTAAAACACACACACAAATTCGATTTCAGCGGCTTTGGCTCCCTGTGAGCGCCGCTCAGGAACGATGCGTTGACAGTAACGGTGGCGCTGTGTCTGTGCGGCTCTGTCTGTGCTCTCTGTACTACTTCTCCGCTCGCTCCCACAGTCGTTCACCGCGGACCAGATTGATGGTGAGTGGCGACCTTCCCCCCCCCCTACCCCCCTGCCCCTCCTCGTGTCGTGTTCCCCGTGGCCTCCGCCTGCCTCTCGCCAAGCCCTGGGGTCACCCCCCCCCCCATCCCTGGGAGGGGCGAGGGGTATTGGGAAAACCCAATAACAATTCCAAACATAATTTCAATGGGCCCGAGTCCTTGAGACATTGGCGGAAATTCCACATTGCTATGACGGGGCCCAGCGTCCCCCCCCCAATTTTCTCGGGCCCCCCACTTGCTCGTCGAGAGGCACGCGGCGGAGGGGTCTGAGTAGCACACTCCGGCGCGCGTTCATCCATCCCTGTGTACCATGATCTCTTTCAGATCGAGTTCTCCAAAGATCAATTGGAAGGTAAGTGGGTCCGCCCCCCCCCTACTATCCCCCCCTACTACCCCCTCCCCCCCACTATCCCCCCCCCCGCTCGCCCCCACCCCCCCCCCTCTCGACCCCAAACCCCCCGCTGTGCATGAGCGGTTCACTCCGCGCAGTCTCCGTAGGACAGAGAAGCCTCCGTTGAGACACGAGGGTCTCCCCGCACGGGGCATAGAGCGGCGAGGTCTGAGCGAGTCGCTAGCAACCTCGAGTCGACATACAGAGAGGGAGAGAGAGAGAGAGCGAAGTTGCTTGGACATTGTGACGCCTCTGCGACGCGACGTCGAGGCTTAAGAAAAACGAACGGAGGGGTGCAGCTGAGCGAGACTCTGGACGGAGCGACAGCCAAGGGAGTGATCGCGTCCCAGGAGGTTGTCTAGGGGCGGGGCGGGGGGGGTGCGTTGCGTCGCGAGGCCATCGGCAACGATTGATGGAGGCCTCCATCCAGCAGTGGAATTAGATCGTGGCCTGTGATCTCACAGTTTGCGCTGCGCGTCAGTCGGAGCGGGCAGCGGCGTTGAGAGAGCTCTGCGATCCGAACCCAGCCACCAGAGTCCCCGTGGCGCACACGCGAACCGACCCTGAGCCCAACGTAGTTCCGACTCGGACGTTAACGAGCACCCGGTTAACCGCGTGTGAGCACATCAGCGGCCAGCAATTGGCCTCGCGAACAGCACTTCACTTCAACTGGCTGCGTGGGCTACGCGGGGGATATACAGTGTTCGTGATTGTTAGGGGCTTCGTTAGGGGCAATTGTTAGTCTTGGCTGTGGGGTAGGCCGGGCGCTATTCCCCTTTTTTCGTATTCGCTTCTTGATTGTCTCTCTCTCTCTCTCTCCGCTGGCTTTGTCTACACCGCGACCAAGGCAACACGGTCGCGTCCTCTCACTTCTCCCTCTCCACCCCAACTCCTCTGCCGCTCTCCTCCATCTCCCCTCCATCTCTCCATCACCCCCCCCACCCCCCCGTCCTTGACTCCCTCCCCATCTCCACACTCTTCCCCAACTCTCACCGTGTCTCTCCTCTCTCCCACATCTCCTACTTTGACTCCTCTGCCCTCTCTCCTCCATTCTGTCTCTCTCTCTCTCTCCGTGTCTCTCTCCCCCGTCTCGTCCATCACATTTAACTCTCTCCCCTCCCTCCTTCGCTCCATTTCCTCTCCATCCTCCATCTCCTACCCCTCTCTCGCTCCCGTTTCTCTCTCTCATCCCCCCCCACCTCCTCTCCATCCTCCATCTCCTACCCCTCTCTCGCTCCCGTCTCTCATCTCTCTCTCATCCCCCCCACCTCCTCTCCATCCTCCATCTCCCCTCTTCTCACTGTCTCCCCCACCCCCACCTTCACCCACCCCCCCCCGCGCAGAGTACAAGGAGGCGTGGACCCTGTTCGACAGGCGTGGAGACAACAAGATCACGCTCAGCCAGGCCGGTGACGTGATGCGCGCCCTGGGCCAGAACCCTACCAACGCCGAGGTCAGCAAACTCCTGGGGAACCCCAAGCCGGAAGGTACGGAGCGTACCTCATACCCCCTCCCCCTACCCCCAACCCACACCTACCCCCTCCCCCCAACCCACACCTACCTCCTCCCCCTACCCCCAACCCACACTTACCCCCTTACCTCAACCCACACCTACCCCAACCCACACCTACCCCCCTTACCCCAACCAACACCTACCCCCTCCCCCTTAACTCAACCCACACCTACCCCCCTACCCCAACCCACACCTACCCCCTCCCCCTTACCTCAACCCACATCTACCCCCTTACCTCAACCCACACCTACCCACACCTACCCCAACCAACACCTACCCCCCCTCACCTCAACCCACACCTACCCCCCCTACCCTAACCCCCCATACCCCCTACCCCCAACCCACACCTACCCCAACCCACACCTACCCCCCTACCCCAACCAACACCTACCCCACCTACCCCCCTACCCCCAGCCCACACCGACCCCAGCCCACACCTACCCCCCCCCACCCCAGACCACACCTACCTTCCTGACCCAACCCACACCTACCCCCTACCCCCAGCCCACACCTACCCCAGCCCACACCTACCCCCCTACCCCAGACCACACCTACCTTCCTGACCCAACCCACACCTACCCCCCTACCCCCCCTGACCCAACCCACACCTGCCCCCTACCCCCAGCCCACACCTACCCCCTACCCTCAACCAACACCTACCCCCTACCCCCAGCCCACACCTATCCCCTACCCCCAACCCACACCTACCCCCTACCCCCAACCCACACCGACCCCAGCCCACACCTACCCCCCCCACCCCAGACCACACCTACCTTCCTGACCCAACCCACACCTACCCCCTACCCCCAGCCCACACCTACCCCAGCCCACACCTACCCCCCTACCCCAGACCACACCTACCTTCCTGACCCAACCCACACCTACCCCCCTACCCCCCCTGACCCAACCCACACCTGCCCCCTACCCCCAGCCCACACCTACCCCCTACCCTCAACCCACACCTACCCCCTACCCCCAGCCCACACCTACCCCCTACCCCCAACCCACACCTACCCCCTACCCCCAACCCACACCTACCCCCTACCCCCAGCCCACAACTACCCCCTACCCTCAACCCACACCTACCCCCTACCCCCAGCCCACACCTACCCCCTACCCCCAACCCACACCTACCCCCTACCCCCAACCCACACCTACCCCCTACCCCCAGCCCACACCTACCCCAGCCCACATTGAGTGAACTCGCGTACTGAGTGGCCGCAACTCTCTCGCTGAGTCACCGATTGACTGCGCGATGGACTCCCTGACTCGCTAACCCCCCCCCCCCGCCGCGGTCCCCAGATTTGGCCAACAACACGCTGGACTTCGAGCAGTTCCTGCCCATCCTGCAGACCCTGGCCAGCGCCAAAGACAAGGGGACCTTCGAGGACTTCGTGGAGGGTCTGCGCGTCTTCGACAAGGAGGGCAACGGCTTGCTGCTCGGCGCTGAGCTGCGCCACGTGCTCGCTACGCTCGGTACGTGATCGTGGTGGTCATGGTGATGTGGTGATGATGATGATGGTGATTCCAACGTGGTGGTGGTAGTGGTGGTGGTAATGATAGCGATGTGGTGATGATGATGATGATGGTGGTGGTGATTCCAACGGTGCTAAGCTGCGTCACGTGGTGGCCACGCTATGTGCGTGATCGTGGTGGTGGTGATGGCAATGTGGTAATGATGATGGTGATTCCAACGTGGTGGTGGTGGTGATAGCGATGTGGTGATGATGATGATGGTGGTGATTCCAACGGTGCTAAGCTGCGTCACGTGGTGGCCACGCTCTGTGCGTGATCGTGGTGGTGGTGGTGGTGGTGGTGATGGCAATGTGGTAATGATAATGATGATGGTGATTCCAACGTGGTGGTGGTGATAGCGATGTGGTGATGATGATAATGATGATGATGATGGCGATTCCAACGGTGCTGAGATGCGCCACGTGCTCGCTACGCTCGGTGCGTGATCGTGGTGGTGATGGTGATGGCGATGTGGTGATAATGATAATGGTGATTCTATCGATGACGATGTTTCGTGTGCAGGTGAGAAGATGGTTGAGGAGGAGGTAGAGACGCTTCTCGCAGGACACGAGAACGCGGACGGATACATCAACTACGAGGGTGCGTCTAGCATGCACCACGCTCTGCTGACGATGATGATGATAACATTGGTGCTCATCGTGATGATGATGATGATATGCGTGATGATGTGATTGACTTGATGATGATGATCGTGATCATTATGCTGATGGTTATGACGATGCTTATGCTCTGAATTGTCTTCATCTTGCCCGCAGCTTTCATCAAGCACATCTTGACCAGCTAAGCGACTCGAGGAGGTGAGGCGCAGCGCGGGTAGCTGCTCACCCGCACGTGGCTCACCCACGTGGCTTACTTATTGTGACGTAAACGTATCCATCATCGGCTGGCGTGACGTCATAAGTGTAATGGGCCCCGTGTCTCCCCCCCAACCCTCCCTCCCTCCCTTCCTCCCTCCCCCATCTCCCTCTCTCCCACATCTACATCTCTCCCCCATCTCCCTCCCCCCATCTCCCTCCCTCCCCCAATCTCCCTCCCTTTCTCCCCCATCTCCCTCTCTCCTCCATCTTCCTGCTTCCCCCAATCTCCCTCCCTCCCCCAATCTCCCTCCCTCACCCAATCTCCCTCCCTCCCCCATCTTCCTCCCTCCCTCCCCCAATCTCCCTCTCTCCCCCATCTCCCTCCCTCCCCCACACAGAGCTGGATCGGCTAGCGGAAAATCCGACTCCGACACAGATCTCGGGCCCCGCCCCTCCCGCACCCCGACTCCCCCTGGCCCCCGCCCCCCCCCCCCCCCCCCACTCGGCACACACACCGGCAAAATTATTAAATTATTTTTCTATACAACTCCCCGGACACCGCTGGGCAAACAAAATAAAAGTCTACAACAGCGAGAGCCAGGCTGAGATGACCATCACGGGCCCCAGCGAGATACCACCACGATAACAACAACAATAACAACAACAAGCAGTAAACAACAACAACAATAACAACTGCCTTCGAGAGAGAAAGACGAGCAGAGATCCCGGATCCTCTGCCATCCCACCCCCCACACCACTACCCACGCCGCCCGAGAACCACACCATCAGGACGCTCCCACGCGTGATGTCACCTTGATGAAGTCTACGCGGCGGCCGTCAGTGGCGGCGAGGAACGTGAACCCCCCCCCCCCCGCTCAGCCCCCCCCCCCCCCCACCACCACCACGCAGGAGAGGGAAGCAAACGTGGGGGAGCGATTGGTGTCCAACGCGCGCCGACGCGGCGCGGGAACTCATTCAATAAACCTCGTGTTTACGCAAAGCGTGCCTCGTCGCGTCCGTGTGTCAGTGCGTGTGTGTGTGTGTGCCCGTGTGTGTGCCCGTGTGTGTGTGTGTCTGTGTGTGTGGGCCCGTGTGTGTGTGCCTGTGTGTGTCTGTGTGTGTGTGGGCCTGTGTGCCTGTGTGTGTTTGTGTGTGGCTGTGTGTGTGTGCCTGTGTGTGTGCCTGTGTGTGGCTGTGTGTGTGCCTGTGTGTGGGGCAGTGTGCGTGTGCCTGTGTGTGTGCCTGTGTGTGTCTGTGTGTGCCTGTGTGTGGCTGTGTGTGTGCCTGTGTGTGCCTGCGTGTGTGGCAGTGTGTGTGCCTGTGTGTGTGGCAGTGTGTGTGTGCTTGTGTGTGTGCCAGTGTGTGGCCTTCATAGGTGCTCGCTAACAGCACTTGCCCCTACAGTCTGTTACAGGCTATTTGGGGGATCTTTGTCTTTGTGCCAGTGTGTGTGTGCCTGTGTGTGTCTGTGTGTGTGTCTGTGTGTGCCTGTGTGTGTGCCTGTACGTGGCTGTGTGTGGCTATGTGTGGCTGTGTGTGTGCTTGTGTGTGGCAGTGTGTGTGTGTGTGGCTGTGTGTGTGTGGCTGTGTGTGGCGTTGTGTGACTGTGTCTGACTGTGTGTGTCTGTGTGTGCCTGTGTGTGTGGCTGTGTGTGGCTGTGTGTGACTGCGTGTGACTGCGTGTGCCTGTGTGTGCTTGTGTGTGACTGTGTGTGCCTGTGTGTGTCTGCGTGTGTCTGTGTGTGGCTGTGTGTGGCTGTGTGTGACTGTGTGTGGCTGTGTCTGCGTGTGACTGCGTGTGCCTGTGTGTGGCTGCGTGTGTCTGTGTGTGGCTGTGTGTGGCTGTGCGTGTGACTGTGTGTGCCTGTGTGTGCTTGTGTCTGCGTGTGACTGTGTGTGCCTGTGTGTGACTCTGTGTGGCTGTGTGTGCCTGTGTGTGTCTGTGTGTGGCTGTGTGTGTCTGTGTGTGTCTGCGTGTGGCTGTGTGTGTCTGTGTGTGCCTGTGTGTGGCTGTGTGTGGCTGTGTGTGTCTGTGTGTGACTGTGTGTGGCTGTGTGTGCCTGTGTGTGTCTGTGTGTGGCTGTGTGTGGCTGTGCGTGTGACTGTGTGTGACTGTGTGTGGCTGTGTCTGCGTGTGCCTGTGTGTGGCTGCGTGTGTCTGCGTGTGTCTGTGTGGGGCTGTGTGTGGCTGTGCGTGTGACTGTGTGCCTGTGTGTGCTTGTGTCTGCGTGTGACTGTGTGTGCCTGTGTGTGACTCTGTGTGGCTGTGTGTGCCTGTGTGTGTCTGCGTGTGGCTGTGTGTGCCTGTGTGTGCCTGTGTGTGGCTGTGTGTGTCTGTGTGTGCCTGTGTGTGGCTGTGTGTGGCTGTGTGTGTCTGTGTGTGACTGTGTGTGGCTGTGTGTGCCTGTGTGTGTCTGTGTGTGGCTGTGTGTGGCTGTGCGTGTGACTGTGTGTGGCTGTGTGTGGCTGTGTCTGCGTGTGCCTGTGTGTGGCTGCGTGTGTCTGCGTGTGTCTGTGTGGGGCTGTGTGTGGCTGTGCGTGTGACTGTGTGCCTGTGTGTGCTTGTGTCTGCGTGTGACTGTGTGTGCCTGTGTGTGACTCTGTGTGGCTGTGTGTGCCTGTGTGTGTCTGCGTGTGGCTGTGTGTGCCTGTGTGTGCCTGTGTGTGTCTGTGTGTGGCTGTGTGTGTCTGTGACTGTGTGTGGCTGTGTGTGGCTTTGTGTGTCTGTGTGTGGCTGTGTGTGTCTGTGTGTGGCTGTGTGTGTCTGTGTGTGGCTGTGTGTGACTGTGTGTGCCTGTGTGTGACTCTGTGTGTGGCTGTGTGTGACTGTGTGTGACTGTGTGTGGCTGTGTGTGTCTGTGTGTGGCTGTGTGTGGCTGTGTGTGACTGTGTGTGGCTGTGTGTGGCCGTGTTTGTGCGTGTGTCTGTGTGTGTCTGTGTGTGCCTGTGTGTGTCTGTGTGTGGCTGTGTGTGACTGTGTGTGACTGTGTGTGTCTGTGTGTGTCTGCGTGTGTCTGCCTGTGCCTGTGTGTGACTGTGTGTGACTGTGTGTGGCTGTTTGTGGCTGTGTGTGTCTGTGTGTGTCTGTGACTGTGTGTGTCTGTGTGTGGCTGTGTGTGTCTGTGTGTGACTGTGTGTGGCTGTGTGTGGCTGTGTGTGCCTGTGTGTGGCTGTGTGTGACTGCGTGTGCCTGTGTGTGGGGCTGCGCCACAAACCTGGCGACCCGGGTTCGATTCTCGCTCACGGCCAACGCCAGTGACGATTATTCGAACCTGTCCTGGGCCTCCTCTAGGTCGAGTCAGACTAAAACGAGTACCTGGTGCGATGTGTAAACATCGCTGCTAGGGAGACAAAGGCGGCCGGGCGTGGTACTGGCCACCCACCCCCTCGTGTGCCGTGCCGGCCTTCATAGGTGCTCGCTAACAGCACTTGCCCCTCCAGTCTGTTAAGGCTATAGGGGGATCTTTGTCTATGTGAGGAGCGGTAGTTTAGCGGTTAGCGCGCTCCACTACGAACCCGGCAATCCGATTTCGATTCCGGCTAAAGGGGTCATGAGCCTCTCCTAGGTCGACTCAGCCTCAAATGAGTACCTGGTGCGGTGTGTAAACATCGTCACTAGGGAGACAAAGGCGGCCGGGCGTGGTGCTAGCCACCCACCCCCTCGTGTGCCGTGCCGGCCTTCATAGGTGCTCGAAAACAGCAATTGCCCCTACAGTATGTTAAGGCTATACGGGGGATCTTTGTCTTTGTGTCAGTTTGGGTGTGTGCTAGTGTGTGCCAGTGTGAGTGTGTGTCAGTGTGTGGTGTTACCATCAGCCCCACCAAAACTAAGCACCTGCCTGGGTATTTTGTGCCATCAAACACTCCACCCCCTCAGCTCCCCATTGGTGGTGGAGCAGTTGTGGAGAGAGTAGAGAGTTTCCCATACCTGGGCAGTGTGCTCATGACCGTCTCCGGTTTAACAGCAGAGGTCTCACTTCGAATCAGTCGAGCGGCAATATCTTTTCATCGGCTGCGTAACGCTGTGTGGAAGCTACCTGGTCTGTCGCTCCGCACTAAGCTACAGGTCTTCTCGGCCACGGTCATTCCCTCCCTTCTCTACGCTTGCGAAACGTGGACCCCCCTAATGGAACATCTTCGCCGGTTAGAAACATTTAGGCTGGCCTGCCTACGATCCATCCTGGGTTTAACCAGACTGGATTGTGTGAGGAGCTCACAAATCCTTGAAAGATCCGGGCAAGGTCCCATCGGTGAGCTCCTCCGGCAGGCAAGGCTGCGATGGCTGGGTCATGTAGCCCGCATGCCCAGCCACCGCATGCCGAAACAGCTTTTGTTTGGCCGGATTGAGGGGGCTAAGCGGGCGCGGCACGGGCTAGAGAAGAGATGGAGTGATGTGGTACAGGAGGACGTGGAGCTGAGTGGACTTGCCGATGACTGGTACCAGCGGTGTCAAGATCGGCCTCTGTGGAGGAGGCTCGTGAAGGATGCTACTGGGCAGTTGGAGGCAGTCGCCCTCCAACAACAACGGAGGGCCGAGGAGCGACGCTCAGAACAACGAGCGGAGCGCCGGGTGGCTAAAGCACAGCAGGTTGGCACAGTAGGGGGCACAGGTGGTGCATCAGCCAGTCATCTCAGTCAGTCGACCCGTGGCACCTGGGTCTGCCCCGTGACCTCCTGCCAGCGGGCGTTCGACACTTCGCGTGGCCTCAGGGTGCACATTGCCTGGCACAAGCGTCGTGGTGACGTCACCGCCACTTAGTGGTGAATGGCGGTTGTTGTTGTTGTGTCTGTGTGTGTGTCTGTGTGTGTGTGTCACTGTGAGTGTGTGTGTCTGTGTGTGTCTGTGTGTGTGTGTGTCTATGTGTACGTGTCTGTGTGTAGTCCGGCAAAACAACCCCCTACCTCCTCGCGGTGCCGGACGGGCAACTCTGTCGTGGACAGCGCTGTGGGGGGAGTTCCAATTTTGATTGGCTCCTCCCCTCATGGCATATGTGTCCACCACAGGGGCTAAACGGGGGCTCTGGACGGGTGCGAGGGGCTGGTAACCCCTCCACCTTCAATTAATTACCACAAAACCACGAATTAAATTGAAATATGTAACAACTAAGCTTGTGCCGGAGGCCCCGGGGAGCCAGGCGTCTATGACGTCTCCTGGCCAAACCCCAATTGGCGGAGCCAGGAGATTGAATACCTACCCTCGGGGCTACTCCAGAAACAACGAAAAGCCACTACGGGTGGCCACGTGGAATGTTCGAACGCTCACTGCAGAGGAGAGGCTGCCACTCCTCTGTCGGGAGCTGGACCGGTACCGCCTGGATCTATGCGGCATTCAGGAGGTCCGGTGGACCGGCTCTGGCTCCTGCCACCATGAGGGGTGGACAGTCCTCTACTCGGGGCAGCAGACTGCCAAACAACAGGGTGTGGGTCTTCTTTTGAACAAAATAATGAAGGGGGTGTGGGAGCGTGGCGGTGAGGTGTGGGAAGCTGTAAGCCCCAGGCTACTTTGGGCTCGCCTTCCCATCAACCGGAGGCGAGGAATGGTGGTCGTGGTTACTTATGCCCCCACCGAAGATGAACATCCGTGGAGGGATGCAGGCAAAGCCGATGAGTCAGATGCCTTCTATGACCTCCTGTCACAGGTGCTGGCTAAAGTGGCCCCTCGGGATAGAGTCATCATGTTGGGTGACTTCAATGCCCGAGTTGGTCATGATACTGGCACCTGGTCTGGAGTGATTGGAGGGCATGGGCCAGATCAGCTCAATAACAACGGTAGGAGGCTGCTAGATTTTTGTGCAGCCCATGGGCTTGTAATTACCAACACGCTGTTCCGGCATCGGCGCATCCACACAACATCATGGATGCATGCCGGGTCCAAGCAAGAACATCTGCTGGACTACATAGTGACGGACCAGCGAATGCGAGCCCATGTCCTTGACACCAGGACCTACCGTGGAGCTGATCTGCCCTCTGACCATCGACTAGTCATCTGTAAGATGCGCCTGCCATTCTTCCACTCCGGTGGTGGGTGTACACCCAGGACCCCATTCCAACCTAAAGTGGCCTGGTCTCAGTTATCTGATGAAAGTTGCAAGCGAGAATTTCATCATCGCTTGCAGCTGGGATTGGCATCGTCCCCGACTCCTCCTGATGTCGAGGGTAAATGGGCGAGGTTTAGGACTGTGACTCATGCAGCTGCAATGGCTGCTTTGGGTACGCGGTCCAGACCTCCCCAGACACCCTGGATGACAGAGGAATTGTTCAGGATGGTTGAGAAAAAGCGACAGGCCCACTGTCATCGGCTACAGAATCCCACGTCAGAGAATGAGGAGGCTTACCGCAGCCTTCGCTCGGAGGTTCGGAGAGCCGTGAGGCGCTGCAAGGATGGGTGGTGGTCGCGGGTTGCTGAGGAGATGGAGTCTGCCTCAGTGGCCCGTGATCACAAATCTCTATTTAACTCCATCAAAAAAGTAACCTGCAGCGCCACACCTTTAACCATCATTAGGGGAAAATACGTTGATTCAATTTCCGACCCCCAGGAACAGGTTCGCAGATTTGCTGAGCATTTCTGTGAGGTCCTGGGGGAGGGAAAATCCCTCAGCCAGGAAAACATCGTGGCACAAAGTGAGGATGACCCTGCTGAGGCTGCGGTGCCTCAAATATTGGATGAAGTCACCCCCTGTGAGTGGCTGGCTGAGGTGCCATCTGCTGAGGAAGTATTGAAGGCGATCCGGAGTCTGAGACCAGGAAAGGCAGCGGGCAGAGATGATCTCCCAAGCGAAATGCTGAGGGAGGGTGGCGTTTGTGCACAGACTGCCCTATATGACATCATAACAACAGTCTGGACCACTGGACGGGTTCCGCAGGATTGGAAGGATGCCCTGGTGGTCCCCCTTTTTAAGAAGGGGGACCGCACAGACTGTAACAACTACAGGGGCATCTCACTCCTCAGTGTGCCGGGAAAGGTCCTGGCAAGGATTATTCAGCATCGCCTTGCCAGGCACGCTGAGGAGAGGCTTGCGGAGCCCCAATGCGGTTTCAGGAAAGGGCGGTCCTGCACAGATGCCATATTTTCTGTCCGTCTGCTACAGCAGAGGTGTAGGGAATTCCAACAAGACCTACATCTCTGCTTTATTGACCTGGTCAAGGCCTATGATACCATCAGGAGGCCTGGGCTCTGGGTCGTTCTTCGTGCTTTTGGAGTACCTGACCATCTGCTCACGATCATTAAGGACCTTCATGATGGTGAGCGGGCCCGGGTAAAACTACGTGGCCGGGAGTCAGAGCCATTCCCTGTACACCTTGGGGTGCGACAGGGATGTCCTCTGGCTCCCACATTATTTAACATCTATTTTGACTACGTAGTTCGTGAAGCCTTCAATAGCTGTACCGGGGGAATCTCCATATGGTACAGATATAATGGGAGGCTAATCGATGCCCGGGTGCGGTCAAGGGATGGCTCCCTATTGCTCAACCACGTTATGTATGCTGATGACTTGGTAATAGCTGCTCAGTCAGAGGAGGAGTTGGAGACGCTGCTGCTGAGACTGGAGCGTGCCACTAAGAGGTGGGGCCTTACCATCAGCCCCACCAAAACTAAGCACCTGCCTGGGTATTTTGTACCATCGGACACTCCACCCCCACAGCTCCCAATCGGTGATGGGGCAGTTGTGGAGAGAGTGGAGAGTTTCCCATACCTGGGCAGTGTGCTTATGACTGGCTCCAGTTTAACAGCAGAGGTCTCACTCCGAATCAGTCGAGCGGCAATATCTTTTCATCGGTTGCGTAACGCTGTGTGGAAGCTACCTGGTCTGTCGCTCCGCACGAAGCTTCAGGTCTTCTCGGCCACGGTCATTCCCTCCCTTCTCTACGCTTGCGAAACATGGACCCCCCTGATGGAACATCTCCGCCGGTTGGAAACATTTAGGCTGACCTGCCTACGATCCATCCTGGGTTTAACCAGACTGGATTGTGTGAGGAGCTCACAAATCCTTGAAAGATCTGGGCAGGGTCCCATCGGTGAGCTCCTCCGGCAGGCAAGGCTGCGATGGCTGGGTCATGTAGCCCGCATGCCCAGCCACCGCATGCCGAAACAGCTTTTGTTTGGCCGGATTGAGGGGGCTAAGCGGGCGCGGCACGGGCTAGAGAAGAGATGGAGTGATGTGGTACAGGAGGACGTGGAGCTGAGTGGACTTGCCGATGACTGGTACCAGCGGTGTCAAGATCGGCCTCTGTGGAGGAGGCTCGTGAAGGATGCTACTGGGCAGTTGGAGGCAGTCGCCCTCCAACAACAATGGAGGGCGGAGGAGCGACGCTCACAACAGCGAGCGGAGCGCCGGGTGGCTAAAGCACAGCAGGTTGGCACAGTAGGGGGCACAGGTGGTGCATCAGCCAGTCATCTCAGTCAGTCGACCCGTGGCACCTGGGTCTGCCCCGTGACCTCCTGCCAGCGGGCGTTCGACACTTCACGTGGCCTCAGGGTGCACATAGCCTGGCACAAGCGTCGTGGTGACGTCACCGCCACTTAGTGGCGAATGGCGGTTGTTGTTGTTGTTGTGTCTGTGTGTGTGTGTCTGTGTGTCACTGTGAGTGTGTGTATGTGTCACTGTGAGTGTGTCTGTGTGTCTGTGTGTCACTGTGAGTGTGTCTGTGTGTCTGTCTGTGTGTGTGTGTCTCTGTGTCACTGTGTGTGTGTCTGTGTGTTTGTCACTGTGAGTGTGTGTGTCACTACATGTGTAGTAGTAGCTACTACTACATGTGTAGTAGTAGCTACTACGACACGGCACTCCCTCAGGGCAGCAGTGGACGGAGCACAACCCTGCCTCAGGGCAGCAGAGGAGAGAGAGTCTGGCTCCCTCACGGCAGCGGTGGAGATAGTGCGGCTCTCCCTCAAGCCAGTAGTGGAGAGCACGGGGCTCCCTCCGGGCAGCAGTGGACGGGGCACGACCCTGCCTCAGGGCAGCAGTGGAGAGAGCACGGCTCTCCCTAAGGGCAGCAGCGGAGAGAGCACGACCCCACCCCAGGGCTCACCGGACGCCGCAGGAGCCGCGGCGCTCTGCAGGGCGCAGGCCCCTATCTCGGGGCGAACCCATTCCAGGGCGCCCTGCCCTTCACCAAGAAAAGAGAACTCTCCCCGGGGTCCCCGCCGGCATCTCCGGGCTCGTTTGCGTTACCGCACCGGGCGCCCCCCGCGAGGGGTTGCGTCCGTCTCCGCTCTGAGGGTTCGGGGATCTGGACCCGATCCCCTTTCGATCGGCTGAGGGCAACGGAGGCCATCGCCCGTCCCTTCGGAACGGCGTTCGCCCATCCCTTAGGACCGACTGACCCATGTCCAAGTGCTGTTCACATGGAACCCTTCTCCACTTCGGCCTTCAAAGTTCTCGTTTGAATATTTGCTACTACCACCAAGATCTGCACCTGCGGCGGCTCCACCCGGGCTTGTCCCACCTGATGACGATTGCTTGTGTTGCCATCGAAACTCCGTGATCTATTATTTGTAGCGTAATGTTTAGACTACTACTACATGTGTAGTAGTAGCTACTACTACATGTGTTGTAGTAGTAACTACTTCTACATGTGTAGTAGTAACTACTACTATATGTGGGCCCCTTCATTAACTACTATATGTGGGCCCCTTCATTAATTTATTTTAGGGCCCCTTCATTAACGGACGTTAACAGGGCCCCCACTGGCGCTGAGTCAAATGCGGGCCACGAATGCGAGCGACGCTGCTGTTGCTGCCAGAGTCTTCGGGGGGGGGGGGGGGGGGGTGGGGGGGGGGGGGCGGGGGGGGGGTCAGAGAGGGCGATCGCGGTGGACCAGCGACCTCGGGGAGACGCAGAGAGAGAGAGAGAAGGGGGGGGGTGGCGTGAGATTGGCCCCAAGTGGCTGCGAACGAACGCGACCACCACGACTCTTAGGAGCCGTACATAAATGACGTCACGCGATTTTGGACTAATTTTTGACCCCCCCCCCCCCCAATCTCAAATAATGACGTCACAAAGCTCTGCCACATCCCCGCCGCCCAAAAATATAAAACTTGCTTCAAATCGCTTTAAACTATTGTCGTCATTGTAGTTGCGTATTGAATGTGGCGCTGCACTCTGATGTTGTGGGAGAAAACATTCATTAAAAAGTATATTTAATCAAATTTTGATTTAAAGCTTTCGTGACTGCAGTAATTCATATTCTTAGTTCTTTCGGTAAAGTCACGTCGTGAGAATGTTTATTGTTTTATATATATTTTATTATTTTGTTGTTTCCCTTCAACGTGACTTTACCAAAAGAACTAAGTATATATATTTAATCAAGTTAGAACGCGTTGTCTATATTTAAAGTTGCGCGTTTTGATGTGACGTCACATTTCTCAACCACCCACCCCCCCTAGGTGCGTGACGTCATTTCTGAACGCCCCCCCCCCTACCGCTACCCCCCCCCCCTACCGCTACCCCCCCCCCCCACGCGTCTCGTAGCCCCGCCCCCCACCCCCCCCCCACCCGACGAGTTGCGCCACGGTGGACGCTGCCGTTACGACGAGTTCGGTCGCTGAAGTGGCAACGAGAGGGCGCACGACACTCGCCCGCAACAACCCCCCCCCCACCACCACCCCCACCACCACGCTCCCCCCCTCCACGCCCCCCCACCACGCCCCCCCCCCACCACACCCTCCCCACCACGCCCCCCCCCCTCCCCCCGATCTTCCACAAATCCAGGGCACTCGTTCACGGATGGAATCTTTCACCGCATCGACCTGACCGCGATGTTGAACATCGGCGTCGTCAACCACGCTCGATCCACCGCTGGTCTAGAGCCTCCGCCTAGCCGGTCCCGTCTCCTCGCGAGATCCACCACCACCCCCCCCCCCCGGGAGCCCGGGGCCCCCAGCGCCCCCCCCCCTGGGTTCTGTGCCCCTGCGACAGTAACGTGCCCCGAGTCGTTGTTGCCACCACCTGGGGGGTCGCTCTCGACTCGTCGTCGTTGTTATTGTTGTCGTTGTTGTTGTTGTTGACGTTCTGCTCAGAATTACCTCCGAGGCTTGAACGCGAGCTGCACAACCTCCTACGTCAGCCCTCCCTCCCCACCACCCCCCAGCACCCCCCAGCACCCCCCACTACCCCCCACCACCCCCCACTACCCCCCACTACCCCCCCTCCCTCTTTAATGGCACATTCCTCGCTTTTCTATTTGAAGTTTTCGTGACTGCAGGAATAAAAGAAGCAATTAGTAAATAACACAGGAACAAAAAAAAACACACATTTATTTTGTGACACGGTGAATTATCAGCCGTGGTCTATCCACTGCTAGATGAGGTCTCTCCACCCCCCCCCCCCCCCCCCCCCCCCCCCCCATCAAAGCTGTCGCTATCTCGTGTGCAGGAGGAGCCAGACCGATCATTTGTGGCGATGGCTAAGAATCGTTGACGATTATCTGAACCGGTCCTGAACCCCCACCTGGCCTTCATCGGTGTTCACAGCACGACTGGACACCTGTTTTAAAAGAGCTTTACAGCTCATCGGATTCCTCCAGCATAAATAAATATTCCGATACTGACTTGCCCCAACAGTGTGTCAAGGAAGGCTCTACAGCGTCTTTGTTGTGGCGGAAGGATTCAAGTTAAAATCCCGGTTGGGGGTTGACTCAGACCATCATCACCCCCACTGCCATCCGAGGTCGACAACACAAGAACTAAATTTTTATTTAAAGCTTTCGTGACTGCAGTAATTCATATTCTTAGCTCTTTCGGTAAAGTCTCGTTGAAGGGAAACAATAAAATAATAATATATATATATAAAACAATAAAAAAAATTCTCACGACGTTTCGACCATAACACAAACGGTCGAAACGTCGTGAGAATTTTTATTGTTTTAACATACATTTTATTATTTTATTGTTTCCCTTCAACGTGTCTTTACCGAAAGAGCTAAGTATATAACACAAAAACTAGTTTGTGGGGTAGATCGTGAGTGGTTCTCTTATGGATGCATCTGCTCCCGTCATGGGAACATGGAATTTCTGACCGCCGACCGTGGGACGAGGTGGTGGGGAGGGGGTACTGGGACGTGAACGAGGCGAGAGGCACCTGGAGAGGGGGGATGTTGACATCTGTAGAGCGAGAACCCGAGGTGGGGAGGGAGCCTGGAGGATGGAGCCAGGGACGGGAGATGCCACCAGGGTTTGTGGTACTGCCGAACCTGTCGTGGCGTTGTTCACACTTCGTTGTCGCGTTGAGCTTTCGCTGGGATCCTCTCGTCGTTTTCTCGCTGCCGTTCCCGCGTCTCGCTGTCCCCGTGTTGTCTCGCAGTCCCCGTGTCTCGCTGTCCTTGTGTAGTCTCGCTGTCCCCGTGTCGTCTCGCTGTTCCCGCGTCTCGCTGTCCTTGTGTAGTCTCGCTGTCCCCGTGTAGTCTCGCTGTCCCCGCGTCTCGCTGTCCCCGTGTCTCGCTGTCCCCGTGTCGTCTCACTGTCCTTGTGTTGTCTCGCTGTCCCCGTGTCTCGCTGTCCCCGTGTCGTCTCGCTGTACCCGTGTCGTCTCGCTGTCCCTGCGTCTCGCTGTCCCCGCGTCTCGCTGTCCCCACGTCTCGCTGTCCCCGCGACTCGCTGTCCCCACGTCTCGCTGTCCCTGTGTCTCGCTGTCCCCGTGTTGTCTCGCTGTCCCCGTGTCTCGCTGTCCCCGTATCGTCTCGCTGTACCCGTGTCGTCTCGCTGTCCCTGCGTCTCGCTGTCCCCGCGTCTCGCTGTCCCCACGTCTCGCTGTCCCCGCGACTCGCTGTCCCCACGTCTCGCTGTCCCCGCGACTCGCTGTCCCCACGTCTCGCTGTCCCTGTGTCTCGCTGTCCCCGTGTCTCGCTGTCCCCGTGTCTCGCTGTCCCCGTGTAGTCTCGCTGTCCCCGCGTCTCGCTGTCCCCGTGTCTCGCTGTCCCCACGTCTCGCTGTCCCCGTGTCTCGCTGTCCCCGTGTCTCGCTGTCCCCGTGTCTCGCTGTCCCTGTGTCGTCTCGGTGTCTCCGTGTCTCGTTGTCCCTGCGTCTCGCTGTCCCCGCGTCGTCTCCGCGTGCTCTCGCTGCCCGTGAGTGAACCCCGTTGTTCTCGCCGTCGCCTCGCTCAGGACACTCCCCGCGGCCTCTGCGCGCGTCGCCCGCGTCTCACGCGGCGAGCCGCGACCTCCGGGGCCATCGTCCGCTCCTCCATGGGGACCCCCGGCCGCTCTGCTCAGCTCCTCCTGCGGACCCCTGGCGCCCATCGCCGCCAGGTGGGAGGTGGCAGAGAAGCGCGGCGCCGCTCATCTCGAGGCCAACACGGGGCTCACGGGGACAGACGCGTTTGCCCCTTGCCCAGATGTGTGAGTCGATGGGTCTCTGTGTGAATCCATGGGTCTCTGTGTGAGTCTATGAGTCTCTATGTGAGTCTATGGGACTCTGTGTGAGTCTATGGGTCTCTGTGTGAGTCTATGGGTCTCTGTGTGAGTCTATGAGTCTCTACGTGAGTCTATGCGTCTCTTTGTTAATCTACGGGTCTCTGTGTGACTCTATGGGTCTCTGTGTGAGTCTATGGGTCTATGTGTGAGTCTATAGGTCTCTGTGTCAGTCTCTGGGTCTCTGTGTGAGTCTATGGGTCTCTGTGTGAGTCTATGAGTCTCTACGTGAGTCTATGCGTCTCTTTGTTAATCTACGGGTCTCTGTGTGACTCTATGGGTCTCTGTGTGAGTCTATGGGTCTATGTGTGAGTTTGTCGGTCTCCGTGGGTCCGTGGATTTCTGTGAGTCTATGGGTCTCTGTGAGTCCGTTGATTTCTGTGCGAGTTTATGGGTCTCTGTGTGAGTCTATGGGTCTCTGTGTGAGTCTATGGGTCTCTGTGTGAGTCTATGGGTCTACTGTGACTCTATGGGTCTCTGTGTGAGTCTATGCGTCTCTGTGTGCGTCCGTGGATTTTTTGTGTGAGTCTGTGGATCCCTGTGTGAGTCTATGGGTCTCTGTGAATCTATGGGTCTCTGTGTGAGTCTATGGGTCTCTGTGTGAGTCTATGAGTCTCTATGTGAGTCTATGGGACTCTGTGTGAGTCTATGGGTCTCTGTGTGAGTCTATGGGTCTCTGTGTGAGTCTATGAGTCTCTACGTGAGTCTATGCGTCTCTTTGTTAATCTACGGGTCTCTGTGTGACTCTATGGGTCTCTGTGTGAGTCTATGGGTCTATGTGTGAGTCTATAGGTCTCTGTGTCAGTCTCTGGGTCTATGTGTGAGTCTATGGGTCTCTGTGTGAGTCTATGAGTCTCTACGTGAGTCTATGCGTCTCTTTGTTAATCTACGGGTCTCTGTGTGACTCTATGGGTCTCTGTGTGAGTCTATGGGTCTATGTGTGAGTTTGTCGGTCTCCGTGGGTCCGTGGATTTCTGTGAGTCTATGGGTCTCTGTGAGTCCGTTGATTTCTGTGCGAGTTTATGGGTCTCTGTGTGAGTCTATGGGTCTCTGTGTGAGTCTATGGGTCTCTGTGTGAGTCTATGGGTCTACTGTGACTCTATGGGTCTCTGTGTGAGTCTATGCGTCTCTGTGTGCGTCCGTGGATTTTTTGTGTGAGTCTGTGGATCCCTGTGTGAGTCTATGGGTCTCTGTGAATCTATGGGTCTCTGTGTGAGTCTATGGGTCTCTGTGTGAGTCTATGGGTCTATGTGTGAGTCTATGGATCTCTGTGTGAGTCTATGGGTCTCTGTGTGAGTCTATGGGTCACTGTGTGAGTCTACGTGTCTCTGTGTGAGTCTATGGGTGTCTGTGTGAGTATATGGGTCTCTGTGTGAGTCTATGGGTCTCTATGTGAGTCTATGGATCTCTGTGTGAGTCTATAGATCTCTATGCGAGTCTATTGGTCTCTATGTGAGTCAATGGGTCTCTTTGTGAGTCTATGGGTCTCTGTGAGAGTGTATCGGTCTCTGTGTGAGTCTATGGGTCTCTGTGTGAGTTTATAAATCTCTATGTGAGTCTATGGGTCTCTGTGTGAGTCTATGGGTCTCTGTGTGAGTCTATAAATCTCTATGTGAGTCTATGGGTCTCTTTGTGAGTCTATAGATCTCTGTGTGAGTATATGGGTCTCTGTGTGAGTCTATGGGTCTGTGTGAGTCTATGGGTCTCTGTGTGAGTCTATGGGTCTCTGTGTGAGTCTATAGATCTCTGTGTGAGTATATGGGTCTCGGTGTGAGTCTATGGGTCTCTGTGTGAGTCTATGGGTCTTTGTGAGAGCCTATGGGTCTCTGTGTGAGTCTATAGATCTCTGTGTGAGTCTATGGGTATCTGTGTGAGCCTATGGGTCTCTGTGTGAGCCTATGGGTCTCTATGTGAGTCTATTGGTCTCTGTGTGAGTTTATGGGTCTCTGTGTGAGTCTATAGATCTCTATGTGAGTCTATGGGTCTCTGTGTGAGTTTATGGGTCTCTGTGTGAGTCTATAGATCTCTATGTGAGTCTATGGGTCTCTGTGTGAGTCTATGGGTCTCTGTGTGAGTCTATAGATCTCTATGCGAGTCTATGGGTCTCTGTGTGAGTCTATGGGTCTCTGTGTAAGTCTATGGGTCTCTGTGTGAGTCTATGGGTCTCTGTGTGAGTCTATGCGTCTCTACGTGAGTCTATGCGTCTCTTTGTTAATCTACGGGTCTCTGTGTGACTCTATGGGTCTCTGTGTGAGTCTATGGGTCTATGTGTGAGTTTGTCGGTCTCCGTGGGTCCGTGGATTTCTGTGAGTCTATGGGTCTCTGTGAGTCCGTTGATTTCTGTGCGAGTTTATGGGTCTCTGTGTGAGTCTATGGGTCTCTGTGTGAGTCTATGGGTCTATGTGTGAGTCTATGGATCTCTGTGTGAGTCTATGGGTCTCTGTGTGAGTCTATGGGTCACTGTGTGAGTCTACGTGTCTCTGTGTGAGTCTATGGGTGTCTGTGTGAGTATATGGGTCTCTGTGTGAGTCTATGGGTCTCTATGTGAGTCTATGGATCTCTGTGTGAGTCTATAGATCTCTATGCGAGTCTATTGGTCTCTATGTGAGTCAATGGGTCTCTTTGTGAGTCTATGGGTCTCTGTGAGAGTGTATCGGTCTCTGTGTGAGTCTATGGGTCTCTGTGTGAGTTTATAAATCTCTATGTGAGTCTATGGGTCTCTGTGTGAGTCTATGGGTCTCTGTGTGAGTCTATAAATCTCTATGTGAGTCTATGGGTCTCTTTGTGAGTCTATAGATCTCTGTGTGAGTATATGGGTCTCTGTGTGAGTCTATGGGTCTGTGTGAGTCTATGGGTCTCTGTGTGAGTCTATAGATCTCTGTGTGAGTATATGGGTCTCGGTGTGAGTCTATGGGTCTCTGTGTGAGTCTATGGGTCTCTGTGAGAGCCTATGGGTCTCTGTGTGAGTCTATAGATCTCTGTGTGAGTCTATGGGTATCTGTGTGAGCCTATGGGTCTCTGTGTGAGCCTATGGGTCTCTATGTGAGTCTATTGGTCTCTGTGTGAGTTTATGGGTCTCTGTGTGAGTCTATAGATCTCTAGGTGAGTCTATGGGTCTCTGTGTGAGTTTATGGGTCTCTGTGTGAGTCTATAGATCTCTATGTGAGTCTATGGGTCTCTGTGTGAGTCTATGGGTCTCTGTGTGAGTCTATAGATCTCTATGCGAGTCTATGGGTCTCTGTGTGAGTCTATGGGTCTCTGTGTGAGTCTATGGGTCTCTGTGTGAGTCTATGGGTCTCTGTGTGAGTCTATGCGTCTCTACGTGAGTCTGTAGATCTCTATGTGAGTCTATGGGTATCTGTGTGAGTCTATAGATCTCTGTGTGTCTATGAGTCTCTGTGTGAGTCTATAGATCTCTGTGTGAGTCTATGGGTCTCTAGGTGAGTCTATGGGTCTCTGTGTGAGTCTAGAGATCTCTATGTGAGTCTATGGGTCTCTGTGTGAGTCTATGGGTCTCTGTGTGAGTCTATAGATCTCTGTGTGAGTCTATGGGTCTCTGTGTGAGTCTATGGGTCTCTGTGTGAGTCTATAGGTCTCTGTGTGAGTCTATGGGTCTCTGTGTGAGTCTATAGATCTCTGTGTGAGTCTATGGGTCTCTGTGTGAGTCTATGGGTCTCTGTGTGAGTCTATGGGTCTCTGTGTGAGTCTATAGGTCTCTGTGTGAGTCTATGGGTCTCTGTGTGAGTCTATGGGTCTCTGTGTGAGTCTATGGGTCTCTGTGTGAGTCTATAGGTCTCTGTGTGAGTCTATGGGTCTCTGTGTGAGGCTATAGATCTCTGTGTGAGTCTATGGGTCTCTGTGTGAGTCTATAGATCTCTATGTGAGTCTATGGGTCTCTGTGTGAGTCTGTGTCTCTGTGTGAGTCTATAGATCTCTGTGTGAGTCTATGGGTCTCTGTGTGAGTCTATGGGTCTCTGTGTGAGTCTATAGACCTCTGTGTGAGTCTATGGGTCTCTGTGTGAGTCTATAGATCTCTGTGTGAGTCTATAGATCTCTGTGTGAGTCTATGGGTCTCTGTGTGAGTCTATAGATCTCTGTGTAAGTCTATGGGTTTCTGTGTGAGTCTATAGATCTCTGTGTGAGTCTATGGGTCTCTGCGTGAGTCTATGGGTCTCTGTGTGAGTCTATAGATCTCTGTGTGAGTCTATGGGTTTCTGTGTGAGTCTATAGATCTCTGTGTAAGTCTATAGATCTCTGTGTGAGTCTATGGGTCTCTGCGTGAGTCTATGGGTCTCTGTGTGAGTCTATAGATCTCTGTGTGAGTCTATGGGTCTCTGTGTGAGTCTATAGATCTCTGTGTGAGTCTATGGGTCTCTATGTGAGTCTATAGATCTCTATGTGAGTCTATGGGTTTCTGTGTGAGTCTATGGGTCTCTGTGTAAGTCTATGGGTCTCTGTGTGAGTCTATAGATCTCTATGTGAGTCTATGGGTCTCTATGTGAGTCTATGGGTCTCTGTGTGAGTCTATGGGTCTCTGTGTGAGTCTATGGGTCTCTGTGTGAGTCTATAGGTCTCTGTGTGAGTCTATAGATCTCTATGTGAGTCTATGGGTCTCTGTGTGAGTCTATGGGTCTCTGTGTGAGTCTATGGGTCTCTGTGTGAGTCTATAGATCTCTATGTGAGTCTATGGGTCTCTGTGTGAGTCTATGGGTCTCTGTGTGAGTCTATGGGTCTCTGTGTGAGTCTATGGGTCTCTGTGTGAGTCTATGGGTCTCTGTGTGAGTCTATGGGTCTCTGTGTGAGTCTATAGGTCTCTGTGTGAGTCTATAGATCTCTATGTGAGTCTATGGGTCTCTGTGTGAGTCTATGGGTCTCTGTGTGAGTCTATGGGTCTCTGTGTGAGTCTATAGATCTCTATGTGAGTTTATGGGTCTCTGTGTGAGTCAATGGGTCTCTATGCGAGTCTATGGGTCTCTACGCGAGTCTATGGGTCTCTGTGTGAGTCTATGGGTCTCTGTGTGAGTCTATGGGTCTCTGTGTGAGTCTATGGGTCTCTGTGTGAGTCTATGGGTCTCTGTGTGAGTCTATAGATCTCTGTGTGAGTCTATGGGTCTCTGTGTGAGTCTATGGGTCTCTGTGTGAGTCTATAGATCTCTGTGTGAGTCTATGGGTCTCTGTGTGAGTCTATGGGTCTCTGTGTGAGTCTATAGATCTCTGTGTGAGTCTATGGGTCTCTGTGTGAGTCTATGGGTCTCTGTGTGAGTCTATAGATCTCTGTGTGAGTCTATGGGTCTCTGTGTAAGTCTATGGGTCTCTGTGTGAGTCTATAGATCTCTATGTGAGTCTATAGATCTCTGTGTGAGTCTATGGGTCTCTGTGTAAGTCTATGGGTCTCTGTGTAAGTCTATGGGTCTCTGTGTGAGTCTATAGATCTCTATGTGAGTCTATAGATCTCTGTGTGAGTCTATGGGTCTCTGTGTAAGTCTATGGGTCTCTGTGTAAGTCTATGGGTCTCTGTGTGAGTCTATAGATCTCTATGTGAGTCTATAGATCTCTGTGTGAGTCTATGGGTCTCTGTGTGAGTCTATGGGTCTCTGTGTGAGTCTATGGGTCTCTGTGTGAGTCTATGGGTCTCTGTGTGAGTCTATGGGTCTCTGTGTGAGTCTATGGGTCTCTGTGTGAGTCTATGGGTCTCTGTGTGAGTCTATGGGTCTCTGTGTGAGTCTATGGGTCTCTGTGTGAGTCTATGGGTCTCTGTGTGAGTCTATGGGTCTCTGTGTGAGTCTATGGGTCTCTGTGTGAGTCTATAGATCTCTGTGTGAGTCTATGGGTCTCTGTGTGAGTCTATAGATCTCTGTGTGAGTCTATGGGTCTCTGTGTGAGTCTATAGATCTCTGTGTGAGTCTATAGATCTCTATGTGAGTCTATGGGTCTCTGTGTGAGTCTATGGGTCTCTGTGTGAGTCTATAGATCTCTGTGTGAGTCTATAGATCTCTATGTGAGTCTATGGGTCTCTGTGTGAGTCTATAGATCTCTGTGTGAGTCTATAGATCTCTATGTGAGTCTATGGGTCTCTGTGTGAGTCTATGGGTCTCTGTGTGAGTCTATGGGTCTCTATGTGAGTCTATGGGTCTCTGTGTGAGTCTATGGGTCTCTGTGTGAGTCTATGGGTCTCTGTGTGAGTCTATGGGTCTCTGTGTAAGTCTATGGGTCTCTGTGTGAGTCTATGGGTCTCTGTGTGAGTCTATAGATCTCTGTGTGAGTCTATGGGTCTCTGTGTGAGTCTATAGATCTCTGTGTGAGTCTATGGGTCTCTGTGTGAGTCTATAGATCTCTGTGTGAGTCTATAGATCTCTATGTGAGTCTATGGGTCTCTGTGTGAGTCTATGGGTCTCTGTGTGAGTCTATAGATCTCTGTGTGAGTCTATAGATCTCTATGTGAGTCTATGGGTCTCTGTGTGAGTCTATAGATCTCTGTGTGAGTCTATAGATCTCTATGTGAGTCTATGGGTCTCTGTGTGAGTCTATGGGTCTCTGTGTGAGTCTATGGGTCTCTATGTAAGTCTATGGGTCTCTATGTGAGTCTATGGGTCTCTGTGTGAGTCTATGGGTCTCTGTGTAAGTCTATGGGTCTCTGTGTGAGTCTATGGGTCTCTGTGTAAGTCTATGGGTCTCTGTGTGAGTCTATAGATCTCTATGTAAGTCTATGGGTCTCTATGTGAGTCTATGGGTCTCTGTGTGAGTCTATGGGTCTCTGTGTGAGTCTATGGGTCTCTATGTAAGTCTATGGGTCTCTATGTGAGTCTATAGATCTCTGTGTGAGTCTATGGGTCTCTGTGTAAGTCTATGGGTCTTGCTGCTTCCTCTCTTCGCTGTTGTCTGCAACTCTCCGAAGCCCCAGGTTTGTGGTGCCGCCCGCCGGATCTCCGATCTCTCTCAACCACCACTACCACCTCCTCCTGGGACACTACCACCACCACCATTACCACCACCACCACCATTACCACCACCACCAGCACCACCAGCTGCAGCACCGCGTGGCCTCCAACTTCTCGGGCGACTCCCACGCCCCGCCGGTGCCGATGTCGCCGTTCGGCGTCGCCCCGGATCGCCGCGCTCCGCACCTCCCCGGCGCGCCCCGGCGCGCCCCTGCCACCCATGCCACCCATGCCGCCGCCGGTCGCCCCAGGCAGCGGTGATGCCTCTGTCAGAGGTCGCACTCCACCGCGACCACAACAACAACGACCACAACAACAAAAACGACCACAACAACAACGACCACAACAACAACAACAACGACCACAACAACAACAACCGCCGCCGGCACAGCACGAGGCCCTGGGCGACACCGCGAGCTGCACGATAGCGGTAATCAATTGACGGCAAAACCAAAGCGGACGATTCCGCCTCCTCATTCCCGTATCTGTCCCTCCACGCACAAAATACAGTGTGTGTGTGTTCTTACACATCCAACCAGCCGCGCGGCCTTCTTGCGCGAGTTTCCATAATTTCAGCAGCATCGGTTCGACGCGAGCCAAAACTCTGCGCCGGTTTCGCCACTCAGTGTCTCGTCAGCGGAGCCGGCTGTCGCGAGCTCCGGGTCCCAGTTTCGACGCAACGCACAAACCCGGAGTCAAGAGGAGTGCGACCGCCCTCGTCGTGTTTTGTGGTCTCCACCGCGACGGCTGCGCGTGGCCACCGCATCGCCAGGCGGGAGCGGAGCGACACGCGGTGTGAGCGAGGTAGGGTTCCATTGAAGCCCTCGCCACAGCGAGATTCGCGTTGCCCTTGGGGCCTCACTCCCTCCCTACCACCCTACCACCCCCCCCCTATACCTCCCTCCCACCGCTGAGATAAACGGAGCCGCCTTTGATTCACGCCACGGCTCTGGGGCAGAGAGCTGCGTGTGGCGAGGAGGAAATGGACTCCTCTACTTACGAGCATTCGACTTACGAACTTTTCAGAGATACGAAACAAACCCGGGCCGTATGTCCAGTGGCCTGTTCGGGCCGAGAGACGTGAGTTCGACCGCCACCCAATAGATGGCGGTGGTGGCATCTACATCTGCAGAACGTGAAGAACCAGTGGTATCTACATCTGCAGAATGTGAAGAACCAGTTGCATCTACATCTGCAGAACATGAAGAACCAGTGGCATCGACACCTACAGGAGGCTATGCAACTTTTAAAGCCATTCCCCCGTGCGTAGTGTACATGCCGTACAACGTGTTTGGGAATCGACAGGAGTAAAGTTGGAGACTTACGAACAAATCGACTAACGAACGCAGTACCTCTGGTTTCTAACTCGTTCGTAAGTAGAGGACTCCCTTTGAGTTCGACGGCGGCCCCGCAGCGCCGCCTGCAGAAACGCGGCAGTGAGCTACCCCCGTTCCAGAGCCGAGTCGCCCTTAGCTGTCAGCCGCAGCAGCGCGCGAGCCGGGTCCAGGGGTCGAACGGAGGTCACGAGAGGAGGGGGGGAGCGGTGGGGGTTGGTGAGGTCACGGACAGGTGACCCCGTAGGCCTCATCACGCAGGTGAGTCTGCGTGAGGGCGGGGCGGGTCGCAGGGAGGTGGTGGTGGGTAGGGCTGAACGAGTAATCGATTTCAAATCGATAACGCAGTTTGAAACAATTGCGATGAGCATATCCGCAAAGGCTGCGATTTTTTTTTGCGATTTGAAAAGTCCTATTGCTTTCTTATTGGAGTTGTTTTAATATTGTGACTTTATTTATTTAACTGAACAATCGTTCTATGTTTGATTGTTATATTTCAATTAAAACACTTTAATAAATACATGTTGGAAGCAATTCATCTATTTTAAGTTATTATCCTTGCATTAGAATATATAGAGCAGTTCATATATTTATGGTATCACGTGGTAATGCTCCATCACGCGTTTTAAATCGATTTCACAGTGAATATTGAACTGAAGCTTGACTTTTAAAGATTTAGTCGCAAATCAAATCGCAATCGCAATATCTGTCAGAAAAATCGCAATTAAAAAATGTTTCCCAAATCGTTCGGCCCTAGTGGGGGGCGTGGGGGGGGGTCTGGGCAAGGGGGGGGGGGTGCACCTAGCAGGGCAATTAATTAGTTAATTGCGTGTGGGTATAATTCACGAAGACTCGAGTTCTGGCGCATTGCTTTTACCGCGTTTCGTTGTGCTCCCCAGCCACCTGAGTTTGATTCCAGGATGTGCCTAAACCCGGTCGCTCCTGAACACCCATCCACCGTTGCCAACCCGCGGCGACCCGCGTGGTGAAGTTCTGGTGAAGTTATGGTGAGCGAAGGAGGAGTAGGAGAGAAAACCACGTGACTAAGAACTCACGACTACATCTGTCAACCTGGCGGGGGGGGGGGGTTGGGGGCTCGGAGCGAGCGGCTCGCAATCGCAACGCTGAGTTCACATCCGGCTCATTGTGCCTTCGAGGGGGGTAGGGTAGGGGGAAGTCAAACAGCGGTCATCCTACTGTGGGTGGATGGACTCGCCCCCATCCCCACCATGGGCACGCAGAGTTTCCACCACCGCCTCGAACCACCCGTTTATGAATGTCGACGCCGGTCTGGAGGCCGCAAGATTGACTACGCGTCATCTTCCCACGTGCATCACTGCCCAGGAGGAAGGCCGTGTTCCTCATGACACGTGTATACAAACACAAAGTGCGTGTGTACGTACGTTGACCTTCTTTCACACCGGAACGGAACGTAGCCAACCGCGCTAATCGGAGGCACGGAAACAATTTGTTTTTTTTTTGGGTATGTGGGTGGTGGTGGTGGGGGGGTGGAAGGGACAGACATTGAAAGGAGGAGGAAGCGAATTTGCCTTGCAGATTTGAGCAGGCAACGCTTTGCGCTGTTGGCGTCTCGCAGAGAGACGGAAGGAGCCACGCTCTCCAAGTGACGGAGCTCCCTTAGATTCTCCGAGCGCTCCAGCGCGCGTGACGATCAGCGACTTGGCATCTCGACGCATTGTATAGAAAAAATGTGGGCGGAGGGGGGGGGGGGCACCACCCCCACCCGTGGGGGTGGGGGGGGGCAGCACTCCCCCGCCCCCCCCCCCCACCCCATGGCTTGCCACAGACGGCAGTAGGGGGCTGACGGCCACCGCCGTGGTGTACCGCCGTCTTCGACGCTCGCCCTTGCACGTGCTGGAGGGAGGAGGCTGCACTCTGGCGGCAAACGTGGGGCGCTGACGTCCACTCAAAGAACAATCCAGTTCATCTTCTTGGTTCAACGGCAAAGTCACGTAGATGGGAAATAAAGTAATAATAATGAAAATTTAACATAATTAAACAATGAAATTCTCTTCTTTGGTTCTTTCAGTAAAGTCACGTAGAATGAGAATAAAATAATAAATTGATAAAAATAAATAACAATAAAATTCTCACGACGTTTCGGCCACAACGCAAGTGGCCTTCATCAGGTGAAGGGACGATACTGTCTGGTAGGACAGCGCTGGAGTGTTGTCCTACCAGACAGTCTCGTCCCTTCACCTGATGAAGGCCGCTTGTGTTGTGGCCGAAACGTCGTGAAAATATTATTGTGTTATTTTATTTTATCCATTTATTATTTCATTCTCATTCTACGTGACTTTACCGAAAGAACCAAAGAAGATGAATCCTTGCAGTCACGAAAGCTTTAAATCGAAATGAAATTCCCGCGACGTTTCGGCCACAACACAAGTAGCCTTCTTCAGGTGAAGGAACAGGACTGTCCGGAAGACAGCGCTTGAGTGAACCCTGCCAAGCATGGACAGCGTCTTTTAAGCTGTGTGGGAGGGAACAGAGCGCCTTGACAAAGGAGTTAACATATAAATTAGCACGTTAGTATTTAGTTATCTAAGGGGCCGTCCATAAATGACGTCACGCGATTTTGGATGATTTTTGACCCCTCCGCCCCAGTCACAAAAAGTCAGACCCCCCCTAAAATATGACGTCACAAAGCTCTGCCTCCCCCCCTCCCCCCAAGATAAAACATGCTTCAAATCGCTTTAAACTATTGTCATTGTAGTGCGTATTTAATGTGGCGCTTCACTCTGATGTTGTAGGAGAAAACATTTATTAAAAAGTCTATTTTATTAAGTAGAACGTGTTGTCTATATTTATTTAAAGTTGCGCATTTTGATGTGACGTCACATTTCTCAACCCCCCCTCCCCCCTCCTCGTCACACATCGTCACAAATGTCTGAACCCACCCCCCCCCCCCCAGGTGTGTGACGTCATTTATGGACGACCCCTGATCTAAGATTGATGCTTTCGTGACTGCAGGAACGACTATACTCATTGGATCCTTCGGTAAAGTCACGTATGTAGAAATAAAAATAAAATAATTTTAATATCGCAGTCAAAACACAGGAGACAAAAAATTAAATTATTTTTGTTATTTCTACATATGCGACTTCACCAAAACAACCAATGAGTAATTTATTAATCTATCTATACATTTCGTAAGATGTCTCCTGCGTTTTGACTGCGATACAGCCAACCGCTAAACACATTGATTGCCGATTTGAAGCTTTCGTGACTGCAAGGATTCATCTTCTTTGGTTCTTTCGGTAAAGTCACCACGTAGAATGAGAATAAAATAATAAATTGATAAAATAACACAATAAAATTCTCACGACAGAGCTCTGTCGTCCCGACGGTTCTGTACCTTTCACCTGAAGACGGCCGCTTGCGTTGTGGCCGAAACGTCGTGAGAACTTTATCGTGTTGTTATTTTATTATTTTATTCTCATTCTACGTGGTAAACTTTACCGAAAGAACCAACGAAGATTGATTGCCGCTGTGCGTGCCCTCCTCTGCGTGCACCGGACTTCACGGTCGTAACCGCGCTCCCCGCGACTCTCCCCTCTCGCCCCCCGGCATCACTCGGTGGGGGGCTCCCAGCGGCGAGTCGGCGGTGACGGAGCCGGGGACGCGGGCGAGGTCGAGCGGCAGCGGCGTTCGAGGCGCGCCGCTGCCGCTGGGAAGGCTGCGGCGTGCCCGAGTTCGACTCCCAGCTCCGGCTTGTGCACGTGAGCGGTCACGGCACATCGCGGGGGGAGGTAGTGGGGGGAGGGGGGGTGGGGTGGACTCACTGAGCCCTCGGCGGCTGGGGAGGAGGTTCCTGTGGGCGGGGGGTGGACTTACCTAGGGGTGGAGGTGACGGACCCCGAGGAGGGTGGTTGTTGTTGTTGGTGGTGGTGTCTGTGCGACCACCACCTGCAAGTTACTTTGTGCTCCACTGCTATGAGCCCCCCCCCCCCGCCACCCCGGGACGCTCGAGGCCCGCTCGCAGGTAGCTCGAGTTGTTGTTGTTGTTGCTGTGACGGGGTCGGCGCCTCGCCCCGTCCCGTTCCCCACCCCGGCAGCACATCGGCAGCGAGCACGTGCACGGGGGCGCCGCGCGGGGAGCTGCGGTGCCGCTGGCAGGGCGGCTCGCGCCCGCAGAAGCCCTTCAAGGCGCAGTACTTGCCGGTGGTGCACATGCGGCACCACACGGGCGGGAAGCCGCACAGCTGCACGGTGAGACAGCAGCGCCGGCAGCAACACCAGCAGTAGCACCAGCAGCATCAATAGCCTCATCACCAACGTCATCACCATCATCACCAGCATCATCACCAGCATCATCACCAGCAGCATCACCACCAGTATCACCAGCATCATCACCAGCAGTAGCACCAGCATCATCACCATCAGCACCAGCCTCATCACCATCATCACCAGCATCATCACCATCAGCACCAGCATCATCACCAATAGTAGCACCAGCATCATCACCAGCATGATCACCAACAGTAGCACCAGCATCATCACCATCATCACCAGCATCATCACCAGCAGTAGCACCAGCATCATCACCAGCATCATCACCAGCATCACCAGCAGTAGCAGCAGCAGTATCACCAGCATCATCACTAGCATCATCACCAACGTCATCACCATCATCACTAGCAGCCCACACGCTGCTGCCCCCCCCCCCCCCCCCCACCGCTGCCCCTTTCCCACCACCCGGGGTGTCAGCAGGAGGAGGAGGAGGAGACGCGTCGCTGGGACGCAAGGCGACGAAGGCTGAGAAGAAGAAGAGGAGGAGGTGGAGGAGGAGGAGGAGGAGGAGGAGGAGGAGGAGGAGGAGGAGGAGGAGAAGGAGGAGGAGGAGGTGGAGGAGGAGGAGGAGGAGGAGGAGAAGGAGGAGGAGGATGAGAAGGAGGAGGAGGAGGATCAGAAGGAGGAGGAGGAGAAGGAGGAGGAGAAGGAGGAGAAGGAGGAGGAGGAGGAGAAGGAGGAGGAGGAGGAGGAGAAGGAGGAGGAGGAGAAGGAGGAGGAGAAGGAGGAGGAGGAGTTCGCGGTGAGGCGACTCTGAGTGGCCCACTGCGCAGGGACCACGGGCGGAGTCTGCGGGGGCGGGGGGCACAGGGGAACAACGCCCCCCACCCCACCCCCCAAACTGGGCACCTTTATTAATTTATTTTCAGGAGTTTACAATTAAGATCCAAAAATAAATTGATTATGTGCAGCCCCTTATTCTTAATGTGAAGGACAAAGTGAACCCCTGCCACCCCCAGACAAATTGAGAAGTCAAAGTCTGCCTATGGTAGGGACAGCTGCTATTTGGGGGGGAGGGGGGGGGTCACTTTGGTGAGACTTCCGCAGGGCAATGGAGTTGGGTTGAGATGAGATCTAAGGAGCTTCGGGATGCAGATGTACGTGCCGTATCAATAAATGTTAAATACGAATTTAACAACAACAGCAACAAATCTGAGACGGATTAACATCTCGATGTGCAACATTTTTGGGGACCATCCGAATGGTTTGTTTGTTACCGTTCCAGAAAGCGGGGGAGTGAATACTGCGTCCCTGTCATCGCTTAAACGATCTAGAAATGCGAAAGGGTGATTTAAAAACAAACAAAAAATACACGAACTTCAACCCAAAGACGCCAGAGGCACTTTGTAATTCCCTTCCGTAAGGGGGGCTCGGGGCTGGTCTGTGCGTGACCACCGTTCTTCGCCGTTACACTTCTGAACACCGCAGGTGAATTCTCCTAAATAACAAATGGACATTATAAAAAACATTTATTTAGTCCCTCCCCCCCCCCCTACCTGTGTGTGTAGAGTGGGGAGCGGTGGTGTAGCGGTTAGCGCGCTTACACTGCGCTACGAACCTGGCGACCCGGGTTCGATATCCCGCTCGCGGCCAACACCGCCAGTGACGATTATCTGAGCCGGTCCTGGTCCTCCCCTAGGTCGACTCGGCCTCGAGTGAGTACCCGGTGCGGTGTAGTAAACATCGCCACTAGGGGAGACAAAGGCGGTCGGGCGTGGTTGCTGGCCACCCCACCCCCTCGTGCGCCACAGTGCCGGCCTTCATAGGTGCTGCTCGCTAACAGCACTTGCCCCTACAGTCTGTTGCAGGCTACACGGGGGGATCTTTGTCTTTGTGTGCCGACGAGGAGGAGCGCAGTGCTGCCCGCGGCTGGCGTGGCCCTTCTCGTCCTCCCCTCCCCGCAGAAAGCGGTCGAGGGGACTCTTCACGCGCCAGGGGGGGGGGGGGGAGCCCACGAAAAAACAAATGATTCACGCTCACGAGAAAGCCTCGTAAACGTCGCCTCGGTTTTCATCGCTGCGTTGCAGACGCATTCCCCTTGGAGCGTCGTTGCGGGGAGGAGGGGGAGGGGGAGGAGGAGGAGGAGGGGGGGTACAAATGAACGGGCGAGGGAAACTCGCCTCCCATCCCGTATCTTTCCTTCCGCGTAAACAAATTTATTTTTTTTAAATGACACAAGCGTTATTTTATGTTTTGGTTACACATCCCATCAGCTGCCACGGGTCTTCTTCTTCTGTGAGTTGCATGATGTCAGCAGCATTGGTTCAACAACGCACGGCCAAACTGTGGACCGGTTTCGGCATTCAGTGTCTCATCAGCGGCGTCAGGCTTGCTTAGTTAAGCCAATTCAGTCTAACCCCTTTTAACGACGGCGATTGGTACCACGAAACCAGTCGTTAGGTGATTCGAGTCTAGGAAATAAGCGTTAAAGGCTTAATTCGTTCCGATAACATCGAAAGTTACCACCCTTCTTCGCTCAGGTAACTTATTTCATGATATTTTAACAGTGGATATTAATACATAAAAGCTAATAATTACATTATAAACACATTATACTCGAAGAAATATGGTTAATCAATACATTAATTAATATTTACCGTTCATTAACAGGGGAGTGGTCGGAAAGCGAACACATTGGGCTCTATGAAGGCACTACACTATTATACACTACACTATACACTACTATACACTATACTACACTATATACACTACACTACTATACACTACACTATATGCTACTATACACTACACTATACACTACTATACACTATACTACACTATATACACTATACTACTATACACTACACTATATACTACTATACACTACACTATACACTACTATACACTATACTACACTATACACGACACTATATGCTACTATACACTACACTATACTACGCTATACACTACACTACTATACACTACACTACTATACACTACACTATCCACTACTATCCACTACACTATACACTACTATACACTACACGACTATACACTACACTACACACTACACTAATATACACTACACTATACACGATACTACACTATACACTTCACTACTATACACCTCACGTCTATACACTACACTATACACTACACTACTATACACTACACACTGAGCTCTATGGAGGCCCGTCGTTAAGCGATTAGTCATTAACAGGGGTAGTCGTTCAGAGGAGTTCTACTCTACACTACAATACACTACACTGTACACTACTCTACACTACACTACTATACACTACACTATACACTACACTACTATACACTACACTACTATACACTACACTACTATACACTACACCACTATACACTACACTACTATACACTAAACTATACACTACTATACACTACACTATACACTACACTATATACTACACTATACACTACACTACAATACACTACAGTCTACACTACACTACCATACACTACACATTCCACTACTCTACACTACTATACTCTACACTATTATACACTATACACGACACATTACACTACTCTACACTACTATACACTACACTATTATACACTACACTATACACCACACATTGGGCTGTATGGAGGCCCATCGTTAAGCCACTAGTCGTTAGCAGTGGTTCTACTGCACTGATGAACTGTCAGCCATTTGTGGGCAAGGACCCTCTTATGTGTGAGATACGGCACCTACTTTTGATGCAACACTCTACAATATGCAACGCAGAACAGTCGTATGCGTCGTAGATAATGCAAGCAAAATGTATTATATTCTTGCCTAAAGCGGCAATATGAGCGCTGGCAATGCCGAGGTCTGCTCGCCACGAGAGGGCACCGGCGGAGAGTTGGCGTCGTGCCGGGCTGCTCCTTCTCCTCCTCCGTTGAAGGATCGTCAGACTAGAGCCGTTTTTGCTGTAATGTCCATAGTTTGAGTCGCACGGCCACAGTCACACTCCTGTGGCAAGCCTTTTTCATGTGCCACTCATGAAGGAGATATGCGCATCGGCCTGTTGGTTTCTTCATAATGAAGGTTTTTGGGTTAGATCGCGTTATTTATAAATGTGTCGTAACCCTCCACCACCCGACACGGCCAATCAGCAAAAAAAGTGTCACGTTGACAAAAGACAAAATAGTTCACTACTTTAGCGTCACACCGGTGTGTTGAAGAGTGAATCCACAACATTTGCAGTTTGAGTACGACGTTTCGCTGGTAATTACATCCAGCATCATCGGGCAATTCGCCAGAATGGTAAAGCCATCTCCACTTGCTCCCGGTCTTCAATAGAGCAGCAGGGTGACGTCATCATTTAACTCATATCAGGTGCAGTGATTTGAGGCGGAGGGGGGGGGGTATTGTAATTATATAATCGATTAGTAGTCAGTCAATGGTTGTGATTAGTAATGAGTTGTAGATTAGTAATTAGTTGTAATCTGTGTTATTGTGATTATATGCTACGTTACTAATCCGTTAATTAGTATGTGTTTCCCCTATAAGCAATTGTAATTGGTTTTATTTAATAATACGCTTCTTATTATGAATAACATTGGTCGCGAAAGCCTACGTGTTAAACTGTTGGTTTCTTTCTGCATTTCATGGTTCCAACGGTGTCGGCGAGGACAAACGCCAAGGCCATGAGGTGCGATGTTTGGTCTCGAATTCGGTGGTGGTTCTGGACGTCCACATTATTCCACTGCTCGCTCACGTTCTTCCGCATCTGGGCGAGATTCTAGGATGGGACAGCGCGATCACAGAAGGGGAGGCCCTGGACCGGTACGGATATTCGCCACTGGTGTATGATGATCACGAGAGCAAACGTGCGTTTGAACAACCGCGATTCGATGCGTGTATCGCGAGCTTGCAAACCAAAAATACGTGAATGTGTTTTCCCCCTGGATAGAGACGCAGATTCTCAAACGCTCTTAGGCACACACCAACGTCCTCCCTGTGTTCCTCCCCTGTGCCCCCCTCCTCCCCTGGGATGGCTAAAGGGAACCGGGTGGGCTCGCCCGCGTGATCTCTGCGTTCCTCCAGAGCCGGCGGTGAACTGGAGCCTCTGAGCCGAGCGCCGTCTCTCTCGCCAATTGTTGAGTGTGTCCGACGCGTCGAACACAAACCCCACGTCACTCCTCCACGTCGCCACTCCTCATGTACCCCCTTCCGTGTCCCCCTCTGCGTCGTCACCACCCCTATGTCCCCCTGCCCCCTAACGCCTGTTGCATTCGCAGCTGCGATACCGAATGGTTGTTGTTAGGTGTGCAGGACAGCCTCGCTCGTTTCTTAGCAAGGTCCTGCATGAGGCTGCGTGGTCAACTAGCGTTGGACTCTGTCTCATGGCACTCAAAGTGACATACATCTCAATTGGCACGGTTGTGTATGTACGGTGCAAAAGAAGAAGTTCCACGTACATACATTTCAAGCATCGGAAGGGGGCACCCCAGGCCCAGCTGTCCCTATGTGGCACAAGGTGGTTCACCACCGGCCTGCAAGTGGACATTAGTCTGCCAGTACGGGGCAAAGGTGCCACGTCCAATCCCAAATAGAGTAACTTGCAATTCATTTGTTGAACTCGACGAGTCTGGACCATAACACCGGCACACAATGGCCTCCTCATTTAGAGTGACCTGGGGGTCTTTAATAATGTCAGCTGTGAAGCAGATGGCACGTATTCATGGTTAATACACGCCGCAGTAATAACCAGGGCAGCCTGCTGATAGCACAATTGGAATACAATTGGGGAAAGATGTGAACATGGTTGGATGTTTTTTTTAAGTCAACGCACTTAAAGGCAAACTCCAATCGTGTGGAGCCAAACTCAGAAAGATGACATTTTCCAAAGGCAATGGCCGTGCCGACCTTTCCCGGTGCCGTCCCCACTGTAACGCGTTGCGCGCGGCGTCACCCGAGGACCCGTGCAGTGTTTTTACGAAAGCTGCATCTCTGTCACCAGCCCTTTCGGGCCAAGCCTCGGAGCCCAATCTGACCTGCGACGCGGAGAGGCCACCCCTCCCCCCTGCGCACACCTCCGAGGAGCGCGGTTGGCTACGTGCGGCGCGAAAGAAGTTCAGGATGCGAGGAGCTTGGGATTTTGAGGTGGCTGGGCGAGAGGTGAAGGTGGCTGGTTTTGACGTGGCCAGCCTTTGACAACCTTGGGCTAGACGAGCCACGATCGGAACTCCCTGGCCCAGTGGGCCATCATGCCCGCGGGGGCCTTCAGCAGCTCGGAGGAGATTGGCCGAGGCACGTGCCTATCGAGCAATCGTCGTCAGTGGACCAAGCGGTCAACAACCATCACATCACGATTGACAGATGTCCAGTCCCTCCCATGTACCATTTGTAAGTTTTTAAACACAAACAAAAAAAACCATTGCTGCTGTGAATCACACTGCGGCCACCCAATCATAACGATGGGGATTTTTGGGGGGGGAGGATCCAGATTAGGTGAGGCGGTGAGAGTGGCACGTGGCCGTGCCCTCGTCGTGTCGAAGCAAACTCCGGGTCGTGCGCAGATTTCGCGGACACTCCCGCACCCACCAAGACCCACCAGCATCCGCACCGCACCCAGTTGAGTAATTTTCAAACGTGGCAAATTTGAACAATTTTTTTTTTAAATGACCACGCCAAATAACATCGGCGGTGAATCTGTAACGTTCACTGTGAAGCAGACCTCCTGGGTGGCATTTTCATGGTTAGTATACAGCCGCAGTATTAACGTAGGGCGCCCTTCCGGAGTTCGAACCGCAGAACCTCCCGCAACCAGGCGGCCAAACGGGCCACAGCTGCTTCGCCAGGCCTCGCCCGGACGCCACGGGAGACGCCGTGTGGCCCTGCAGCGTTGCGGCGTGCGGCTCGGGGTTCGAAAGCGCCCGTCGTTGGCGTCAACGTGCGCGGTCACCTCTGTGTCGAAGATGCGCGTGACCGCGATGTCGTCTCCCGCGAACGGGTTGAGCAAAAACAAGCTTCCGAAAATGTGCGCTTGCTACTACTACCACTACTACTACCACCACCACCACCGCCGCCTTCTCGTTCCACGTGTCAAGTGATTGTATTTTTTGTAATAAGCCCCAGTTGGGCAGGCGAGGAATCTTCCGTGGTGGGGTTGCAGTCGTGCAACAACCAGTGGCGCGATCGTCCGTTGCAGCGTTGAACCCCCGCGTGTGCGCACGACGTTGCGGAGATGGCTCTGCTTCCTGAACTACGCCGCTCATGCGGGGAATTCCTCACCGAGTCTCGAGACTCTTTACGGGAGGTTCCTGCGAAGGTTTTATTTTATTTTTCAATACGGGGCGAGGGCGACGATTGTTGGCCGTGTTTTCTCTGCTGAACAATTTTTTTTGGCAATGTTTCTCTCTCTCTCTCCAAATTGAGGAAAAAGTTGGAGCGTGATGCCGACGTAGCGGCCCGCCCTTTCTTTGGAAGTACGTCACGGGACCTTTAAAGTTCACTGTGGTGGCGCGGCTTTTCATGGCTCATATACACCCGCCACTATTAACCAGGGCGGCCTTACCGGAGTCGAACCGCGGACGTGGGAACGAGCGGGTAAACACCGCTCGGCCGCGCACCGCGCATCAGCTCCGTCCACACGGCGGTTGTCGCCTCGAGTGAGTCCCCACGTTTTGTCGACAGCTGCCATTCCGTCGCCAGTCTTGTCCGTGCAAGGCCGTAATTATAATATATTGGGGGGCACACATCCCCCCCCCCCCAATATTCAAATATTCTCAAAATGTCCCCCCCGCCCAAATATATCGCTTTCAAATAGATTTCTGTTCATATGATTGTGGTTATGGTTGTACTTTATGAATCCCTAATCTCTGCCATTACATATAATAAAATAAGAAAAGGTAAAAAAATAAAAACTGAGCAATGTAATACAATCCACTATTAGACATTATTATTGTAAAAAATAAAAAGTCCATTCTATGTGTTGGTGCATTTTTTAAGATTTTAGGCAGGAAATAGCAGGAAATTCGTTTTAAAATTTAGATTTTTTTCTGGGGGTGGGGGGGGGACGCCCAGACCCCCTGGAAGATTTGGTCCCCCCCCCCAATATTGACTCCATGGCTACGACCTTGTGTCCGTGACCCCACCGTAACCCCGCCTCGTCACCACCACCACCACCAAGGTGCGCCGTGGCCCCGCCGCCTCCTTCCTCCCGTCACCTCGTCGACGTCGTACGTGGCCGTCGACACTTGACCGTGAACTTCGACCACGGCCGTTTATCACGTGTGTGGTCACTTGAAGAAGAGGAAGGAGGAGGAGAAGCAGAAGAGGCAGGAGGAGGAGGAGAAACAGAAGAGGAAGGAGGAGGAGGAGAAGCAGAAGAGGAAGGAGGAGGAGGAGGAGAAGAGGAAGGAGGAGGAGGAGAAGAAGGAGGAGAAGAAGAAGAGGAAGAAGAAATCTCAGTGGTAGCTCTGTGATACCCGCGTCTGTGGGCCGTTCGCGAACAAAGAATTTGGAGCGGATTCGCAGTATCATGACGGAATCGTTTAACTTACACTCGATAACGCTGTTGTTGCTGGTTGTTGTTGTTGTTGTTTCTGGTTGTTGTGGTTGTTGTTGATGATTTCTGTCGCAGATGTTCTGTGGAGCAGAGGCGAAGCTACCATGAGCCGGATCACTCTGTAGGCCACCAGCTGCAGGCAGGAGCCGGTGGTGTGGCTGGTGGTGTGGCTGTGGTGTGTCTGGTGGTGTAGCAGGTGGTGTGGCAGGTGGTGTGGCTGGTGTGGCTGGTGGTGTGGCTGGTGGTGTGGCAGATGGTGTGGCAGATGGTGTGGCTGATGCGGCTGGTGGTGTGGCTGCTGTGGCTGGTGGTGTGGCTGCTGTGGCTGGTGGTGTGGCTGGTGGTGTGGCTGGTGGTGTGGCTGGTGGTGTGGCTAGTGGTGTGGCTGGTGGTGTGCCTGGTGGTGTGGCTGGTGTTGTGGCCGGTGTGGCTGGTGTGTTCGGTGTGGTTGTTGTGGCTGGTTGCTGCTGTGGTTGGTGTGGCAGATGGTTGGTGTGGCTGGTGTGGCTGTTGTGGCCAGAGGCTGGCGGATGGTGTTGATGGTGGCTGGTGTGGCTGGGTTGGCTGGCGTGGCTGGTGTGGCTGGAGGGTGGGGTGGTTGATGTGGCTGGCGTGGCTGGTGTGGCTGGAGGGCGGTGTGCTGCCGTCCGGGGAAGCGACGCAGGGCCGCCCACCCCCCCTCCCTCGCTGGCTGTCGCTACCGGTACCAGTGCAGGAGGTGTTCCTCCTGCACCACCACAGACTCGGGCGTCCCACCATCTCCCCCCCCACCCCCCCCCCCCACCGGCCATACTGAGCGCCAGTGGGCCCGCGGATCACGGGGTGGGCACGGCTGGCCCAGTGCGCGACGCTCGTGAAAATAATCTTGGGACGCTGTACGGGCTGTCCACGTTCCGAGGAAGTGCTGTGGTGAGCACGTGCTCCGAGGGACGTGGAGGGCCCGGAGATAACCCTGCCCTCCCTCCCCCCCCTACGCGTGAGTACGGGGGGATTCAACTCGAATTCACACGGATGGGTGAAGGGTCCCGCTTGCTGTGCTGCCATCTCCTCGTCGGTGGAGTGGTGCGTCTTCAACAGAAAGTTTCGATGTGTTAAGTGCTCCACCAACCTTGCCTCCAAAGCACAAGCGATGAATTAGAAAAAAAAAACAACTTACGTATTTATTCAGCTATGTTTAAGGCAGTGGCCGAGCGCAGGCCCAAAGGCCCACACCGTCACGTGATCAGCAACGGACAGCTCCTTCAACAGTGTCATGGATAGGAGTCGGTGCGTTTCTTCTATTTGATCGAGGTTATTATTCTTGTAAGGGCTTGAGGATAGATCTTGAGACGACGATTGGAGGAGGGAATTCGATGGTGGAGCAGTGTGAGGGTGAGTGAATGAGTGAGTGGGTGACTGTGTGAGTGAATGAGTGAGTGAGTGGGTGACTGTGTGAGTGGGTGACTGAGTGTATGATTGGTTGAGTGTGTTGTTGTGACCTGCAGTTTGGTAAGTGGGTGAGTGAGTGGATTAGTGAGTGAGTGGGTGACTGAGCGAGTGAGTGGCTGACTGAGCGAGTAAGTGAGTGAGTGAGTGGATGACTGAGCGAGTGAGTGAGTGGGTGACTGAGCGAGTGAGTGGGTGAGTGAGTGAGTGACTGACTGAGCGAGTGAGTAGGTGAGTGAGTTGGTAACTGGGCGAGGGAGTGGGTGAGTGAGTGGGTGACTGAGCGAGTGACTGATCGAGTGAGTGGGTGTGTTTTTGTGACCTGCAGTGTGGTAAATGGGCGAGTGAGTGGGTGAGTGAGTGGGTGAGTGAGAGGGTAAGTGGGTGAGTGGGTGGGTGAGTGGGTGAGTGAGTGAGAGGGTAAGTGGGTGGGTAAGCGAGTGGCTGTGTTGTTGTGACCTGCAGTGTGGTGGTGGTGGTGGGGGTTGAACTGTGTGTGCATGAGACGAAACAGCCAGCGTCTGCTAGACCGCGACCTCAACATGGGTGGAGGAATTCAAGAAGTTCACGGGAACGGCGTCCACGCCAGTGGCCAGGAGAAGATCGACGAGGAGGCAAACGGACCCCGCGGTGAGCGAGTGAATGGAGTGAATCCGTGAGTTTCGGCTCATCAATCACGCCGTCTGATTTCCATCAGGTGCAGCGAAGGTCGAGGGGGGGCCGGGGGGGGGGGCACCGGGTACCCGGGCGATGATGTCAATGGCCATGTTTTACTTGGCAGCGTTCGGGCCGCAGTGCCCCCCCCCACCACCCCACCCCTGCCCCACCACTGCCCCACCACGTGCCTCCAATGTGGTTCTCATTTCCCACGAGCGACGTGCACGGTAATTGGAGGCGACGGGAGCGTGGAGCCAAGTGGAGGCCAAGTGGAGGCCGAGTGGAGCGAGCGCGCCTGCGATTCGGCGTCCGTGCAGATGCTCGTCAACCGGCGCAGTTTACCAGCGTGGCGGCGCCCGGCTCCACGGAGCCAAGAACCCGTGGTGGGGGAAGGGGTGAACCAGAGAGAGTTTAGAGGCGTCTTGGTATTATTGTTTTGAGAGACGTGGAGGGTGTGGAGTTGGGAGGGAGGGAGGGAGGTGTGGTGGGGTCGGGTGGAGTGGGAGGCAGCGGTTTGGGGAAGGGAGGGCATCTCGCCAGCAATTCGCGAGCGCTGGGACAAAGTTCATCTGCTGCCGCTGCTGCTGCTGTTGTTGTTCGACCTCCGGTCGTCTCGTTCAATGCTGTAGCACGCGACGGCGATCATCACAGGGCGTGGGCTGCGCCCGGATGTCACCCAGAGGCCTTCTCCCGTGTCGTACACGTCCAGTTGTCGTGCTTACACGGCTCGCTGTCAGCCTGCTCTCTTTCGAGTTCTCTCTTCGGGGTTAAACCAAATCGACGAAGGTGAGGCTACCACGTTATAATTGTCCACGATACGATATGCAACTTCACGACATAATTATCCACGATACGATATGCAACTTCACGATATAATTGCCCACGATACAATATGCAACTTCACGGTATAATTGCCCACGATACGATATGCAACTTCACGATATAATTGTCCACGATACAATATGTAACTTCACGATATAATTGCCCACGATACGATATGGAACTTCACGATATAATTGCCCACGATACTATATGCAACTTCACGATATAATTGTCCACGATACGATATGCAACTTCACGATATAATTGTCCACGAAACAATATGTAACTTCACGATATAATTGCCCACGATACGATATGCAACTTCACGATATAATTGCCCACGATACGATATGCAACTTCACGATATAATTGCCCACAATACTATATGCAACTTCACGATATAATTGCCCACGATACTATATGCAACGTCACGATATAATTGCCCACGATAAGATATGCAACTTCACGATATAATTGCCCACGATACGATATGCAACTTCACGATATAATTGTCCACGATACGATATGCAACTTCACGATATAATTGTCCACGATACAATATGTAACTTCACGATATAATTGCCCACGATATGATATGCAACTTCACGATATAATTGCCTACGATACTATATGCAACTTCACGATATAATTGCCCACAATACTATATGCAACTTCACGATAAAATTGTCCACGATACCATGTACAAGGTCACGATATAATTGTCCACGATACGATTTGCAACTTCACGATATGACCCTTGAAATCAGTGTGGCCGATAGGATGGGGGAGAACTTTATTTTATGCGGGGGACATTTGAGTGGGAGACGAGTATTTAACCAACCATCTGGCGTTTTCCGGACAGAAAAAAAATCCCAGCACCTGCCACGGTTCCAAGAACCAACCCATCCTCCCCTCCCTCCCCCGGCCATACTGAGCGCCAGTGGGTCCGCGGATCACGGGGTGGGAACGGCTGGCCCAGTGCGTGACGCTCGTGAAAAGAAACTTGGGATGCTGTGCGGGCTGTCCACGTTCCGAGGAAGTGCTGTGGTGAGCACGGCAGCCTCGGAGAGTTGCGCTCCTCTCTGCGTTCCTGTTTCTCGAGAGAAATTCACGGATTTTGCGGGTGGGTCCGGGTGGGTCCTGGTGGGTCCTGGTGGGTCCTGGTGGGTCCAGGTGAGTCCAGGTGGGTCCTGGTGGGTGCTGGTGGGTCCAGGTGGGTCCAGGTGGGTGCTGGTGGGTCCTGGTGGGTGCTGGTGGGTCCTGGTGGGTCCAAGTGGGTCCTGGTGGGTCCTGGTGGGTCCAGGTGGGTGCTGGTGGGTCCTGGAGGGTCCTGGTGGGTCCTAGTGGGAGCTGGTGGGTCCTGGTGGGTCCTGGTGGGGGCTGGTGGGTCCTGGTGGGTGCTGGTGGGTGCTGGTGGGTCCAGGTGGGTCCCGGTGGGTCCAGCTGGGTGCTGGTGCATCGTCCTTGACCGTCATCGACCGCACCCACGCAGTAGCGGTCACCTTCGGATTCCCCCACCCAGGAGGGGAGAGATCCACGGTAACCCGCGTCTCCGCGTCGTCTCCCGTGTCTCCTCCCGTGTCTCAATGTCCGTGCTTAGCGTCCACGTCTCTCATTTGTATTTTCCCCCTTCCCTGTGATCGGACGGAGGCGGTGGCCGAGCTCGACGCTCTGTGCCGCTGCTGCTGCTGCTCGCGACTCCGACACGGGCACCCCACCATTGATCGTCGGCCGCCTCTCGTGGTGCGGGTGGCATCGACGGATTTGGCCGCGCCGATGTCTCCACCTCGGCCTCGGTGCCCAATCACGGACCCCGGAAACGCACGCCCATAGATGCCGAGCGGCCGGCAACGGACGGTGTGAAACGGTTCCATCGGAAGGTCGCCTGCGTCGGGGCAAAGTGTGGCTGAGCCCACCTATTAACGCGTCTGGCGAGCGTGGCGGAATAGACCAATGGCAAATTATAACCGGACCAGGACACACTGCTGGAGGTGGTCTGGGAACACCTGGGAATTCCCCAGGAAGAGCTAGAGTCTGTGTATAGTAGTGTAGTGTATAGTCGTGTATAGTTTAATAGCGTAAAGTGTAGTAGTGTATAGTGTAGCGTAGTAGTGTATAGTGTAGTATATGGTAGTGTATAGTGTATAATAGTGTATAGTAGTGTATAGTTTAATAGCGTAAAGTGTAGTAGTATATAGTGTAGCGTAGTAGTGTATAGTGTAGTATATGGTAGTGTATAGTGTATAATAGTGTATAGTAGTGTATAGTTTAATAGCGTAAAGTGTAGTAGTATATAGTGTAGCGTAGTAGTGTATAGTGTAGTATATGGTAGTGTATAGTGTATAATAGTGTATAGTAGTGTATAGTGTAGTAGTGTAAAATAGTGTAGTAGTATATAGTAGTGTATGCTGTAGTAGTGTATAGTGTAGTGTATAGTAGTATAAAGTGTAAAGTAGTGTATAGTAGTGTATAGTGTATAATAGTGTATAGTAGTGTATAGTCGTGTAGTAGTGTATAGTGTAGTGTTTAGTAGTGTATAGTTTAGTAGTGTATAGTAGTGTATAGTGTAGTAATGTATAGTGTAGTGTATAGTGTATAGTAGTGTATAGTGTAGTAGTGTGCAGTACAGTAGTGTATACTGTCGAAGTGTATAATAGTGTATAGTAGTGCATAGTGTAGTAGTGTAAAGTAGTGTAGTAGTGTATATTGTATAATCGTGTATAGTAGTGTATAGTGTAGTAGTGTAGTGTATAGTGTAAAAGTATATAGTAGTGTGTAGTGTATAATGTAGTGTATAGTAGTGTATAGTGTAAAGTAGTGTATAGTAGTGTAAAGTAGTGTATAGTAGTGTATAGTAGTGTATAGTGTAGTAGTGTATAGCAGTGTAAAGTAGTGTATAGTGTAGTAATGTATAGTGTAGTAGTGAATAGTAGAATGTAGTAGTGTATAGTCGTGTATAGTAGTGTATAGTGTAGTAGTGTATAGTAGTGTATAGTGTAGTGTATAGTAGTGTATAGTGTAGTAGTGTATAGTCGTGTATAGTAGTTTATAGTAGTGTATAGTGTAGTAGTGTATAGTGTAAAGTAGTGTATAGTAGTGTATAGTGTAGTAGTGTATAGTAGTGTATAGTGTAGTAGTGTATAGTAGTGTAAAGTAGTGTATAGTGTAGTGTATAGTAGTGTATAGTAGTGTATAGTGTAGTAGTGTATAATGTAGGTGTAGTAGTGTATAGTCGTGTATAGTAGTGTATAGTGTAGTAGTGTATAGTTGTGTATAGTAGTGTATAGTGTAGTGTATAGTACTGTATAGTGTAGTAGTGTATAGTAGTATATAGTGTAGTAGTATATAGTCGTGTATAGTAGTGTATAGTGTATAGTAGTGTAGTGTATGGTAGTGTATAGTAGTGTATAGTGTAGTAGTGTATAGTCGTGTATAGTAGTGTATAGTAGTGTATAGTAGTGTATAGTGTAGTAGTGTATAGTAGTGTAAAGTAGTGTATAGTGTAGTGTATAGTAGTGTATGGTGTGGTAGTGTATAGTCGTGTATAGTAGTGTATAGTAGTGTATAGTGTAGTAGTGTATAGTAGTGTAAAGTAGTGTATAGTGTAGTGCATAGTAGTGTATAGTGTAGTAGTGTATAGTCGTGTATAGTAGTGTATAGTGTATAGTCGTGTATAGTAGTGTATAGTGTATAGTAGTGTATAGTAGTGTATAGTGTATAGTAGTGTATAGTAGTGTAGTAGTGTATAGTCGTGTATAGTAGTGTATAGTAATGTAGTGTATAGTAGTGTATAGTCGTGTATAGTCGTGTATAGTAGTGTATAGTGTAGTAGTGTATAGTAGTGTATAGTGTAGTAGTGTATAGTAGTGTATAGTAATGTAGTGTATAGTTGTGTATAGTAGTGTATAGTGTATAGTAGTGTAGTGTATAGTAGTGTATAGTAGTGTATAGTGTATAGTAATGTATAGTAGTGTATAGTGTAGTGTATAGTAGTGTATAGTAGTGTATAGTAGTGTAGTGTATAGTAGTGTATAGTGTATAGTAGTGTATAGTAGTGTAGTGTATAGTAGTGTAGTGTATAGTAGTGTATAGTAGTGTATAGTAGTGAATATTGTATAGTAGTGTAGTGTATAGTAGTGTATAGTAGTGTATAGTGTATAGTAGTGTAGTGTATAGTAGTGTATAGTGTAGTGTATAGTAGTGTAGTGTATAGTAGTGTATAGTAGTGTAGTGTATAGTAGTGTAGTGTATAGTAGTGTATAGTAGTGTAGTGTATAGTTGCAGTGCTAGAGCCCATTGCCAGCGACAGCGAGGATTGAACCGCCACTCAACACTCCGCGTCCCCCACCAGCACAAAGCCGGCTGAGCAACGATCGAGCGTTCAACGTTCCCCTTCCCTACGACTCGCGCCGTGGTCGCCACGAGGACGCTGAGTAACGTAATCACAAACACACACACACGCACGCACACGTGAGCGTGCGGTACGAGTCACGAGGCTCGCGGCATCGCCGTTGTGCCGTCAGAGACCCGGGCGGTCTCACGAGCTCATTTATATTTTTGCCGCAGATAAATCATCGCTTGAAGGAGGAGGAAAAATAAATTTTAAAAAAACGCGAAGTGAATGACTAAATTTGAGGCTCGGCCAGGGGTCTCGGCGGCCTCCGAACAATCGCTCGCTGTGTCCGTGCCAGCCGTTGTCTCGACACAAAGGCCCCAATGTTTTTGCAGCTTTGCTCTTGGAGCGAGGCTTTCTTGGCTTTTGCTGGGACCCGTTCTAAAATTAAACATCGCGTTTCGATCATTTTATCTTGACCCTCATTTTCCCCGTGCCAAAAAAAAGAAAAAGAAACGCCGCGTCTGGCTCCAGCGAACATCTGGAATCGAGCGCCTTTAAGATTTAAAACTAAATTGAGAGCGATAGAGAGAGAGAGGAGGAGGAGGAGGAGGAAAAAAAAACAAGCAACGGCCGGGAGGCCAGGCAGCGGTGCAGGAGGAGCGCCGTGGTTGCGGTGGTTGCGATGGCCACTCTCGACTCTGCTAAAGCTGCCCACGTTTCCTCGCGAGCGGCCAGCCGTCCTGCCTAACTGCCGAGAGCAGGCGGCGGTGACTCCCTGGCGACAGCGGCAGCCGACGGCCCGGAGTGTCGGGCAGAGCGAACGGCAGCCGCGGGTTTCCCGGGACCCTGAAGGCTTGACCGAGCGTGGAAACGCCGAGGGGCAGAAATCGCGCCCCACGGGACCCGGCGCGCTCAGCCACCACTTAACTGTTTTTTTTTTCTTTTCTCAGAATCGGTGGACAAAGTTAATTTATTACCCGTCCTTGCAATATTTGTCTTTTTTTTTATTTCACTGCTTAATGCGGCGGCTCGAACAGCCACGTCGGGCTCGAAACCGCGTGCCTCGCAGCTGGGATGAAAGTGCGGCGACTCCGAGGGTTGGGATCGAGGACTCACCTCGCCGGCGCGGCGCTGGGGGCTCGCTTAGGAGCTGGGTGTTAGTGACGCGCTTCGCAGGGCCCGGTGCCACACGACGCCGTCCTGCTCGGCTGTTGGCGGCTTTAAAAAGCTCGGGCTGATAACAAACAAACAAAAACAAGAACCTCGCTTTAAGCGGTGGCGGTTTTTCTGAATCGATGAGCGATTACCAAAAAATCGGGCATCGCTTGCAGCGGTCCAGCCACCAGCAAGAGATAGCTCTTAGAGCTCGGGTTTGGCCCAAATCCACGCTGACCAGGACGTGTCGTTGTAAAAGCTGGGAGTGCCCCACGTTTCATCCCACCGCATGGGATATGCCGATCGCCTGCGGCGTACCAATACTGCCGGTCGGGCAGAGGTGGAGTTTGAAGAAAACTGCACCGTGGTTTCGCCTGCCGCGCCGGGACATCGAATCGGACCGTCAGGCTCGCGGGCGGCAGTCCGAGCGCGCTAACCGGAATCTCCCGTCGTCCGCCGGCTCACCAGGTGAACACGCTTTGCGTGTGTTGCTGGACGCACATGGCAGACCGGTGACCCACACATTGTCGAGCTAGGCGAGGGGGGTCTGGAGCTGACCGAGGACGTGAGAACGGCACCGCGTGCCCGGGGGGGGGGGGGGGGGGGGGAGATTCGGGGTCCCACCCGGCGCGTCGCCGCTCCCTTCCGTCAGCGCCGCCGCCGGTTTTGCTGAACCCTACCGGGCGCCGCGAGGGCATCAGCTCGCCGACGCGGCCCTTGCTGGGGCAATACAAAAACACACACACACACACACCCATGTTGTTTCCCGTAGCCAGTGCGTCGCCAGCAGGCCCGAGTTGAATCGTTCAGGGAGCGCGGTGAGCACGCCGGCACGCGAGCCGTGCTCGAGACCCTGGTTGGCAACGCGGGCGGGCGGGCGGGCGGGCGGGCGGGCGGGCGGGCGGGCCGCTGTCGGCGATCGGCGCCGTGGGGGCAAATGAACGCGAACCAAACTCCGGTCGATGAATAAACAAAGGTCACGTTTATTTTATAACGAGAGCAGCAACGGAAATCGAGCGCACGACACGTCCTAAGGCGCGCCTGTTTGACGACGCGCGGCCTCGTTATGTCGGGCCCACCGTGGTCCTGGCGTATGACGGACTCGTTCCCCGGCGTGGCAGCGCGTGCGTCTGTCGGCGCCGACGGGAGGCGAAACTGCGACCGGCACGCTCGGTTATTTCCCCAGCGTCGTCCCCCGCCACGTCATGAGCTGAAAAAGAGCTGGGCTCTTCAGATGCCATCAACACGGGATGCAGGCAGAAGAACACAGCAACAACAATATAATAATAATAAGATGACGATGGTGGCGACGGTGATGACGATGGTAACGATTGGTAACGATGGTGATGACGATTATGATGATGGTGACAACGATGGTTATGACAATGGTTATGACGTCGGTGACGATGGTGACGATGGTGATGACGATGGTGACGATGGTTATGACGATGGTTATGACGATGGTGACGATGGTTATGACGATGGTGACGATGGTTATGACGATGGTGACGATGGTTATGACGATGGTTGTGACGATGGTGATGACGATGGTGACGATGGTGACGATGGTTATGACGATGGTGACGATGGTTATGACGATGGTTGTGACGATGGTTATGACGATGGTGACGATGGTTATGACGATGGTAACAATGGTTATGACGATGGTTGTGACGATGGTTATGACGATGGTGACGATGGTTGTGACGATGGTTGTGACGATGGTTATGACGATGGTTATGACGATGGTTATGACGATGGTTATGACGATGGTGACGATGGTTATGACGATGGTAACAATGGTTATGACGATGGTGACGATGGTTATGACGATGGTTGTGACGATGGTGGTGACGATGGTTGTGACGATGGTTGTGACGATGGTTATGACGATGGTGGTGACGATGGTTGTGACGATGGTTGTGACGATGGCCACACACTCGCCGGCAAGCGCTGGAGGCACGTCACAGTCGCCTCATCCCCACGGGGCTGTCGGGGAACGGGTCCACAAAACGCCGAACGGACAGCGACAGAGGGCACCGTTGACGTTTAAAGGCGTGAGGAGTGAACGCATTTTTGTCGGGCTCGGGGCAGAGGTGATGGGAGGGGAATTCAAACGTGGAGGAGACGGATAATTGTTTTTACCCGAGGTGCAGCGGCTGAGTTGGGTGAGTGGGGTTTAAGTGAGTGGGTGGGTGAGTGAATGTGTTTGCGACACTGCAGCGTGATGGATGAACAACGGTCGAGATGGAGCAGTCTGGTGGACCGCGTCCTCGGCCACGGGGAGAGGAATGTGGCGAGCGACGTTCGTGGGAACGATGACTCTGCCTTTCTGCGATCCGTCAGTCGTTGCCCGTGAGTCAGCACAACTTCCACGCCCCGGGGGGGGGGGGAGGGCTTACAAAACTTAATCATGAGGTGGAAGAGAGAGAGAGAGGAGAGACACCAAGAGCCTGCGGTTTGTTGTGCTTGGCCCCGTGTGGATTTCAGGGGCCTTTGTTTGGGTGTTTTGGCAGCCGCAGTGCCGCGTGCGCGCAACGTGGAGGCAGCCAGCTTTGACGACCGCACGGGACTCCACTGCAGCCCCCCACACTCGGGAAGCCACTCCGACACATTACGTAAATTATTCATTGCTGCGGGTGCCCAACAGAGTCATCGGCGGTCACTGTCGCTGTTAACGGAGCCGCGCGCTGGCAGCGGCAGCTGGGACGCTGCTGGGGGGGGGGGGCTGGGACCCTACTAGGGGGGGCTGGGACCCTGTTGGGGGGGCTGTGACCCTGTTGTGGGGGGCTGGGACCCTGTTGTGGGGGGGCTGTGACTCTACTGGGAGGGCTGGGACCCTGCTGGGGAGGGCTGGGACCCTGTTGTGGGGGGGGGGGGGGGGCTGGGACCCTGTTGGGGGGCTGGGACCCTACTGGGGGGGCTGGGACCCTGTTGTGGGGGGGGGGCTGGGACCCTGCTGGGGGGGGGGACTGGGACCCTCCTGGGGGGCTGGGACCCTACTGGGGGGGGACTGGGACCCTCCTGGGGGGCTGGGACCCTACTGGGGGGGGGGCTGGGACCCTGTTGTGGTGGGGGGTCTGGGACCCTACTGGGGGGGGCTGGGACCCTACTGGGGGGCTGTATTTCCATCTGCACCATATCCGGTGTTGCTGAACTCGGGACCCCGCTCCATGTATCCATCTGATCCAGCTTGCAGCGTTTGCTGACCTCCTGCTTAATGCCCCGAGCCCGGTAAAGTTGCAATGTCACTTTTCTATTTGCAGTGTAGCGAGTCCTCTATCCATCGTACGACCGCCGTTCAATTCCCCACGCAGCGGCCGGCGTGTTAGTGGCCCGGAGGGAGGCATGAAGCGCCGAGGCAGCCCAACAACGCGCATTTGAACTCCGCGACTCTCTCTCTCTACGCACAATAAGCCGTCACCGCTCATCTCTTCACGTCAACAATTCGCAAGCCCCACGCCCCCTCCCACCCACCCCCGCCCCCGCCCCACCGTCGATCGTGACCTGCAGCGACAACGACCACCGCCGAGGAAGGAGACCCGCGGAGGAGCGCTAGGAGGGTGGTGGTGTTGGTGGTGGTGTCGCGCGCCGCCACTCCCAAGCGTCACTTGCGGTTGGGCGTCTCAGGCTCGCGCCGCCGCGTGACGCAGTCGAGTTCGCCGCGCACGACGGGCGAGCCGGGCACGTGGCCTCCCGTGTCCGCGTGCACGCACCAACACTCGCCGCGCTGACCGCTCAGGGACGTGCGGCACTGCGCGCAGCGGCGCGAGCCGAGGCACACCGAGGGAGGGGTGGGGAAGGTGGGGAGGGAGGGTGGGAGGAAGGGGAGGGAGGGAGGGAGGAGAGGGAGGGGGAGGGAGGGAGGGGAGGGAGGGAGGGAGGGTGGGAGGGGAAGGTAGGAGGGAGGGGGGGGAGGAGAGGGAGGGTGGGAGGGAGGGAGGGGAAGGTAGGAGGGAGGGGAGGGAGGGGGGAGGGGAAACGTCACGCAACGCGCAGTAACAACAGGGGTCTATATTTCGATTTAAAGCTTTCGTGACTGCAAGGATTCATCTTCTTTGGTTCTTTCGGTAAAGTCACGTAGAATGAGAATAAAATAATAAAATAATAACACGATAAAATTCTCACGACGTTTCGGCCACAACACAAGTGGCCTTCTTCAGGTGAAAGGAACAAACCTGTCGGGACGACAGAGCTACAATGAACACTGCTAAGATTCGTAGCGTCTTTTAAGCTGGTTTAGAGAAGTGAGGCACCTTGACAAAGGGGTTTACATATCAAACAGGAGAATTTAGCATTGAAATAGCTGAGTGATTAGCTTGTGACTGGTCACAGAAATGGCTATGTTAAAGTCAAAGCCTACACATCCACAGAGGCACCTAGTACAAATCAAACAGGATAATTTATCATTGAAATAGCTGAGTGATTAGCTTGTGACTGGTCACAGAAATAGCTATGTTAAAGTCAAAGCCTACACATCCACAGAGGCACCTAGTACAAATCAAACAGGAGAATTTATCATTGAAATAGCTGAGTGATTAGCTTGTGACTGGTCACAGAAATGGCTATGTAAAAGTCAAAGCCTACACATCCACAGAGGCACCTAGTACATATCAAACAGGAGAATTTATCATTGAAATAGCTGAGTTATTAGCTTGTGACTGGTCACAGAAATGGCTATGTTAAAGTCAAAGCCTACACATCCACAGAGGCACCTAGTACATATCAAACAGGAGAATTTATCATTGAAATAGCTGAGTGATTAGCTTGTGACTGGTCACAGAATTGGCTATGTTAAAGTCAAAGCCTACACATCCACAGAGGCACCTAGTACAAATCAAACAGGAGAATTTATCATTGAAATAGCTGAGTGATTAGCTTGTGACTGGTCACAGAAATGGCTATGTTAAAGTCAAAGCCTACACATCCACAGAGGCATCCTCGGCTGGTAGAGGCCGTCACAGATGAATGAGCGAGTAAGCGAACGAACGAGCGAGTGAGCGAGTGGGTGGGTGGGCGAGTGGGTGAGTGGGTGGGTGAGTGGATGAGTGGGTGGGTGGGTGGGGGAGTGGGTGGGTGAGTTGGTGGGCGAGTGGGTGGGCGAGTGGGTGAGTGGGTGGGTGGGTGAGTTGGTGGGCGAGTGGGTGGGCGAGTGGGTGAGTGGGTGGGTGGGTGAGTTGGTGGGCGAGTGGGTGGGCGAGTGGGTGAGTGGGTGGGTGGGTGAGTTGGTGGGTGAGTGGGTGGGCGAGTGGGTGAGTGGGTGGGTGGGTGAGTTGGTGGGTGAGTGGGTGGGCGAGTGGGTGAGTGGGTGGGTGGGTGAGTTGGTGGGCGAGTGGGTGGGCGAGTGGGTGAGTGGGTGGGTGGGTGAGTTGGTGGGCGAGTGGGTGGGCGAGTGGGTGAGTGGGTGGGTGGGTGAGTTGGTGGGCGAGTGGGTGGGTGGGCGAGTGGGTGAGTGGGTGGGTGGCCACCTGCTTGGCGTGGTAGAGGCCGTCGCGGCTGCAGTTGGGGATGTAGAGGAGGTACAGCTCCTCGAGTGGGACGCGCTCCTCGCGCGAGCGCCGCTGCAGCCGCTCGATCTTCTCCACCACCGCCTCCAGCTCCTGCAGGCACTGAGCAGCAGCAGCAGGAGCAGCAGCAGGAGCAGCAGCAGCAGGAGCAGCAGCAGCAGGAGCAGCAGCAGCAGGAGCAGCAGCAGGAGCAGCAGGAGCAGGAGCAGCAGCAGCAGGAGCAGCAGCAGGAGCAGCAGGAGCAGCAGCAGGAGCAGCAGCAGCAGGAGCAGCAGCAGGAGCAGCAGCAGCAGGAGCAGCAGCAGCAGGAGCAGCAGCAGGAGCAGCAGCAGCAGGAGCAGCAGGAGCAGCAGCAGCAGGAGCAGCATCAGCAGCAGCAGGAGCAGCAGCAGCAGGAGCAGCAGCAGCAGTAGTAGCAGGAGCAACAGCAGCAGGAGCAGCAGCAGGAGCAGCAGCAGGAGCAGCAGCAGCAGCAGGAGCAGCAGGAGCAGCAGGAGCAGCAGCAGCAGGAGCAGCAGCAGGAGCAGCAGGAGCAGCAGCAGGAGCAGCAGCAGGAGCAGCAGCAGCAAGAGCAGCAGCAGCAGGAGCAGCAGCAGGAGCAGCAGCAGCAGGAGCAGCAGCAGGAGAAGCAGGAGCAGCAGCAGGAGCAGCAGCAGCAAGAGCAGCAGCAGCAGGAGCAGCAGCAGGAGCAGCAGCAGCAGGAGCAGCAGCAGCAGCAGGAGCAGCAGCAACAGGAGCAGCAGCAGGAGCAGCACTTGAGCATCGGCACTACCAGCCCCGGTGTTCAGTGCGTGCTCGTGAAGGGGAAGACGGGAGGGGTGGTGGCGGTGGGGTGGTCCAGGACTGATTCTGATTTCACTCCCACCGACTGCTGTAAGCCGTTGCCGGGAATCGAACCGGCGTGGCCACGATCTTCATTCGAAGCTTTCGTCACTGCAGGAATCCACGCTCTTTGGTTCTTTCGGTAAAGTCATCACGTAGTAGGTAGAAAATAAAATGAATCACGACGTTTCGGGCGCAACGCAAGCGTCCCGCCATCAGGTGGGAAAGCCTTGGTCTGCCTCGGCAGCATATATACCGACGTGACTTTACCGAAAGAACCACATTTGCAATGCGTGGCTACGTTCGCTGCTCTGCGCGCTCGCGCTGCGCAACCGGCCCGGCCTGCTGCAACCTGCACCCCCCCCCTCCTCCTCCCCACCCCTCCCCTCCTCACAGGTGGAAACCCCCCGGCGCCCGCTCACCGGGCCATGCCTCCCCCAGGGCTTCACGTGCCGCGGGTTGGCGCTGCCCTCCGGCAGGGCGTTGGGCCGAAGATGCGCGTGCTGCCTGCCGGCTTGCTGCTGCTGCTGCTGAGGGATGCTGCGTCCCACGCCCTCCCTGCTGCCGTTGTGCATGCGGCGCCGCTCTTGGCCCTGCTTCTGCACGCGCTCCCGATGCATCGCCACGGACTTGCCGTCGTCTGGATGCGGGGTCCGCGCGGGCAGCGGCAGCGGCTGGGGTTGTGCGGGTCCTGCTGCCGAGAGGACTCCTGCACCGTCGACGTCGCTCGCGACGTCCGCGGACGAAGCCTCCTCGTCCTTGTCCGTGTCGTTCGCCTCTGCGCCACAGACACCATTAAACTTCCATTCCACCTCCACCTCCTCCTCCACGCAGAGCCCTCTCTTGAAAGACCACTTCGACGCCCCGTCTTTAGACCCCCCCCCACACCCACCTCTCTGCTCTCTGTGTGGACCTGCGTTGATATCCGAATGATGATGGAGTTACTGATTATGATGGAGTAGCGATAGTGACTGAAGCCTCGCAGAGCATTTGGGCAAAATTGTGGTGGTGGTGGTGGTGATGGTGGTGGTGATGGTGGTGGTGGGTTCGCACGTCGCTCTTGTGCGTGTGCTTCAGAGGGCACCTCGTGGGACTCACACTTTTGAGGAGGCCACACAGCCCTGGGCCGGGAATCCAGGCACTCGGCTCCGAGACACAACAACCGACCCCCGTGACGCCGATCATTACTGCCCGCAGTGCAAGGTTAATCATTACCCGTGTCAACATGTTTACGCGCGCTCTTCATCGCTCAAAGGTCCAAGTGATTCCCCGCTGTCGTTCATAATCAAGGTTTTGGGGTGAGATAGCGTCGGTATAAATGTGAAGTGGCCCTCCACCACCCAACACAGCCAATCAGCAAGGGATTTGTCACGTAAACAAAACGCCAATTAGTTACTACTTCAGCCCACCGGTGTGTTGGAGAGTAAATCCACAACATTTTAAATTTGAGTACAGCGACGTTCGCTGGTAATTACATCCAGCATCATCGGACGGTTATGAATAATATTGGTCGCGAAAGCCTGCGTGTTAAACTGATGCCCCCCCCCCCCCCCCCCCCTGCTCAGATGAGCGGTGCCCATCTGCCGCGGCGAATATTCCGCGCGCCTGTGGCGTCTGCGTTGTGTCGACCGTGCTCGATCAACCAAAATGATACGAACCGGCAAACTGCTTCGCTCAAACCCCCGCTGACCTACCTGGGCCCTATCTGCGCTCTCGGGGGGAGTGCGCAGATAGGGGCCAGGTGGCACGACCTGGGTCTGTTCAGTGACCTCTTATTGCACCTAGCCTGGCACAGCAGTCAACCCATGGCACCTGCTGGGTCTGTCCCCTGATCTCCTCCTGCACGTAGCCTGGCACAGAATTCAACCCATGGCACCTGCTAGGTCTAGTCCCGTGACCTCCTCCTGCACATAGCCTGGCACAGAAGTCATCCCATGGCTGCTGCTGGGTCTGTCCCGTAACCTCATCCTGCACATAGCCTGGCACAGCAGTCAACCCATGGCACTACCTGGATCTGTTCCGTGACCTCTTATTGCACCTAGCCCGGCACAGCAGTCATCCCATAGCACCTGCTGGGTCTGTGACGTGACCTCCTGCACCTCACCTGGCACAGCAGTCAACAAAATGATACCTGCTGGGTCTGTCCCGTGACCTCCTCCTCCAGCACCTAGCCTGGCACAGCAGTCCACCCATGGCACCTAATGGGTCTGTACGCAGATAAGGGCCCAGGTGGATCTGCGCACTCGGGGGAGTGCTCAGCGTCCCACCCACTCCCCCAACCCCAACCGAGCCCGATCGGTTACCCGCGGCGCGCGGAGCGACGCTCACCGCGCTTGGCGCTGCTGGTGCAGATGCCGCGGCCTCGCACCAGCGAGTGCAGGGGCCTCTCCTCGCCGGGCCGCGGGGTAAGCAGCGGAGACCCATGCCGCAGCGCGGTGTGTACACCCCGCACGCCTCGCCCTGGCGGGCGGCGCACACGGCGCAGCAGCCGCAGCCCGGCTCGCGGGCCAGCTCGGGGCACCACGGGGGCGCCGTGGGCACCGCGACAGCGTCTCGGTCGAGCACGGAGGGCAGCCGAAGGCGGACTGCGTCTGCGTTGTGTCGACGAGCAGCGACGACGACGAGGAGGAGGACGACGACGATGACGAGGAGGAGGAGGAGGAGGACGACGAGGAGGAGGAGGAGAAAGAGGAGGCGCGTGAGCACGGAGCGCGCCCCATGGCCGTGAGCAGCACGACGGAGCTCAGCAGGCACCTCGACATCGTCGCCAGCGTCGTCGCCGACATCGTCGGCCGTTGCTCCTCGCACGCGAGACCTGCTGACACAACGACCTCCTCCTCCTCCTCCTCCACTGGATGACGGAGAGATGCCAGGCGAAGTCGCCACGGACTCCCGCGCGCGCGCCCCCCCCCCCCCCCTTCTCTCCTCCCTCCCCCCTCCTCCACGCAGCCCCGAACCTCGTGGAAACAGCGATCCTGGGGATGGGACACGGGCCGGTGGAGAGAGGGTGAGGAGGTGGCTGGGAGGGAGGGAGGGTGAGGAGGTGGCTGGCTGAGAGGGAGGGTGAGGAGGTGGCTGGGAGGGAGGGTGAGGAGGTGGCTGGGAGGGAGGGTGAGGAGGTGGCTGGGAGGGAGGGTGAGGAGGTGGCTGGGAGGGAGGGTGAGGAGGTGGCTGTGAGGGAGGGTGAGGAGGTGGCTGGGAGGGAGGGTGAGGAGGTGCCTGGGAGGGTGAGGAGGTGGCTGGGAGGGAGGGTAAGGAGGTGGCTGGGAGGGAGGGTGAGGAGGTGGCTTGGAGGGAGGGTGAGGAGGTGGCTGGGAGGGAGGGTGAGGAGGTGGCTAGGAAAGAGGGTGAAGAGGTGGCTGGGAGGGAGGGTGAGGAGGTGGCTGGGAGGGAGGGTGAGGAGGTGGCTGTGAGGGAGGGTGAGGAGGTGGCTGGGAGGGAGGGTGAGGAGGTGGCTGTGAGGGAGGGTGAGGAGGTGGCTGGGAGGGAGGGTGAGGATGTGGCTGGGAGGGAGGGTGAGGAGGTGGCTGTGAGGGAGGGTGAGGAGGTGGCTGTGAGGGAGGGTGAGGAGGTGGCTGGGAGGGAGGGTGAGGAGGTGGCTGTGAGGGAGGGTGAGGAGGTGGCTGTGAGGGAGGGTGAGGAGGTGGTTGTGAGGGTGAGGAGGTGGCTGTGAGGGTGAGGAGGTGGCGGGGAGGGTGAGGAGGTGGCTGGGAGGGTGAGGAGGAGACTGGGAGGGTGAGGAGGTGGCTGTGAGGGAGGGTGAGGAGGTGGCTGTGAGGGAGGGTGAGGAGGTGGCTGTGAGGGTGAGGAGGTGGCTGTGAGGGTGAGGAGGTGGCGGGAGGGTGAGGAGGTGGCTGGGAGGGTGAGGAGGAGACTGGGAGGGTGAGAAGGTGGCTGTGAGGGAGGGTGAGGAGGTGGCTGGGAGGGAGGATGAGGAGGTGGCTGTGAGGGTGAGGAGGTGGCTGGGAGGATGAGGAGGTGGCTGTGAGGGTGAGGAGGTGGCTGGGAGGATGAGGAGGAGACTGGGAGGGTGAGGAGGTGGCTGGGAGGGTGAGGAGGTGGCTGTGAGGGAGGGTGAGGAGGTGGCTGTGAGGGAGGGTGAGGAGGAGGCTGGGAGGGTGAGGAGGTGGCTGGGAGGGTGAGGAGGTGGCTGTGAGGGAGGGTGAGGAGGTGACTGGGAGGGAGGGTGAGGAGGAGACTGGGAGGGTGAGGAGGAGGCTGTGAGGGAGGGTGAGGAGGTGGCTGTGAGGGAGGGTGAGGAGGTGGCTGTGAGGGAGGGTGAGGAGGAGGCTGGGAGGGTGAGGAGGTGGCTGGGAGGGTGAGGAGGTGGCTGTGAGGGAGGGTGAGGAGGTGACTGGGAGGGAGGGTGAGGAGGAGACTGGGAGGGTGAGGAGGAGGCTGTGAGGGAGGGTGAGGAGGTGGCTGTGAGGGAGGGTGAGGAGGTGGCTGTGAGGGAGGGTGAGGAGGTGGCTGGGAGGGTGAGGAGGTGGCTGGGAGGGTGAGGAGGTGGCTGTGAGGGAGGGTGAGGAGGTGACTGGGAGGGAGGGTGAGGAGGAGACTGGGAGGGTGAGGAGGAGGCTGGGAGGGTGAGGAGGTGGCTGTGAGGGAGGGTGAGGAGGACTGGACGAGGAGGATCTCGTGGAGGCGGTGTCGCTGAGCTGGGGTTTATAGCCCCCCCCCCCCCCCCCGAGGGGGGCGAACTTGGTGTGGATGGAGGCACCACGCGGAGTCTCGCGGTCCACCTCAGCCACCGCCTGGCGTCGTCAATCACCGCCACCACGCGCAGCGCTGCGCCATGCGGGGAGAATAGTGGGGGGCTGGGTGGGGGGCTGGGTGGGGGGCTGGGGGGGCGTTAGGGTGGCCTGCGGAGGGAAGTGGGGGGGGGCTCAGTGTCGGATTAGCTCGTGCGGGGAATGAAACATTTAATGTTATAAAGGGACCTTAAATACAAAAACAGTACGTGTTAAAACATAAACTTTGTTACTTGCATAGTAATTGTATTTTTTCATTTGCTATACAGACAGATAATACGACAAATCGCTCAGCTGAGACACCCGGTCATTCATAAAAGTTGAAGGCGGTATAGTACTATAGCAATAGAGCTAGTGCAGAATCACCGAACCAGAATTGATAGCTTGAAAGTATTTAGCGCGTGGCCCATGAAAGTGAGGGGCCCGTAGCTACTACTACAGATGTAGTAACTATTGCATGTGTAGTAGCTACTAGTAGCTACTACTAGTATCTACTACATATGTAGATGTAGTAGTAGCTACTACATATGTAGTTGTAAATATGTAGTAGCTTCTACATATGTAGTAGTAGCTACTACATATGTAGTAGTACATATATGTAGTAGCTACTACTACATATGTAGTTGTAGTAGCTACTACTGTAGTTGTAGTAGCTACTACTACATCTGTAGTAGTATCTACTACATATGTAGATGTAGTAGTAGCTACTACATATGTAGTTGTACATATGTAGTAGCTACTACTACAGATGTAGTAGTAGCTACTACATATGTAGTAGTAGCTACTACATATGTAGTAGTACATATATGTAGTAGCTACTACTACATATGTAGTTGTAGTAGCTACTACAGGGCAGGATCGGGGACACTGCCACCGAGGGTGGCTTTCATTTCCCCGAAGAAGAAGAAGAAGACGAAGAGGAAGAAGAAGAGGAAGAAGAAGACGAAGAGGAAGAAGAAGAGGAAGAAGAAGACGAAGAGGAAGAAGAAGAGGAAGAAGAAGAAGACGAGGAAGAAGAAGAGGAAGAAGAAGAGGAAGAAGAAGACGAGGAAGAAGAAGAGGAAGAAGAAGAAGAGGAAGAAGAAGAAGAGGAAGAAGAAAGATAAGAAGAGGAAGAAGAGGAAGAAGAGGAAGAAGAAGATGAAGACGATTGCGCATAGCTCTGGTACAATGTCACCGTTGTTGTTGTTGTTGTTGCTGCTGCTGCTGCTATCATCACGGTGCTTGCTTTACCCAGGGAAAGCCCCACTGGATCTCAAGACTCCTGCCAAGTTCTCGCGGCAGCGAAGCTATCGAAGTGCGCGATGAGTCGTTTGGGCCGTCCGCAGACTCGCGAGACTCTCCCTCCGCCAAGCCCACTTTGGTTGTGACGGGAAACAAGAATAAGAAGTGTGTTCATTGTGCGTGGAGGGAGGTAGGGGAGGGATCGGGGAGAAGGGATTCCTTACTGGGAGTCCAAGCTCGCAAACCCCCCCCGCCCCGAACCCCCCGTGCCTGCCCAAGCAATGCCACTTTGCAAAACAGCGCCGCAGGCAATGCCTGGGGCATCTCTCAGCACCCATTATTATTATTATCGAATCTTTTTTGTGTTTGTTAATTTTGATTAAACAAAGCGCCAGCGAAGGTCGGGGTGGGATGGGGTTGTGGGATCATCATCATCCATCCATTATTTGACCTGTCTGCGATATCTCTCTTAGCGCGTGGATGCGTATATTATTATATAATCTTTTTTGTGTTTGTTAATTTTGATTAAACAAAGCGCCAGCGAAGGTCGGGGTGGGATGGGGTTGTGAGATCATCATCCATCCATCCATTATTTGACCTGTCTGCGGTATCTCTCTTAGCGCGCGGATGCGTGTATGACCTTTCTGGACTGGTCGAATACATTAGCGAGGAAGTTGAAAGCAAGGGGGTGGTTGATCTTGGATGATGGTTGTCACAGGCGGACCGCCGCGTTACATCTTGTGCTGGAGGCTGCGTTGTCAGACGCTAAGTGCAGGAGCATCCCGTTTACGCAGCACGTACATATATAGCAAGGCCGCCCTTTCACCAACCCGCACGAACCAACAAGGTGAAATTATGGTGAACTAATCGTCAAAACCGACGCAGCGTGCAACATTCCCTGTCCGTGGCATCAGGGCCGGATTAATGTTCTTGGAGGCCCTAGGCACTTGTGGTTCCTAGGCCTTGTGTGATAACTCTCTGCTAACTGACACTGCTGCTCCTACTGCCACACCTACTGCTACGGCCACTTGTGTCACGCGTAGCACGACGCATTCTTCCCTTGTTGCACTACTACCCTCTGTTGAGAAATGGGATTAGGGGCCGTCCATAAATGACGTCACGCGATTTTGGACGATTTTTGACCCCCCTCCCCCCCGGTCACAAGGCGTCAAAAGAAGTCAGACCCCCCCCCTAAAATATGACGTCACAAAGCTCTGCCACCGCCCCCCTCCCAAAACCATATTTCCATTTTTAAAATAAAACATGCTTCAAATCGCTTTAAACTATTGTCATTGTAGTGCGTATTTAATGTGGCGCTGCACTCTGATGTTGTAGGAGTGTTGTTATAACAATTAGTGTTGTTATAACAATTTTATATTTATTTAAAGTTGCGCATTTTGATGTGACGTCACATTTCTCAATCACCCACCCCCCCTCGTCACACATCGTCATAAATGTCTGACCCCCCCCCCCCCCCTCTACGTGCGGGACGTCATTTATGGACGGCCCCTTATGCGAAAAACACTATTTGAAGATGTTATTTGCTGATATTGCAGTGAAACAAATCTCAAAGAAGTTCATCTGAGGTGTAAATTTTTCTCTCGCCTTGTAAAAAAAAAAAAACCGATTGACATGACTCCCTCTTTGTGTACACACTGTGCCTATCCTCGCTACATAAATATAATTATTCAAGAAGATATCTTGGTTGCAATTGTTTTAATCATGCGTGAAAACAAAAACGTCAAACAATTTGATATATCATAGGCCCTTTAAAGTTTTCGTTGGCCGTAGGACACAGTGCCTCCTGGGGCCTATCGGGATAATATGGCCCAGCGTGGCATCTGGAACAGAAATTGGCAGTGACATCGCTCACGGCATCGTCACACACACGCGTCAGATGCTTTACGTGGAGGGGGCTGAGACGCACATTCACAGCGATGTTCTGGAATGGACTAGGGGCGTTGACATGCGGTGCAAATGCAGTCGAGTCTACGCCGTAAATTGTCCACGGGTCGCAACGGTTGGAAAATGTTTGCGAACTCCGACAGGCCATATTCTTTGGGGTCTTTCGGTAAAGTCGCGTAGATGGTTTCAAAGAAAATGACCAAAAAAAGACGACGACGTTTCGATCGCAACACAAGCGATCGTCATCAGGAGGAAAGAGGCAAAACACGTGGTCAATTTTTTTTATCATCAGGGGCCGTCCATAAATGACGTCACACACCTAGGGGGGTGGCGGGGGGGGGGGTCAGATTTTTGTGACGATGTGTGACAAAGGGGTGGGGGGTGTTTGAGAAATGTCACGTTACGTCAAAATGTGCAACTTTAAATAAATATAGAGTTGTTAAAACAACACTCCCACAACATCAGAGCGCAGCGCCACATTAAATACGCACTACAATGACAATAGTTTAAAGCGATTTGAAGCATATTTTACTTTCAAAATGGCAATATGGGGGTTTTTTGGGGGGGGGGGCAGAGCTTTGTGACGTCATATTTGAGGGGAGGGGGGGTCTGACTTTTTGTGATGCCGTGTGACGAGAGGGAGCGTGGTCAAAAACCGTCCAAAATCGCGTGATGTCATTGATGGACGGCCCCTTAAACAAGGACCCGGAGGAAAAACTCCTCTTTCCTCCCGATGACGATCGCTTGTGTAGTTTTTTGGTATTTTTCTTTGAACCCACCTACGTGGCTTTACCGAAAGACCCAGAGAATATGAATTCCTGCAGTCACGAAAGCTTTAAGTCAAGATCCGAAAGGTGCGCGTGGCCGCGTGTTCCGACGCTCGGTGTTCGACTCCCGGCCACCATCGGTGGCGAGGAGCCCACTGTCTGGACCGATCCTGGGCACCTCCTTTAAGCCAAGTCGCCCTGACCAGCGGTGAAGTATGGCCAAGCCCCCCTCCCCCAGGGGCTGTCACGACGGTGTGGGGTTAGCAACGAACGTGGCGATTTGCACCTTCAAGTACAACCTTTTGTTTGTTAAAAAAAATCATCCCATGGCCCACGATGAATAAAATCGAATGTTCTGGAAACTAAGCTGTTCAATCGTAATCGCTTCAATCACACGCACGTCTTTTATTTTAGGCCACTGGTTCTTCACCTGGGGTGCAACGCGTATCCCCGCTGGGCGTGCGAGATGCCCTTTCTCGGGGTGCGAGACGTGGCCAGTTTTGTTTTTGGAGAAGGTAAATAATCAAGAACACAAAATTAAACACGGGCACGTAAGTACACAAATACTTTGTTTCATCAAACCCCGTGTATTTATTAACATTGTACTTTTTATAATTGAGAACGAAAGGGGTGCTATACACTACACTATACACTACACTAAACACTACATTACTATACACTACACTATGCACTATACACTACTATACACTACACTATACACAACATTACTATACACTACTATACACTACACTATACACTACATTACTATACACTACACTATACACTACACTACTATACACTGCATTACTATACACTACACTATACACTACATTACTATACACTACATTACAATACACTACACTATACACTACTATACACTATACACTACACTATACACTACATTACTATACACTATACACTACTATACACTACACTATACACTACTATACACTACATTACTATACACTACATTACACTATACACACCATTACTATACACTATACACTACTATACACTACATTACTATACACTACATTACTATACACTACATTACGATACACTACACTATACACCACTATACACTATACACTACATTACTATACACTTTACACTACTATACACTACACTATACACTACATTACTATACACTACATTAGTATACACTATACACTACACTATACACTACACTATACACTACTATACACTACACTATACACTACTGTACACACTACTATACACTACACTACTATATACTACATTACTATACACTATACTATACACTACTATACACTACATTACTATACACTACACTATACACTACATTACTATACACTACTATACACTACATTACTATACACTATACACTACTATACACTACATTACTATACACTACACTATACACTACACTATACACTACTATACATTACATTACTATACACTACACTATACACTGCATTACTATACACTACACTATACACTACATTACTATACACTACACTATACACTACTATACACTACATTACGATACACTACACTATACACTACATTACTATACACTACTATACACTACACTGCTATACACTGCACTATACATTCCACTATACACTACTATACACGACACTACTATACACTACACTATACACTACTATACACTGCAATATACACTACTATACACTACTATAAACTACACTACTATACACTTCACTATACACTCCACTATACACTACTATACACGACACTACTATACACTACACTATACACTACTATACACTGCACTATACACTACTATGCACAACACTATACACTACTATAAACTACACTACTATACACTTCACTATACACTCCACTATACACTACTATACACTGCACTATACACTACTATACACTACACTATACACTACTATAAACTACACTACTATACACTTCACTATACACTCCACTATACACTACTATACACTACACTATACACTACTATAAACTACACTACTATACACTTCACTATACACTCCACTATACACTACTATACACGACACTATTATACACTACACTTTACACTACTATACACTACACTATACACTACTATGCACAACAATATACACTACTATACACTACAGTACTATACAGTACGCTAAACACTACTATACACTACACTACTATGGGGCCGTCCATAAATGACGTAACGCGATTTTGGACGATTTTTTGACCCCCCCCCCCCTCGTCACACGGCGTCATTAAAAGTCAGACCCCCCCTCAAATATGACGTCACAAAGCTCTGCCCCCCCCCCCCGCCCCCAAAAATGAAACATGCTTCAAATCGCTTTAAACTATTGTCATTGTAGTGCGTATTTAATGTGGCGCTGCACTCTGATGTTGTAGGAGAAAACATTTATTAAAACGTATATTTAATTATGTAGAACGTGTTGTCTATATTTATTTAAAGTTGCGCATTTTTACGTGACGTCACATTTCTCACCCCCCCCCCCCGTCACAAATGTCTGACCCCCCCCCAGGTGCGTGACGTCATTTATGGACGGCCCCTATACACTACACTATACACTACTATACACTAAACCACTATACACTATGCTGAACACTACTATACACTAAACCACTATACACTACACTATGCTGAACACTACTATACACCACACCACTATACATTACTATACATTACACTATACGCTACATTATAGACCACTATACACTACACCACTATACACTACACCACTATACACTACACTACTATACACTACACCACTATACACTACTATACACTACACCACTATACACTACACTACTATAGACTACACCACCATACACTACACCACTATACACTATACCACTATACACTACACTACTATACACTACACTACTATACACTACACTACTGTACACTACACTACTATACACTACACTATACACTACACTATACACTACACTACGATACACTACAACACTATACACTACACCACTATACACTACACTACTATACACTACACTATACACTACTTTACACTACACCACTATACACTACATCACTATACACTACACTACTATACACTACACCACTATACACTACACTATACACTACACTATACACTACTATACACTACACACTACATTACTATTCACTAAATTACTATACACTACACTATACACTACATTACTATACACTATACACTACTATACACTACACTATACACTACATTACTATACACTACACCACTATACACTACACTATGCACTATACACTACTATACACTACACTATACACAACATTACTATACACTACTATACACTACACTATACACTACACTACTATACACTACACCACTATACACTACACCACTATACACTACACCACTATACACTACACTATACACTACACCACTATACACTACACCACTATACACTACACCACTATACACTACACCACTATACACTATACCACTATACACTACTATACACTACACTATACACTACTATACACTACACCACTATACACTACACCACTATACACTACACCACTATACACTACACCACTATACACTACACACTACACTATACACATTGCTATCGATACACGACGCTATATACTTATGTACTATATTCTCCGCGAATCGATGCCCCAGAATCGACTCCTGCAATTACGTTCAATCACGAGAATCGATTCCTTGACGAAGAGACACCCCGGCGATGCCCGATAATCGACTCCTGCGTTAAGTGCAATCTCGAGAATCGATTCCTTGACGAAGAGAACCCCCCCCCGTCACGTTGTATTTAATTTATTTATATCGAACCCTAAGAACGAGAGAGTGACGCCGCCCCCCACCACCACGTTAACGTCACGTGCTACGAAATGCGCGCGGCGCATTGGTTGCTTTTGGCGGGAACTTGACCACGTGACCCGTTTTGGCGCGAAATCGCAGTGCTGGGCGGTGTGATCGCGCGATTCCATCTTCCTCGTCTCCTCCGCCTCCTCGTCTCTTGCAACTCCTGCACCTCGTCTCCCCACACCTCCTCCGCCTCGTCTCCTCCACCTCCTTCACCGCCTCGCCTCATCTACCTCCTCGCCTCATCGGCCCTCGCGAGCCATGGATGTGCAGGAGCCTGTTCAGGGCCACGCCGGACAGACGGTGAAAGATGAGTTGGCCGAGAAGTGTCAGAAGCTCTTCCAAGACTTCCTTGAGGAGTAAGTGGGGGGCCCCTACAAAGCTCTCGTGTCACTCCACTGCTGGATGAATGACCTCGTGCTGTGTTAACCCATTCGGGTTTACTCCGTATTCTTGTGCCAGGGAAATTTAGTCTTCAGGTCCATACGGCGTCTAGCCGTTTCAGCACGGACACACAAAATGTGGCTTTGTGTTTCTCTCTTGTGGATGCGAGTTTGTATGATGAACGTTGAGGTTCATAAGGGGCACGGGGTGACCGATAAGGTCTTGAATTGGTCTGCAATAAGGTAGGGGCGCTGATAAGGGGTTGACAGGTATGAGAGTGTGTGGGTGAGTGTCGTAGTGGTGAGTGTAGTAGTGCTGATTGTCGATTTCTTTGTGTCTCCCTTGTAAATGGGACTTTGTATCATAAACGTTGAGATGTATAATGCCACGGGGGCTGACCAAATAAGATCTGAATTGGTCTGTAATAAGGTAGGGGCACTGAGGAAAGGGTTGACAGCTTATGGAGGAGTCTGGCCGCACGCGCCGAGCGAGTGTAAGAACATTTTATTCGCCGCTGATGTTTAAATCGTGACACCGGAATTACAATTCATACCGTATTGGTCACCCCGTGCCCCTTATAAATCTCAACGTTCAACCTGCAAAGTCCCCAACACAAGGGAGAAACACAAGCAAATAGACAAAAATCATGTTACTCAACAAAATCTGTTTAATCTTTTTTGGTTCTTTCGGTAAAGTCACGTAGAATGAGAATAAAATAATGCATTTATTTTATCAATTTTTTTCTTTGGTGAAGTCACGTAGAATGAGAATAAAATAATAAATGTATTTTATCAATTTATTATTTTATTCTCATTCTACGTGACTTTACCGAAAGAACCAAAGAAGATGAATCCTTGCAGTCACGAAAGCTTTAAATCGAAAAATCTGTTTCATGTGTTCATTTTGACAATTGGTGTCAATGATGCTACTTATGCTTGTGATCTTGCATGCCGATGCTGCTGCTGCTTGCTTGATATGTGGATGCATAACTCACTGCTACGGGGAATCGCTACTGTCCAGAGGTAAAAAAAAAGCTGTCCCATTACTTTTTTTATTTGGCTGTATGATTTTTAGTTGTTGAAGCAGCAGCAGCTGCAGCAGTTGTGCTGGAGCAAACCTTAATGACCAGGCAAGGGCTGCATAGGGAGCGGGGGGGGGTGTTTGTGTCGAGGGAGACCTGGCAAGACACGTGTGCATCCGTTAACATAAAGTAACTACTGTATTAATGTACAATGCAACTCCTAATAGTGTATGTTGAACTTCTTTCGCGCCGTACGTAGCCGACCATTCTTATCGGAGGTGCGGCGGAAGGCCAACAAACTAAACAGAAAAAAGCTATTCGAAAGAAATTAGCTTTCAATATAGTTGATTCAAAAGTGCATAGCTCCAGTGGCTTCATAATATCGGAAGGAAGAGCGTTCCAGATGGCCGCAGAAGCGCATCTGAAAGCGCGCGATGCAGGCACCGTTTTTATCCGATGGCTTCGCCAAAAGCAGCTGTGAGGAAGACCGGCGGTTTATGCTCCTTGAGATCAGCAAGGTATCGCGGTTCATTTGTGGCAAGCCTAAGTCATTTATCGCCGGGCTAAATGAACTGTAATAACATTGGGGAGATATCTGTTTTTTTTTTATTATGAAGTCAGTTTGACCTCCAGCCGTGAAAAATCGTATCGTGGGGGAGTTTGGTCTGGTTGGCTCGGAGCATAAGTCGCTCTCATTGACTGAACAAATGATAGGCGTGGGTACGTTTCCTCTGCCGGGCGCTGCGTGCGTGTTTTCGCTCGTAAGCGCTGATTAAAATTTTTGGTAAACATTTATCCAGGACAAAGAGCACTCAAACTAATCAGCATGCATTCTACAAGGGTCGCGCTAATCGCTGGTCTGCCTGTAAAATAAAAACCAGAGATGAGCACCACCCCATGCTTGCCACTCGCCCTCGCTCACCCGTACCCTCCTCAGGCTCACCCGTGCCCCTCGCTTGGCGCGACCCTTTTGTCCGTCTCCTCTGCGGAGCAGGTTCCAGACGGCAGAAGGCGAGAGGAAGTACGTGCGAGACGCCGAGGAGCTTGGCCGCCCCGAGCGGAACACACTGGTGGTGGATTTCACAGACCTGGAGCAGCACAATCAGCAGTTGGCCACCACTGTACAGGAGGACTACTACAGGTGCCACTGGCCAGTCCACCAGAGAGAACAAGCCAGTTACCAGATTGAGCCGGCCGATTATCAGACGGCGTAACCTCCCGTGCGTCCGTGTGCCGCAGGGTCTACCCCTACCTGTGCCGTGCCGTGCGTAACTTTGCCCGCGACCACTGGAAGGACATCCCGCAGGCGAAGGAGTTTTACGTGGCCTTCACGGAGGTGCTCGCCAGACACAAGTGGGTGCTGCGTGCTTCTCCCTCTGCGTACCTCCCAGTGTCTCAAACGGGCAACGCTGCTTTAGCCAAACCCTGCCCTCGTCTCCCTTAACATGGCTCGAGTGCTTGTCAGCGGTGCTGCGTGTTCGTTTTCCCAATGATTATTTTAACACGTCACTTCCCACTAAAAGCTGCAGGTGAATATTCCGACTGGGTCTATGATCGTGAAGTTCGGTGAGCGATCGGCTTCCTGCTTTATTATGAAGAAATTCGACTTGTAACGTGCACAATTTTTGCAAACAGGCTCAAGTTACCTGAAGTTTGTCGATGTACTTTATTGATTTCATGCGAGTGCAGCATTGCAGTAGTGGAGTCGAGAACTCGGAATCAGAATATTTATACTGGTGGAATCCGATGACCTATAAAGTTATTTTTCACAGATATCCACTAGGGGCGGGTAAGAACGTTAAAACAACAAACAATACAAAACACGATAATAGTGCAAAGTACAAGAGAGGTAAAAAAAATCACCCGAATACGCAAATAAAACTAAACTTTCCCCATGATGGTGTTGGCTACAGTGGTCAGGAGTGTCGGACGGATTTCCAGGAGAGCTCTTGAGGTGGTAACGTCATGCACTCGAATGTCTACTGAGAGATATTGGATGAGTTCTCTCCCTGAGGATTTTGAGCGCGGGAGAATGGCCGATGGTGGAGCCAGTGATGGACAATGCTTGAGGAAGTGTGGTGGAATTGAATGGTTGCCTGCTGCCCAGTAGGAGCACTTGAAGTTTGACCTCTTTAGAAGAAGATCACTGGTCCAGAGCGCTCCAGGTTAGAGGCTCACGCTTCCAGTTTTTGAGCATTCAGAACAGGAATCGCCACTCCAAAGAGCCGGATATTATATTCTTGGTTCTTTCGGTAAAGCCACGTAGAAGGGAAACAATAAAATAATAAAAATATAAAACAATAAAATTCTCACGTGACTTTACCGAAAGAACCAAGAATATGAATCCCTGCAGTCACGGGAAGCTTTAAATCAAAAATTTTGAGCCGGATATTGTCGGCATAACTGTGGGTGGTATTTGATGCTGAAGCTGTCCATGGGCCAGTGATGTGCAGAGCTTACGCGGACAAGAGTAGGACGACAGAGCCTTGCAGTCAAAGTGGAAACAGGAGATTAATCTCCAGCCTTGGCGCAGGAGCACCCGCCTGCCGGCTTGGTGTAATTCTTTATCTATTGGAGCGCTGAGCAGAGCGGCAATACAACCGAGACACTTAACGTTGCGCCGATGAAAGTTTTTGCTCCGTTTTTATTTATTTGTCGTTGTGATTGCCCGGGTCACTCGTGCGTTGTTGAGACCGACGACCTGTTCTCGTGCGTGGGTTACGAGTCGCAGAAACGCAACGCGCACACGGACGGGAGCGTTTGTAATGAGTGAAAATCCTATTCACATTCCTTTGGGCCTTTCGGTAAAGTCGCGTAGATAGGTTCAAAATTAATAAAAGTGAAAAAAAAGATGGGACAGGCAATTCCAGTTCTTGCGGTGCTGCCCTCTGCATTGGGCGTCCCACAAGTTGTTAATATCTCCAGGGCTCATGCGTCCGCCGTTCTCTTGATTCTGGGATTTCACATTAACATAACCATCTCCGCTTGTACCTCACAATGGTACTTGTGCCCCGCCTACTTCGTTGGGCGGTCCACTTACAAGTTTTATAATCCCTCGCATTACCATCTCCGCATATGCTGCCCCAGGGCTCTTGTGCCACGCCTACTTCGTTCTGACACCTTTAAAAACAGCTTGCCTTCAGTGGCTTCCACCCCACTTTCTTCCACCTGATGAGGGTCGCTTGTGTTGCGATCGAAACGTCGTGGTTTTTTGTTAAATTAACTCTGAACCTATCTACATGACTTTACCGAAAGACCTAAAGAATATGAATTCCTGCAGTCACGAAGGCTTTAAGACGAGCGAAAATCCATGTCGGGGTTTACTTTCGTCCGGAAATCCGGCCAATAAAGGGAGTCGTGGTGACCACATTGTGGCGACGTCACACACGCTCAGCGCGGGTGGGTTTCCTGCAGACCGGCTCCCGCTGTAGAACGGCGCTGGAGTTGCCGTCGGCGTCCCAGTCCTGCGAAGAGAGAGAGAGAGAGCGGAGACGCAGCCGTTTGACTCGGTTCTAAGAGCTCCCTTTTTTGCCTTCTCTCCAGGATCCGAGAGCTGACCACCACCAAGATTGGCACCCTGCTGCGCATCAGCGCGCAGGTTGTGCGCACGCACCCTGTGCACCCCGAGCTGGTGAGAGCCCTGCCTGGCCCGTAACGATTTTGCAGAGCCTTTAAAATCGTCTTTTTGGTGAACGCGCAGTTTCCCAAAAAGTTATCAAACCCGTCCCAGTTCCGTCGCAGCTGCGCTGTTAGCGTGACTGGACGAGGTGGCCGTTCGTTGTCGAACTGCCCACAGAAACCGATTATCGCCGAGCGACTTCCGAGATCCCTTGGGTCCACAATAGTAGGAGGCAGCAGATTTCTCACCCACCCTGTCGCCAACAGTAATGTTTGTCACGTGACAGTCGGCCTGTAATTTTGTAATTCTCAGAGCTGGAATAATTTCCCAATTTAGTACAGAACCAGATTTAATTTGATGCTTTGTGCTGTTGTTGGTGACCAGTGGAAACTTGAATCGGTTTAATCACAGGGAGCTGCCTGGATTCGAACCCAGGATCTCGGCGGTGCCCGGTTTGTGTTTTGACCTCTTTGAGTGACAGGACCATCTCCCACCGACATTTGACTGCCAGAGCAAACAGCGAAAAGTTGGCTGTGAAGCCAACAGTCCTCTTGTAATATCGTGCATTCACTATCGATCCAGAGCCTTGGAAGCACTCATTTCGGCCTTAAGATTCTAGAATGCATCGTTAATTCTCACCGCATAGAGCCAGACCGAGGCGCCCTTCGGTTAATCGCTCCACCCGATGCTCGATCGAGCTACGGGGGTGCTCCCGAGTTGCGGATCGTGGCTCCTGCGTGTTTTGCCGATGGTGCTGTGGGTGCCTGGGCCTTGTCCAGGTGAGCGGCACCTTCCAGTGCCTCGACTGCCAGTCGGTGGTACGCGACGTGGAGCAGCAGTTCAAGTACACGCAGCCGACCATCTGCCGTAACCCGGTGTGCTCCAACCGACGCCGCTTCCTGCTGGACACCAACAAGTCGCGCTTCGTCGACTTCCAGAAGGTGTGGGGGTGCCTCTCCTCTCCCCCCACCACCACCACCAATGCCACGACCTCCGCGCGGGAGGTGGGGTGGTGGTGGTGGTGTGGGTTAGTTGAATGCGTCTGTGTGCGAGGAGACGTTAACTCTTACGCAAACAATAAGATGGTGCAGATCTTGGGAAGTGGAACTAATGTGCCTCCCTGTACAGTGCCGGTCTTAATAGGCACTCGCTAACAATACTCGCCTAAACAGTCTGTTCCAGACTACACGGTGGACGTTTGTGTGTTTAGCGGGGAGCGGTAGTGTAGCGTTTGGCGCGCTGCGCTACGAACCCGGCGACCCGAGTTGGGTTCCCTCTCGTGGCCAACACCAGTGACGATTATCTGAACCAGTCCTGGGCCTCGCCTAGGTCGACTTAGCCTCAAATGAGTACCTGGCGAGGTGTGTGAAAACATCGCCACTAGGCAGGCAAAAGGCAGCCGGGGCGTGGTGCTGGCTACCCTACCTCCTCATGTACCGTGTCGGCCTTCATAGCTGCTACTCCCAAACAGCGCTTTCCCCAACAGCCTGGTAAGGTTACACAGGGGATCTTTGTCTCTCGCCGCGTGTGGCGGTTGACGGTGGTACGTGCGGGTGTGGCGCGCGCCGGTGCAGGTGCGTGTGCAGGAGACGCAGGCGGAGTTGCCGCGGGGCAGCATCCCGCGCAGCCTCGAGGTGGTGATGCGCGCCGAGGCCGTGGAGACGGCGCAGGCCGGCGACCGCTGCGACTTCATCGGCACGCTCATCGTGGTGCCCGACGTCGCGCAGCTCTCCACGCCAGGTCGCCCGCCCGCCCCGCCCGCCCGCCCCCCAGCCCACCTCGCACACGGACCGAAAATCCCTCGTCGAAATAAAACGGTTGACAGCATGTTCTTAGTTTTTTTTCGGTAAAGTCACGTTGAAGGGAAACAACAAAATAATAAAATATATATTTTATAATAATAAAATAATAATTAAATATATACTTTTTTATTTTGTTGTTTCCCTTCAACGTGACTTTACCGAAAAAAACTAAGAATATGAATTACTGCAGTCACGAAAGCTTTAAATAAAACGTTTGACAGCATGTTCTTGGTCAAGCGTCGTCTGCGCCGCGCAGGCTCGCCGTCCCTTGCGCCCCGCTCACCGCCTGCGACGTGCGGCTCTCCCGGCTGTGTGACGTGCGGCTCTCCCGGCTGTGTGACGTGCGGCTCTCCCGGCTGTGCGACGTGCGGCTCTCCCGGCTGTGTGACGTGCGGCTCTCCCGGCTGCAGGCGTTCGTGCCGAGACGAGCTCGCGGGTGACCGGGCGCGACGGCTTCGAGGCGGACGGCGTGCGTGGCCTCAAGGCGCTGGGCGTGCGCGACCTCTCCTACCGCCTGGCCTTCCTCGCGTGCCACGCCGAGGCCACCAACCCCCGGGTAGACTGATTGGCGCCGCGTGTTTGCCGTCGCGTCGGTCGCGCCGTGGTGCCTGCCGTCGTGTTGATGGCGCCACGCTTGGGGCGTCTCCGTCATTGGGCGCAGTTTGGAGGCAAGGAGATCAGAGAGGAGGACCAGTCGGCCGAGAGCATCAAGAACCAGATGACGGTGGCCGAGTGGGATAAGGTGTTCGAGATGAGCCAGGACAAGAGCCTCTACCACAACCTGTGCTCCAGCCTCTTCCCCACCATACACGGTGCGTGCCGCTAACCCCGCGGCGATCCGAGCGACCGCTGGGAGGCCGAGTGGCCCGACAGGATGTGGACTGTGAAATGCACTTGTGTTGAATGTGGAGACATCGATATGGGAAGGGGCGGGCGGGGGGGAGGTTGGTCCGCGACTTCATTTCGAGCAGCTGTGATGTCTGCAATGGATTACTTGACGGACGTCTCGACGGTGAAGGGCGGTGGACGCGACGGTGAGCGTAGATGTGGATCTCGGGAGTGTCCGACAGCACGGGGGGGGGACGGGGGGGGGGGGGACAGGGGGGGGGTGACGTCACGTGTGCGGGTGAGCAGCGGGGGCACGCACGCGCGGGATACGATCGGTGACGTCGACGAGGGCGGCGACGTGTTGCCCGCAGGCAACGACGAGGTGAAGCGCGGCGTGCTGCTCATGCTGTTTGGCGGGGTTCCCAAGAAGACGCTGGAGGGGACGTCGCTACGTGGAGACATCAACGTGTGTGTGGTGGGGGACCCCAGCACGGCCAAGAGCCAGTTCCTCAAGTGAGTGCGCGGGCACGTGGCACGCCGTGTGTTGCATGCTGGGTGTCGTGCACCGCGCCACGTACGTGTGTGACGCGCTGTGTGTGTGTGACGTCGCCGCGCGTGTGTGACGCGCCGCTGAGCGTGTGTGACGTCGCTGCGCGTGTGTGACGTCGCTGTGCGTGTGTGACGCGCCGCTGAGCGTGTGTGACGCCGCTGTGTGTGTGTGACGCCGCTGTGTGTGTGTGACGCCGCTGTGTGTGTGTGACGCCGCTGTGTGTGTGTGACGCCGCTGTGTGTGACGCCGCTGAGCGTGTGTGACGCCACTGCGCGTGTGTGACGCCGCTGTGTGTGTGTGACGCCGCCGTGCGTGTGTGACGCGCCGCAGGCACGTGGAGGAGTTCTCCCCGCGCGCCGTCTACACGAGTGGCAAGGCGAGCAGCGCGGCGGGGCTCACGGCGGCCGTGGTGCGCGACGAGGAGTCGCACGAGTTCGTCATCGAGGCCGGCGCGCTCATGCTCGCCGACAACGTGAGCTCCTCGCCCGCACCGGCGCTCGCCTCTCGCCCGCATCCTCGAGTCACTTGCCCGGCGCGGAACACTTAAGGCGGCCGGCCGGTTGACGGTGCCGGCGGCACTGCCCGGCCGTCCCCGCGGCGGCCTGCGTAGGCTCCGGCCGACGGCGCCTGCCCCGACGGCGCCTGCCCCGTCGGCCTGTGCGTGCGCCGCACGGAGGGAGGGGCGGGGGGGGAGGCCCTTTGCCATTTTGGGTCGTGTGCGTGTGTGTGCGTGCAGGGCGTTTGCTGCATCGACGAGTTCGACAAGATGGAGCCGCGGGACCAGGTCGCCATCCACGAGGCCATGGAGCAGCAGACGATATCCATCACCAAGGCCGGCGTGAAGGTGCGTGTTTCCCGGTCCGTTAGCTGCACACCGTCGTCTCATCCTTTCGCGGCCGATAAAACGAGCACGACGCTACGGGGTCTAGCGGCGGGCGGAAGAGCCCGGGGGGAAGGGGTGGGGATGGGCACTCGTGGGCAGTTTCACAACCGCTTTCGCAGGTGTGAAACCTCATATTTGCCCCCTCCTCACAGCCGGTCTCGCTCCCCGCCAAGGTTTTGAGTGCGGCCGCCCCGTTGGTGGTTCGATCGCGCAACCGACATCCGCTCGCTGTAACCCCGACCCCCGCAGGCGACGCTGAACGCTCGCACGTCGATTCTCGCGGCCGCCAACCCCGTGGGTGGTCGCTACGACCGCGCCAAGTCCCTGAAGCACAACGTCAACCTGTCGGCGCCCATCATGTCGCGCTTCGACCTCTTCTTCATCCTCGTGGACGAGTGCAACGAGGTGGGAGGCGTCCCCAGCACCCACCCCACACGCATGCTTGGCCCCAACCGCTCGTGTAAGCTGCGCGGGGGGTTCTTTGTCTTTGTCTGGTGCTCGGCGTGTTGTTAAACCGATGACGCCAGTTCGATTTCCCCGCCACGCTAATACCGGCGACGATTACCCCGGTTGTCCCGTGATCGGGGCGGCTCTCTTCTAACGTACGCTCGCGACCTCGCTGCCGACAACTCGAAACGTGGAATGCTCCTGCTGCCTCTCCGCGCGGGGAAACCGGCCCTCGCATTCCCCTGTGCGAAGATTCCCTGTGACAACGGGGGTTCGAGTGTGAGGGCCATTGTGCCCGTACATTCTTGGACACCCAGACCCTGGTCTCGGACTCGGGGGGGGAGGAATGAACGATACTGGTTCATTGTCTACGGCGAGGCCATTATGACCGGTCAGCTGGCACGGCACTAGAGCGAGTGGTTCGCAATCGTAAGGTTGCGACTTCACATCCTAGCCTTGGGGTTGACTCTTCAGCTCGTCGTCAATCCCGGGGGGTCAATAAAGCGAAGTACCACTTTGTCCATCGCCGGCCCAGCTTAACGCAAGATGAGCACCGCCTCAATGGCAGTTTGAGCAGGAAGTCCCTCTGGACTAATCGAGATTTGAAGTTTTCGTGACTGCAGGGATCCACGCTCTTTGGTTCCTTCGGTAGAGTCACGTGGGTATAAAATAAAATAAATTAAATCACGACGTTTCGATCGCAACACATATCTGCTGACATAGGCGCGATGTCAGCTCCTATGTCAGCAATGTCAGCTCCTATGTCAGCTATGTCAGCTATGTTCTCCCGCTGTATCTGTTCCACCTGATGACGGTCGGCTTGTTTTGAGATCGGAACGTCGTGATTAAATTTAATTTATTGTACACCTTCCGCGACTTTACCGAAAGAAACCAAAGAGCACGGATCCCTTATGGACTGTCGTCCACTGCCCTTGACACGGCCACCATGAGCATGATTGCGCGTGCGCGCGTAGGTGACGGACTACGCCATCGCGCGCCGCATCGTCGACCTGCACTCGCACAAGGACGCGGCGGTGCAGCGCGTCTACTCGCTCGAGGACATGCGCCGCTACCAGCTGTTTGCCCGGCAGTTCAAGCCCAAGGTGCGCCCCCCCCCCCCCCCTCCTACCCACACCACCCTTCCCTCCACCCACCGCTCCCCTCCCCGCCGCCCCCAATCCCCCTGCCACACCTCGGCGGTTTGCGGCATCTGAAGCGTGCCTCGGCCCCCGTCGCCCCGCCGCCCCGCGCAGATCACCAAGGCGGCCGAGGACTTCATGGTGGAGCAGTACAAGCGGCTGCGCCAGCGCGACAGCTCGGGCATCACCAAGTCGGCGTGGCGCATCACCGTGCGCCAGCTGGAAAGCATGATCCGCCTCTCCGAGGCCATGGCGCGCATGCACTGCTGTGACGAGGTGCGGCTTGCGGCGGCGGTGGTGGTGGAGGTGGTGGTGTGCTGGTGGTGGTGGTGGTGGTGTGCTGGTGGTGGTGGTGGAGGTGATGTTGTTGCAAGTGGGTTAGTCCCACAACTTTGGCAGCTTCCGAGTGTTGGGTAATTTTTGCTTCCGTGTAAATGTCCAAATTATACGCCACTTTTGTTGAGCTGTCGTTTGTGGCCAGGTTGCTTTTTAATACCTCAGTGGGCATTGCCTGGGAGGGTTGGGATGGTTTCGTGTTGTATTGGTTTGTGTTTGGGTGATTTGTTTATTGTACTGTTGTAATGTTCTGTTGTAACGTTCTTACCCGCCCCTACTGTGAAAAATAGCTTTATAGCTCATCAGATTCCTCCAGGATAAATATTCTGATTCTGAAATATTATGCAGTGTTTCCAAATGATCCTCGTAACGCACTTTGGGGGTGTCACTTCCAATGTTGCTATAACTGGAGAGACTCTGGCCTCGTTAGGGATTGGTCAGTGGGTTGACACGCGCGCACACGAGTGACTGGAGCGTGACCAATTCCATTGTGGATGACAAAGTTAGTATTTTACGCGTGCATCTTAACACCATGGAGCCATTTCATTACCATTTCTCCCTTCATGAGAAAAGTGTATAAATAATTTATCTCCCGATCACAGCCACAATGGGTCGACGTGTCATGCCTCACAGTGAAAGTCGTAAGTTAAACCAGTGACCGGCCCACGCCTTTCCAGTGTCTTGTTACACACGAGCGTTGGAAATTGCGAAACTGAATCTGCGTCTCTGGGGGCTCTAGGTGCAGCCCAAGCACGTGAAGGAGGCCTTCCGGTTGCTCAACAAGTCGATCATCCGTGTGGAGACGCCCGACATCAACCTGGATCAGGACGAGGACTACCATGCAAGCGAGGAGGCCTCAGGTCAGCGCTCCATGCCACCCTTCACCACCCCAAGCGGAAGCAACGGTGCCATCACCATCATCAAGACCACCACCATCATCATCAAAACCACCATTGGCATCATCAAAACGACCGCCACCGTTGACATCGTCAAAACCACCACCATCATCGCCACCACGGGGTGGTTCTTTCTTTCTCCACCACCTGGCCTGGGAACCCTCCCACCATCTATCCGGGGGGGGTTTCTCAGGTTTCCAGCACACTCTTTTCCCACAGTGGCCCACAGTCGTGCAGATAATTTTAAGCGCGAAGTTGGTTTTGTTGAGCCCCAAGGTGAAGAACTCAAGACACCAGGGCGCAAGAGTCACACGGATGATTGTGGCATTCTCAAGGTTGTCATGGAATCGTGACGTGACATTTCAGCCTGTAACGCGCCCACACAGTGGTCGCTGAGTCTCGGCGGCGCGGGGAGGAATCGCAGACAAGATAGAAGGGCAGTGGCGGCAGTCAAGTAGGCAAGCCGGTGCTACCAACAATTTCGCAAGCTCCACGGTCCCCTAGTTACGTTGAGATGTTTTCAACCAATTAGTGAGTTTGTGTGGGAGGGAAACCAGAGCACCGGGAGAACACCCAACGCGCACGTGAAGGGTACAACTTTTCTATCCCGTACAGATCGGAACAGGTGGAGGTTAGTCGGCATGTGCTGTGTGTGTGTGTCTACCGCCTTCTCCCGGCGAGTCAGGATGTGGCTCAATTCTGGATTTGAAGCTTTCGTGACTGCAAGGATCCATACTCTTTGGTTCTATTCGGTAAAGTCACGTAGGTAAAAAAAATAAAACAACAAAAATCACGACGTTTCGGCCACAACACAAGCGGCCTTCATCAGGTGAAGGGACCAGGCTGTCTCGAAGACTGCGCTGGAGTGAAACAGAGCCAAGCTCAGACTACGACCTTTAAGCTGTGTGAGAGGGATTAAGGTGCCTTGACAAAGGAATCGGCATAAAAAATTAGCATTTGATTGGCGGACTTAGCATGATGAAAGGTGTAGCACGCGGCAGTGCACCTTTAAGCTGTGTGAGAGGGATTAAGGTGCCTTGACAAAGGAATTAGCGTAAAAATTAGCATTCGATTGCCGGACTTATCATGATGGAAGGTGTAGCACAGTGATCGGCACCGGCAGTGCACCCGCTTGTGCTGCGAAAGTTTGGGGTACCACTACTTGAAAAAATATACTGTACCAATGAAAATTAGTTTAATGTTTGGTTCGATTTTAGAACATCTTTCCAATCGTTGCTTAATTTGATGTGGCTCCTTTTTGACTCCCACGTGGGAAGGGATTTTCATGAAATTTAAGCTGTGATCCACCAATCCTAGCTGCTCTTGAGGAGTTGTACACCCCTAGCTGCCACTGCTGTTCAGTGGCCTCAAATAAAATAAAATGTTTCGCTCCGGATGACCGCTGCAAAGTATTATCTGTATTTTGATTTAGTGTGCTGATCTTAAAGGTGCATTGAAAAATTTGATACTCCGACTGATGCTCCTGTTGTTGTGGAGTGACTCATGCAGCCAGCTATGGCTCTAGGGTTTGGTGTTACATGTTGTTTATGTCGTTGTGAAAATTCGGTCACAGTCCCTGTGATCACTGTTACATTGCTTTTATGGCTTTATTTTGGTGATGTCGAAAACGTTTTTTGGTTTGGCCATGTTTGTTTGTTGTAGTACGGAGTTAGACTTGATGGCCTTAATCTAAGTTGTCTTGTGGTTGTTGTTGTTTGACTTAAATCCCACTGGGATTTTTGCACACAGCGTTGGTGTACGGTGCTTTTTCAGGAATATTTTGCTGTTTTTTTTTCCTGTATTTTCTGTTTGCACAGTCACACATAGTCACTTTAAGATGTTTTCTTGTTCATGTTTTTTGTTTGTTGCGGTTGCACCCGATTCAAGAGCCGAATGGCTCACAGGGCTATACCAAACAAATGAAACTGAAACTGCTTCCTCGGTGCTTGATCGCGGACCCCGTGCATAGCCACGAGCTGGAATATACACGTAGACTTTGCCGCTTTGCAACCAGAACGTTCCGCAACAGACTCCTGACCTTGTGGCACCCGCCCCCGCTCTCCCAGACGCCGCAGACGGCATAAACGACGGAACGAACGGGGGAACGAACGGGGCAACGAACGGCTCTGTGCACGCGTCCGCCCCTGAAAGCCCCTCGCAAGAAGTGGGGGCCGTCCCCCCCGCCACGGCCAAGGCCTCTCTCCGTCTCTCCTTCAGCGAATACCGGCGCCTCTCCAACCTGCTGGTGCTGCACCTGCGCCGCGTGGAGGGTAACGATCACAACGACGGGGGTTTGCTTTTGGCGAAACGCCCTCGCGGTGCACGCGGTCACGCCGGGCTGCCCGTTCCCCCGGGACCTCGTTGCTCGCCACACGTGAGCCCCCCCCCCCCTCCCCCCCCCGATGCCCTCTCTGGGAATGAATACCGGCCCTCGGCGGCCCCCTTGGTAGAATGGTCTCGTGACGAGCTCTTGCCGATCGTGTGGTGCTGGGCTGGTGGTTTACAGCGATGCGATGAACCGGTTGTAAGTGACGTGGTGAAAGTTGTGTGCCGTGTGCATTCACTGTAAGCTGTGTGCTTGGCTGCCAGCGGTGTGCGTGACCGTGCGTGCTGCGCGCGTGTTGCCCTGCAGAGCAAGAGGATGCGTCGGTGCGCAGGGGGGAGCTGGTGGAGTGGTACCTGAAGGAGATTGAGAGTGAGATCGAAACCGAGGCCGAGCTGGTCACCAAGAAAACCGTGGTGGAGAAAGTGATCTACCGGCTAGTGCACTATGTGAGTAACAACAACCGCCATTCGCCACTGGGGTGATGGTGACATCACGGCGTTTTTGCCAGGATAGGTACACTTTAAGGCCACGTGAGGCGTTGAACGCCCGCTGACTGAGATGACTGGCTGATGCGCCACCTGTGCCCCCTGCTGCTCCAACTTGCTGTGTTGTATCCGCTCGTTGTGAGAGCGCCGCACTCTCTGCGCTCCGTTTTTGTTGGAGGGCGACTGCCTCCAACTGCCCCGTGGCATCCTTTGCGGGCCTCCGCCACAGAGCTCCACCATGCTTGCCACCACTCGCCACTGGCCGCCGCCACCGCCGCTGCATCACTACTGCGCAGCACATTTGATTGTTCACATCTACGTGTGTGATTGCACATGTGTATGCCTGTATGTATCTGTATGCGCGTGCGTGCGTCAGGATCACGTTCTGATCGAGATCGCCAAGACCGGGCTCGGCCAGCGGCGCCGGGGCGAGGGCGACGAGGTGGTGCAGGAGGACGACCCCTTCCTCGTCGTCAACCCCAACTTCGTCCTGGAGGACTGAGGGAAACCCCGCCCCACCTCTCCCCTCCACTCGCCTACACGCGCAACCTACGCCCACTTCCTACGACCAAGTCCTCCGCCGCCGCACAGCCTCCACCTACTGCTTATAAACCCCTTCTCTCTCCTAATGAACCCCCACTTCTCCACCCACCGTCTTTCCGTGCGGTGCGGTCAGCCGTCGAACCGCGGTGGCTTTGCTCTGCAGCGTCGATGCTCGCCCGGGGGGCTGCACCGGCGCCATTGGGTACCCGCGAGTGGCCGCGAATGCGTGGCAAGCGAGCAGCAGGGGCAGTGACGTTGGCTGCTGCAGGGACCGCGTGGGCACGACCGCGTGCGTTGTGCAGGGGCGCAGGTGGTCTGCCACGGATGGCGTGTGTGGCTGTGTGTGTAGTGTGGTACGTTGTGTGGGTGTGTAGTGTCGTGTCGGCGTGCAGCGGGTTTAGCGTGTCGTGATACGAACCCGGCGAGCCGAATTCGATTCACGCTCGCAGGCAACACCAGTGAGGATTATCTGAACCGGTAATGGGCCTCCCCCTAGGGCGACTCGGCCTCAAATAAGGAGTCGGTGCGATGTGTAAACATCGCTAGTAGGGGACAAAGGCGGCCGTTTGTGGTGCTGGCCAACCACCCCATTCGTGTGCCATGCCGGCCTTCATAAGTGCTCGCAAACAGCACTTGTCCCAACAGTCTGTTCAGACTATGTGGGAGATCATCGTATCTCGGTGTGTGCGCGTGGTTCGTTGCAGACTGAAGGTGTTGTTATTCACGCGCTGCGTTCACAGTCCTTGCAGCCCGACTTAATGTGCCTGGCCCCAGCGCAGAAATGTTGAGTGGCGAGCGGAGTTTTACCCGGCTTGGGCCTATCGAAAATGAGCACTGGGTATGTTCCGGATTGTTCTGTGGAGCCGATAGCTGCAGGGCATTTTCTGGCCAAACTGCCCCTTCGTGTGCCGTGCCAGCCTTTCACAGATGCCCTCTGGCTGTGTTCGCCCTTGTATTCTACAAGGCCAGACCTAGATGCTCTTTCTCTGGGTCTCTGCTTCTGATTGATGTGGCCACGTTTTGCTTTGTTGTTTAGCGTCTACATTGTGATTTCCTGGGTCACCACCACCAATGCGTGACATGTTACCTGTCCCGGTTGTCTGTATTCGAGTTTGGTTTTTTTTCAACTGCAGTTTCAAGTAATAAAGGCACACGATGCAACCATAGACACAATCGGTTTTTTTTTCAAAATATCAGTGGAACCCTACATCCCTACAGACTCGAGCCATATACCTACCGTTCGACTTGTCTCATCGAGACACTTTTCAGGCTACATAAACTTATATTCTTAGTTCTTTCGGTAAAGTCACGTTGAAGGGAAACAACAAAACAATAAAATATATACAAAACAATAAAAATTCTCACGACGTTTCGACCATAACGCAAACCTGAAGACGACCGTTTGTGTTATGGTCGAAACGTGAGAATTTGTATTGTTTTATATATATTTTATTGTTTTGTTGTTTCCCTTCAACGTGACTTTACCGAAAGATCTACGAATATGAATTACTGCAGTCACGAAAGCTTTAAATCAAAAATACATAAAACTTGTTTTTTTAGACTTCTCAATTGTTTTCTATTCCGTTTCCAGAGTCCCAAAACCACACTTGGGAGTCCCAATTCCACTTCCAGGCGTCGGAATTCCACATCCGGGGGCCCGAATTGCAACGGCATGGAATTGGGACTCCCGAAATAGCTGTAACTCTCGTTAGGGTTAGGGCTTTAGGGTCAGGTGAGTGTGCATTACAGGTTAGGGTCAGAGCTATAGGGTTGAGATGGTTATATGTGCACTGCAGGTTAGGGCTATAGGGTTGGAGCTATCGGGGTGAGGTGGCTATAGGTTCTACACAAGTCACGTAATGCCCTCTTGTGGGCAAATGCACAACTACAGCTGCTGCAATACAAGGAATAAAATAACAGAACAACCTCCACATAATGCGAGCGGTCCTACTCATTCCATCAGCCGCACAAACTGCATCTCATCAACTGCATTGATTCAACACAAGCAACACCCTGGACAGGCTTCGACACGCAGTGTCTCGTCAGCAGTCAGGCTTGCTTGAACGAACACTGGAGAACTGCCGGATGTTATTGGCAGGCAACCAACTCTTAGATGTGGGTCCTATTTTAGCACAGGACTCCGCAACGCAGTGGCCTGGCCCTGCTGCAATCGACTGCAGTGCACAGACACGTGGCACCCTCTCGTGGGGGAATCTATGGCTGCAGATGATTGGAGTGAAGCTGCGTTGGAAGCGGTGCACGGACGCAATTGACAGGAAAACACACGCAACACATTCGTCAAAAACATAGTGTAGGTCTTAAGAGAACGACTACCAGCGACCTTTAGGAAAGTGGTCCTGTCCAAAACAGTGGCTCGTCACTTCACCAGCGGGGGAAAACCTTTCGGCCCAGTGGCCGGGTTGGTTTGTGGCTTCGTCCCGTGACCTCTGGTGGTGGTGGCAGTGGAAATGGGACCTGAACCCTGGGACGAGGAGGCGGCCTCGTTCGCTTAACCTAACCAACACGGACACCCGCTAAATAACCTAACCAACACAGACGCATGCTAAATGACCTAACCAACATGGACGCCCCCTAAATGGCTACAACCAACATGGACGCCCGCTGAATGATAGGAGCGCGCCGCTGCGTGGTGACGTCACCATGCTCAGGTTGTTTGGAGCGCCGCTGCGTGGTGACGTCACCATGCTCAGGTTGATTGGAGCCAGGCTGCGTAGTGACGTCATACGTTCATGTTGATTGGAGCCACGCTGCGTGATGACGTCACCACGTCAGGTTGATTGGGGCCAGGCTGCGTGGTGACGTCACCACGCTGAGGTTGGTTGGAGCGCGCCGCTGCGTGGTGACGTCACTACGCTTAGGTTGATTGGAGCGCGCCGCTGCGTGGTGACGTCACCACGCGCAGGTTGTAATATCATTTTATGCTAATTCCAAGCTTTCACAGTGGCACATTTTATGCTAATTTACTTTGTCAAGGCGTTTTCTGTTTACCCCCTCACAGCTTAAAGGAGGCGACCTGGGCTTGGCTTTCTTCACTCCAACGCTGTCCTCTGGACAGTTTGGTCACTTCCCCTGATGAAGGCCACTTGTGTTGTCGCCGAAACGTCGTGATTTTTTGTTGTTTTATTTTTTACCTCCGTGACATTAGCGAATAGAACCAAAGCGTATAGATCCTTGCAGTCACGAAAGCTTCAAATCTAGAATTGATTGGAGCCAGGCTACGTGGTGACGTCACCACGCTCAGGTTGATTCGAGCCAGGCTGCGTGGTGACGTCACCACGCTCAGGTTGATTGGAGCAATGCTGCGTGGTGGCGTCACCACGCTCAGGTTGATTGGAGCCAGGCTGCGTGGTGACGTCACCACGCTCAGGTTGATTGGAGCCAGGCTGCGTGGTGACGTCACTACGCTCAGGTTGATTGGAGCCAGGCTGTGTGGTGACGTCACCACGCTCAGGTTGATTGGAGCCGGGTTGCGTGGTGACATTACCACGCTCAGGTTGATTGGAGCGCGCCGCTGCGTGGTGACGTCACCACGCTCAGGTTGATTGGAGCCTGGCTGCGTGGCGACGTCACCACGCTCAGGTTGATTGGAGCCAGGCTGCGTGGTGACGTCACCAGGCTCAGGTTGATTGGAGCCAGGCTGCGTGGTGACGTCACCACGCTCAGGTTGATTGGAGCCAGGCTGCGTGGTGACGTCACCACGCTCAGGTTGATTGGAGCCAGGCTGCGTGGTGACGTAACCATACTCAGGTTTATTGGTGCCAGGCTGCGTGGTGACGTCACCACGCTCAGGTTGATTGGAGCCAGGCTGCGTGGTGACGTAACCATACTCAGGTTTATTGGTGCCAGGCTGCGTGGTGACGTCACCACGCTCAGGTTGATTGGAGCCAGGCTACGTGGTGACGTAACGATGCTCAGGTTGATTGGTGCCAGGCTGCGTGGTGACGTAAGCATGCTCAGGTTGATTGGTGCCAGGCTGTGTGGCGACGTAACCATGCTCAGGTTGATTGGTGCCAGGCTGCGTGGTGACGTCACCACGCTCAGATTGATTGGAGCCAGGCTGCGTGGTACCGTCACCACGCTCAGGTTGATTGGAGCGCGCCGCTGCGTGGTGACGTCACCACGTTCAGGTTGATTGGAGTGCGCCGCAGATGAAATCGATGCACTTGCTGCTCGTAGTGACCCACAAGGGATGTATAGTCCTCTTAAAGTGACCTATGGTCCGAGAACAAATACTCTCATCCTACCTATCAGAAACACTGATGGAGGCCAGTTACTGACAGATGCGCGTGACATCTACGGAGAGATGGACAGAGGGTTTCTCCACTTAGCTTAACCAAGTAAAAACAAACATTGATCCAAACGCAACAAGTAAATTATGTAAGAGCTGGAGAAACGCATGAAGAGTACCAGGTGTTGCAAGGTGCATGGACAAGATGGAATTCCACCACAAATGTACAAACACGAAGGCGCGGAACTGAAGTACACTCTCCTCGCGTTCCGACCATGGAACAAGAAGAACTTCTCCAGGAATTCAAAGAAGCCCTCGTTATTATTACAATAAACAAGCGCACAGGTGACAGATCAGACTGTGAAAGCCATCGTGGTAGGTCCCTTCTGCCAACAGCGGGGGAAGGTCCTTGCCAATTTACTGCTGAATAGGCCTTCCTGAGAGTCAGTGTCCTACCTGAGAGTCAGTGTCCTACCTTTGAGTCAGAGTCCTACCTGTGAGTCAGAGTCCTACCTGAGAGTCAGTGTCTTACCTGTGCGTCAGAGTCCTACCTGTGAGTCAGTGTCCTATCTGAGAGTCAGTGTCCTACCTGAGAGTCAGTGTCCTATCTGTGAGTCAGTGTCCTACCTGAGAGTCAGTGTCCTACCTGTGAGTCAGTGTCCTACCTGAGAGTGAGAGTCCTACCTGAGTGTCAGAGTCCTACCTGAGAGTCACTGTCCTACCTGAGAGTCAGAGTCCTACCTGTGAGTCAGTGTCCTACCTGAGAGTCAGAGTCCTACCTGTGAGTCAGTGTCCTACTTGTGAGTCAGTGTCCTACCTGTGAGTCAGTGTCCTAACTGAGAGTCAGAGTCCTACCTATGAGTCAGTGTCCTACCTGTGAGTCAGTGTCCTACCTGAGAGTGAGAGTCCTACCTGAGTGTCAGAGTCCTACCTGAGAGTCAGAGTCCTACCTGAGAGTCAGTGTCCTACCTGAGAGTCAGTGTCCTACCTGAGAGTCAGAGTCCTACCTGTGAGTTAGTGTCCTACCTGAGTCAGAGTCCTACCTGAGAGTCAGAGTCCTACCGGTGAGTTAGTGTCCTACTTGAGAGTCAGTGTCCTACCTGAGTCAGTGTCCTACCTGAGAGTCAGTGTCCTACCTGAGAGTCAGAGCCCTACCTGTGAGTCAGTGTCCTACCTGTGAGTCAGTGTCCTACCTGAGAGTGAGAGTCCTACCTGAGAGTCAGTGTCCTACCTGTGAGTCAGAGTCCTACCTGAGAGTCAGTGTCCTACCTGAGAGTCAGAGTCCTACCTGGGAGTCAGAGTCCTACCTGAGAGTCAGAGTCCTACCTGAGAGTCAGTGTCCTACCTGAGTGTCAGAGTCCTACCTGTGAGTCAGTGTCCTACCTGTGAGTCAGAGTCCTACCTGTGAGTCAGTGTCCTACCTGTGAGTCAGTGTCCTACCTGAGAGTGAGAGTCCTACCTGAGTGTCAGAGTCCTACCTGTGAGTCAGTGTCCTACCTGTGAGTCAGAGTCCTACCTGAGAGTCAGTGTCCTACCTGTGAGTCAGTGTCCTACCTGTGAGTCAGTGTCCTACCTGTGAGTCAGAGTCCTACCTGAGAGTCAGTGTCCTACCTGAAAGTGAGAGTCCTACCTGTGAGTCAGAGTCCTACCTGAGAGTCAGAGTCCTACCTGAGAGTCAGTGTCCTACCTGTGAGTCAGTGTCCTACCTGAGAGTCAGTGTCCTACCTGTGAGTCAGTGTCCTACCTGAGAGTCAGTGTCCTACCTGAGAGTCAGTGTCCTACCTGAGAGTCAGTGTGTGTTGTTCGTGCAGGAAGATCAACAAATGACATGATTCTCACCCTTAGACAAACACAGGGAAATGCGGCTGAGCAGCAACAATATATTTTCGTGTTTTTTGTCGATTTCTCAAAAGGCATTCGACACGGTGGACAGAATCACACGCTGCAAAGTTCTGAGACCCCGTGGATGTCCAGGGCACTTTGTAAACATCATCGGGTGTCAACTTGATTTGGTGCATTCGTGACTGCAGGAATTACTCTTTGTTTTTTTCGGTAAAGTCACGTAGAAATAAGAAATAATAATAAAAATAGAATATGTAATTTTATTTTATTGTCATTTCTTATTTCTACGTGACTTTACCGAAAAAAACAAAGCGTAATCATCGGGTGTGTTTCATGCTCAACGTCAATGAAGACAAAAGGGAAAAAGCCTATGAGCTTCAACACCAGCAATTGCACAACACAAATCCCATTCAGTAGACAAGCCACACTTGCCCAGAGTGTGGCCTACACACCAGCGCGCCGGAAAATGCTGTTCTCCGCTGTCATCATCGTTCGTGATGGACAGCCGAAGAATGTTAAATCCTCCCATAGACTTCAATGATAAAGACTCCCAAAAGGCTCCCATAGACTTCAATTTGCAAGCCTTCCAGGGACTTCAATGTTAAATCATCCCATAGATTTCAATGTTAAAGGCTCCCATAGACTTCAATGTGAAATCATCCCATAGACTTCAATGTTAAAGACTCCCATAGACTTCAATGTGAAATCATTCCATACACTTCAATGTTAAAGACTCCATTAGACTTCGATGTTAAATCCCCCCCATAGACTTCAATGTTAAAGACTCACATAGACTTCAATGTTAAAGACTCCCATAAAATTAATATTAAATCATTCCATTTACTTCAATGTTAAATCCTCCAATTTACACCATTGGAAACCTCATTTGCCAGTAACAAATATGATAATTGTTTTTTTTTACCCTTTTATCTGGCAACAAAACTGACACCTTTTTTACAAGGAGTCATGTTTGCATTGACCACAATACCTGCGGTCGGAACGCAAACAAAAAACAACAACTCTGATAATGTATGTGGCACTGTCCTTGAAATTGATTGGTCCACACCCGAGACAGCTTTCTTTAGAGCCTCGTCTCGCATGGTGTTGGACCACATGACGCCAAAAGGCGCACAACTCAAAGGCAATGCACCATCAGAGTATGAGAGCTCGGGGTAAGACTTTACACCATTGGAAACCTCATTTGCCAGTAACAAAATATGATAATTGTTTTTTTACCCTTTTATCTGGCAACAAAATGGTGTAAATGCTTACCCCGAGCTCTCATACTCTGATGGTGCATTGCCTTTGAGTTGTGCGCCTTTTGGCGTCTTCAGGTCCAACACCATGTGAGACGAGGCTCTAAAGAAAGCCGTCTCGGGTGTGGACCAATCAATTTCAAGGACAGTGCCACATACATTATCAGAGTTGTTGTTTTTTGTTTGCGTTCCGACCGCAGGTATTGTGGTCAATGTAAACATGACTCCTTGTAAAAAAGGTGTCAGTTTTGTTGCCAGATAAAAGGGTAAAAAAACAATTATCCTCCAATTTACTTCAATGTTAAATCCTCCCATAGACTTCAATGTTAAAGGCTCCCATAGGTGTGGTCAAACAAGCCCCATAGCTGATACGGCGTTGGGGCAGTGGATGAACAAACGGACGTGAATTTTTACTTTTATATTACTACACTGCAACAGCGTTTACCCACAATGCAATGTGGCATCAACATTGTCGGATTGTACTCTTTTATATATATAAATTACTTTCTTTAGAACCTTTTTTTCGTCACTGAAGGCTTTGCCTGTTACTCAATAGCTGTTCGAGGGTCACTATCTGTACGCCCATCCATTAGAAAGCATTTGTTCAATCTAATTATCACCAGGCCCCACGGTGTAAAATGCATTCACCAACTCTATCTCTCTGACTTTTCCGTTTACTGCACGTGCTATGAAGAAGGGTCGTTTCCCGAAACATCGCCTTTTTTTTCCTTTCAAAGCCACAGTGTTATTGGACGGATGTGTTAAGTTCAAATTATTGGCGATTGTGCACCAACACCAAGGCAAGCAGCGAGCTTTTGGATTGCGTGGGCTGCCTGTCATCCAGTGCTGTCCAGGCAGAGGCGGGGGTTTGTGGATCACCGCACACGAATGTCGTCAAACTCCCATCCCGTGGGGCGTTCAGTAAGAACCAGAATTTTGGCTCGCCAAGAGAGAGGCGTGCGGCAAATGTGGACTCCCGTCTGTTCCATCTTCATGGGATGGATCATAATAAAGGTTTTTTTTGGGTGAGATCGCGTTCTTTAGAAATGTGTCGTAACCCTCCACCACCCGACACGGCCAATCGGTAAAAAAGTGTCACGTTGACAAAAGGCAAAAATAGTTCACTGCTTTAGCCCACCGGTGTGTTGAAGAGTGAATCCACAACATTTACAGTTTTTGAGCACGACGTTTCGCTGGTAATTACATCCAGCATCGTCGGGCAAATTTGCCCCGACGATTCGTAATATTGGTCGCGAAAGCCTACGTGTTAAAATTGGGATGGATCGTTGGCCCGTCACACGCGTTGGGGTTTCTCCGGGCGCTCCGCTTTACTCCGACAAGTTGACGCTCACGGATTTGCTGAGAAACACCCTCAATATACAGAGGACTCACAGAGCGTGCGCAATCATTGGTAGCGCCGATTCACCGTCTGGCTGCTGTTGCTGCTGCTGCTGCTGCTACTGCTGCCTTCCCGTTCAGAATCAGATTCTTTATTTACGCCGGAGAAATCCGATGAGCGATAAAGCTCTTTTTCACAGATGTCCAGTTGTTTCACAGATGTCCAGTTCGTCTGTGGTTCCTCTAAGTCACCCCCCTCCCCTCTCTCTCTCTCCTCTCTATCTCTCTCTCTTCGAGAGCGAGCGACTACTGTGTGGAGGCGGTGGCCCAATGTTGCAAGTTGACTTTGCTATTCGTTGTGTCACCCGTGGAGTTGGGTGTTTCCGCGGACGTCTGTTGACCCTGGCAATAATTAACGGCGCGCGGAGCGACTCGTGATTAAATCGGGGAGCGTAGAGTCAACAGTCGATGCCTAGGCCAGGCGTTCATCAAGTCCCCTCTGTCTCTATAACTGCGCGCGCGCGTGTGTGTGTGTAACTAGGGGAGCGGTGGCGCTGTGGTTAGCGCACTGCTGCGACGAACCCGGCGACCCCGGGTGCGAATCTCGGGCACGCTCGCGGCCAAAAACAGCGGCGAATTTTTGCAACCGCTGCTGGGCTTCCCGCCTAGGTCGACTCGGCCTCAAATGAGCACCTGGTGCGATGTGTGAAATATCGCCACCGGGGAGACAAAGGCGGCCGGGCGTGACGCTTCCCACCCACCCCCTTCGTGTGCCGTTCCGGTCTTCATGGGTTGCTCGCTTACGGCACTTGCCCCTACAGCATGTCACACGGTCACATACGCTGGGAATTTCTGTCTCGTGTGCTCTTGTGGAGCGGTGGGGCAGTGATGCGCGCGCTGAACTGCGATCTTGGCTTCTTATGTTCGACTCTCGACCATTTACTAAATCAGTGCCAAGGGTTTTACTAACCTCTCCTAGGGAAGATCCCCTGAATCGACTCAACCTCAAAACGATGAAACAAAATATCAGAACTGGGGGAGACAAAGGCGGCCGTGCGCGATGATGAATCACGCAACCCGTTCGTGAAAGGTGCCCCTCTTAATCGGTGCTCGCTAACAGAACATCAATTCGCAGCATTGTCCCACCTTGTCACTGCAGTATTCACACATCTGATCGGAACGTCGCAGCAGATGACATTCACCGAGTCGCTGTTTTATTATTTGGGTTCATCGATTAACCCTCAGCAAACAAAAGGTGGAGATTTACGCAAAGAAGTGTGGATGGATTGAGAGATGCGAACGGTACTCGGATTTTTTTTCGCTCGCGCTTTCCCGATGCGCTTCTGCGGCCGTCTGGAACGCTCTTCCCTTCGATATATCAGGAATCCGATGCGGCTGTGCACTTTAAAATAATCATCAAGATTTTAAACTCATTACTTCAGAACTGCTCCTTTTTTGCGTTTAGTTTGTCGTCTTTTCCCCCGGGCACCTCCGGTGAGCACGGTTGGCTATACGTGCGGTGCGACAGTAGTCCAACGTACGGTGTGTGTGTGTGTGTCTGTATATATATACAGGACACGTCCCTTGGCTATAAGAGAGGATGGCCGCTGTTCGAGACTCACCACGGGAGCAGCAGCCAGAGTAGGGACACGCGTCCGCGAGCCCGGCACACCGAGGAGACGAAACGATTAAACGGGCACGTGAGCGCAGCAGGTGGCAGGCATTATGAATCCCTTGTAGCTGCCTCGCGTATGAATGATTGCCTCTAATAATGAGCACAAAGGAAACCCATTAAGATGCCAATCGGCAAAGGCACAATCGGCTCCAAATCCTCCCTTGCCACACCCAGCAGTGGAGAGAACGTGGTTTACTGCTGCTGATGTGGTACAGGGTGATGTGGAGCTGAGTGGACTTTGCCGATGAGCGGTACCAGCGGTGTCAAGATCGGCCTCTGTGGAGGAGGAGGAGGCTCGTGAAGGACGCTGCTGCTGCTACTGGGTTAGTTGGGAGGCAGCAACAACGACGAGCGGAAGACCGACGCTCACAACAACGAGCGGAGGACGGGGCGGATAAAACGCGCCAAGTCGGCACAGTAGGTGGCACGGCTGGTGAATCTGCCAGTCAACCCATGGCACCTGCTGCAGGGTCTGCCCCGTGACACGTGACCTCAGCCTCCAAGTGCACCTAGCCTGGCATCATCGCCGCGGTGATGTCACGGCCACTTCGCGGCGAACGGCGGCAATTGTTTGTTTGTTGTTGTTGTTGACAAGGCTGATGATGAGCATGCAAGGGGTGAGAGTTGCAGGAGGGGGGAGTGGGCGTGGGACCTGTTAAGCATCGTCGTCATCATCATCATCAGCAGCAGCAGGCGGTGTTTATGGCGTCACGGCGTGCGCGCCACGTGGCCCGTAGATATTGTGGCCGGGATCGTAAAGGATGACGACGAGGCGAGATAAGGGGCCGGGTAGCCGACGAGAGGAAATTGCAGGCGCTGCACTATCTCCGTTTTAATACTTGCCCTATTATTCCCCTCGGCTTCTCCCGGCACCCACACAGCCCCCCCACCCACCCACCCATGCCCGCCTCGGCTCGGCTACAAAAGACAAAGCTCCTCTCCCCCTCCCCCACCCCGGATAGCTCCAACAGACTGTTGGGGCAAGTGCTGTGCGCGAACGGCATGGCGCACGAAGGGGTTGGGTGGTCAGCGCCACGGCCGAACAGCGGTGATTTTTTTTTTACACACCACCGCACCAGGTGCTCATTTGAGGCTGAGTCGACCAAAGGGAGTCCCAGGACCGGTTCAAATAATCGTCGCTGGCGTTTGCCGTGAGTGGGAATCACAAAGATTCCCCCCATATAGCCGTAATAGACTGTTGGGGCAAGTGATGTTAGCGAGTGGCACCTATGAACGTCGAAACGGCATCTATGGGGTGGGTGTCAAAGCACCACGCCTGACCGCCTTTGTCTCTCCACTGGCGATGTTTTTTTTTTACACACCGCGCCAGATACTCATTTGAGGCTGAACCGACCTAGGGGAGGCCCAGGACCGGTTCAGATAATCGTCACCGCTGTCGGTGGCCGTGAGCGGGAACCCCAAAGACAAAGATCCCCCGTATAGCCTGCAACAGACTGTTGGGGCAATGGCAAGAGCGCTTAGCCGGGCCGTAGTGGTGGTGGCCTTCGCTGCTGCACGTGGCTTCCTGTAGTCCAGCACTGTGGACGAGCAGCAGCGAGGGTTGGTGGACCACCGCAGCACCACTGTTGTGAAACTCGCTTCCCTTGGGGGCGTGTCGAGGAGGAGCCCAATGCCCTGGCTCGCCAGCAGAAGGTGTGGACCGATCGCCATCTGTTTCCATCTGAGCGGCGATCGAGCGTTGTCCAGCTCGCTCAAGGCGGGAGGTGGGGGGAGGGGTCTCCAGGTGCTCCAGTTCAATCTCCGCGTCATACACGAAGGCGACTCGTCACTACTTGGGCTGAAAACGTCTCACAAATGAAATAGGAAACCCAAATGCAGCAGCAGGACTGTCCTTATGAAGAGTCATTTGGCTCAGTGTGGATTCCCTCCGTGAAGAAATTCGCTCGTTTCTCAGTCCGCTTGTCCTAGCGAGGGTCACGGCGGCAGCAGCGTGCTGAGTGGTGGCGGCCCACACCTCCCTGTCCGTGGCTACAGACTCCAACACTACTACACAATACACTACACTATACACTACTCTACACTATACACTACTCTACACTATACACTATACACTACACTATACACTACTCTACACTATACACTACTCTACACAACTACACTATACACTACTCTACACTATACACTACTCTACACTACTACACTATACACTACTCTACACTATACACTACTGTACACTACTACACTATACACTACTCTACACTCTACACTACTCTACACTATACACTACTCTACACTATACAATACTCTACACTATACACTATACACTACTCTACACTATACACTACTCTACACTATACACTCTACACTACTCTACACTCTACACTACTCTACACTATACACTACTCTACACTATACACTACTCTACACTACTACACTATACACTACTCTACACTCTACACTACTCTACACTATACACTACTCTACACGATACACTACTCTACACTATACACTACTCTACACAACTACACTATACACTACTCTACACTACTACACTACACACTACTCTACACTATACACTACTCTACACAACTACACTATACAATACCCTACACTACTACACTCTACACTACTACACTATACACTACTCTATACACTACTCTACACTATTACACTATACACTACTCTACACTATACACTACACTACTACACTGTACACTGCTGCACTATACACTACTCTACACTACTACACTATACACTACTACACTATACACTACTCTAACTACTTTACACTATACACCACTACACTATACACTACTGTACACAACTACCCTATACACTACTCTACACTACGACACTATACACTACTTTACACTACTAAACTATACACTATTACACTATACACTACTTTACACTACTACACTTAACACTACTCTACACTACTCTAAACTACTACACTTTACACTACTTTACACTATACACTACTACACTATACACTACCTACACTACTACACTTTACACTACTACACTGTACACTACTACACTATACACTACCTACACTACTTTACACTATACACTACTACACTATATACTACTCTACACTGCTACACTATACAATACTCTACACTACTCTACACAACTACACTATACACTACTACACTATACACTACTCTACACTACTACACTATACACTACTGCATTTTACACTACTACACTATACACGACTACACTTTACACTACTTTACACTATACACTAGTACACTATACACTACTCTACACTACTACACTTTACACTATACACTAGTACACTATACACTACTACACTATACACTACTTTACACTATACACTACTACACTATACACTACTACACTTTACACTACTTTACACTACTACACTACTACACTTTACACTTCATTACACTATACACTACTACACTATACATTACTCTACACAATACACTACTGCACTATACACTACTACACTATACACTACTATACTACTAAACACTACTACACTATACACTACTCTACACTACTACACTATAGACTTCTCTACACTACTACACGACTACACTTTACACTACTTTACACTATACACTACTACACTATGCACTACTCTACACTACTACACTATACACTAATGTACGCTACTACACTATACACTACTACACTATACACGACTCTACAATGCTACACTATACACTACTACACTACTACACGATACACTACTCTACACTACTACATGATACACTACTCTACACAACTACACTATATACTACTCTACACTACTACACTATACACTACTAGGCTATACACTACTCTACACTATACACAACTACACTATACACTACTACACTATACACTACTACACTATACACTACTACACTATACACTACTCTACACTACTACACTTTACATTACTTTACACTATACACTACTCCACTATACACTACTCTACACTACTACACTTTACATTACTTTACACTATACACTACTCCACTATACACTACTCACACACTACTACACAACTACACTTTACACTACTAAACTATACACTACTCTACACCACTACACTATACACTACACTATACACTACTACACGATACACTACTCTACACTGCTACACTATACACTACTGCACTATACACTACTCTACACTATACACTACTACACTATACACTACTCTACACTATACACTACTGCACTATACACTACTCTACACTATACACTGCTTTACACTATTACACTATACACTACTACACTATACACTACTTTACACTACTACACTCTACACTACTACACTATACACTACTACACTATACACTACTATACACTACTACACCATACACTAACATACACTATACACTACTTTACACTACTACACTATACACTACTCTACACTATACACTAATATACACTATGTACTACTATACATTATAACAATAACCGTCGCCGCCACTAAGTGGCGGCGACGTCACCACGGCGCTTGTGCCAGGCTACGTGCACGTTGAGGCCACATGAAGTGTCGAATGCCCGCTGGCAGGAGGAGGTCACGGGGCAGACCCAGGTGGTGCCACGGGTCGACGCACTGAGATGACTTGGCCCGATTCACCAACTGTGCCCCCCCCCCCCCACCCCGTGCCAACTTATACACTACTATACATTATACACTACTATACATGATGCACTAATATACGTTATACACGACTGTACATGATACACTACTATACATGATACACTACTAAACATTATACACTACTATACATTATACAATACTATACATGATACACTACAATACATTATACACTACTATACATTATACACTACTATACATGATACACTACTATATGAAACACTACTCTACATTATACACTACTATACATGATACACTACTATACATTATACACTACTATACATGATACACAACTATACATTATAAACGACTATACATGATACACTGCGATACATGATACACTACTATACATGATATACTACTATACATTATACACTACTATACATTATACACTTCTATACATGATACACTACGATACATTATACACTACTACACATTATACACTACTACACATTATACACTATTGTACATTATACACTACTATACATTATACACTACTATACATGATACACTACTATACATGATACACTGCTATACATGATACACTACTACACATGATACACTACTATACATTATTCACTACTATACATGATACACTACCACACATGATACACTACTATACATTATACACTACTACACATCATACACTACTATACATGATACACTTATACATGATACACTACTATACATGATACACTACTATACATGATACACTACTATACATGATACACTACTATACATTATACACTACTATACATGATACACTACTATACATGATACACTACTATACATTATACACTACTATACATTATACACTACTATACATGATACACTACTACACATGATACACTACTATCCATTATACACTACTATACATGATACACTACTATACGTTCTACCCTACTATACATTATACACTACTACACATGATACACTACTATACATTATACACCACGATACATTTTACACTACTATCCATGATACACTACTATACATGTTACCCCACTATACATTATATACTACTATACATGATACACTACTATACATGATACACTACTATACATGATACACTGCTATACATGATACACTACTACACATGATACACTACTATACATTATTCACTACTATACATGATACACTACTATACATTATACACTACTATACATGATACACTACTATACATTATACCCTACTATGCATTATATACTATTATACATGATACACTACTATACATGATACACTACTATACATTATACACTACTATACATGATACACTACTCTACATGATACACTACTATACATTATTCACTACTATACATGATACACTACTACACATGATACACTACTATACATTGTACACTACTATACATTATACACTACTATACATGATACACTATTATACATGATACACTACTATACATGATACACTACTATACATGATACACTACTATACATGATACACTACTATACATTATACACCACTATACATGATACACTACTATACATTATACCCTACTATACATTATACACTACTATACATTATACACTACTATACATTATACACTACTATACATGATACACTACTACACATGATACACTACTATCCATTATACACTACTATACATGATACACTACTATACGTTCTACCCTACTATACTTTATACACTACTACACATGATACACTACTATACATTATACACCACGATACATTTTACACTACTATCCATGATACACTACTATACATGTTACCCCACTATACATTATATACGACTATACATGATACACTACTATACATGATATACTACTATACATGATACACTACTATACATATACACTACTATACATGATACACTACTATACATTATACCCTACTATACATTATACACTACTATACATGATACACTACTATACATTATACACTACTATACATTATACACTACTATACATGATACACTACTACACATGATACACTACTATACATTATACACTACTATACATGATACACTACTATACATTATACCCTACTATGCATTATACACTACTACACATGATACACTACTATACATTATACACTACTATACATTTTACACTACTATACATGATACACTACTATACGTTATACCCTACTATACATTATACACTACTACACATGATACACTACTATACATTATACACCACGATACATTTTACACTACTATCCATGATACACTACTATACATGTTACCCCACTATACATTATACACTACTATACATGATACACTACTATACATGATACACTACTATACATGATACACTACTATACATTATACACTACTATACATGATACACTACTATACATTATACCCTACTATACATTATACACTACTATACATGATACACTACTATACATTATACACTACTATACATTATACATTACTATACATTATACACTACTACACATGATACACTACTATACATTATACACTACTATACATGATACACTACTATACATTATACCCTACTATGCATTATACACTACTACACATGATACACTACTATACATTATACACTACTATACATTTTACACTACTATACATGATACACTACTATACATGTTACACCACTATACATTATACACTACTATACATGATACACTACAAAATATGATACACTACTATACATTATACACTATTATACATTATACACTACTCTACATGATACACTACTATACATGATACACTACTATACATGATAAACTACTATACATGATACACTACTAAACATTATACACTACTATACATGATACACTACTATACATTATACACTACTATACATTATACTCTACTCTACATGATACACTACTATACATGATACACCACTATATATGATAAACTACTGTACATGATACACTACTATACATTATACACTACTACACATTATACACTACTATACATGATACACTACTCTACATGATACACTACTACACATGATACACTACTATACATGATACACTACTATACATTATACGCTACTATACATGATACACTACTACACATTATACACTACTATACATGATACACTACTCTACATGATACACTACTATACATTATACACTACTATACATGATACACTACTACACATTATATCCTACTATGCATTATACACTACTACACATGATACACTACTATACATTATACACTACTATACATTTTACACTACTATACATGATACACTACTATACATGATACACTACTATACATGGTACACTACTACACATTATACACTACTATACATGATACACTACTCTACATGTTACACTGCTCTACACAGGGCGTTCCCAGGCCAGCCGAGCGACGTCGTCCCTCCAGCATCGTGTCCTGGGCCGGCTCCCGGGACTTCGCCAAGTGTCATTATTACAAATTATCATCATTATTATTATTACGATGAAGGCTGGCACGGCAGCACACGAGGGGGTGGGTGGCCAACACCACGCCCCGGCCGCCTTTGTCTCCCCAGTGGCGATGTTTTTACACCTTGCACCAGGTACTCATTTGAGGCTGAGTCGACCTAGGGGAGGCCCACGACCGATTCAGATCATTCGTCAGTGGGTGTTGGCCGTGAGCGGGAATCGCGAAGTCGGGTCTCCGTATTCGTAGTGCAGAGTGCTAACCGCTGCGCCACCGCTCTCCACCGCATGTACACATACAAAGGTAAAAAAACAGATCCCCCGTGTAGCCTTAACAGACTGTTGGGGCAAGGGCAGCTGGTGAGCACCTATGAAGGCCGGCGCGGCACACGATGGGGTGGTTGGCCAACACCACGCCCATCTGTCTTAATTTGAGGCTGTGTCGACCTAGGAGAGGCCCAAAACCGATTCAGATAATTGTCAATGGTGTTGGCCGTGAGCGGACTACAAACTCAGGTCGCCGGGTTTGGAGCTCATCGCGTTAACAGCAAAACAACCGCTCATTAATACACTCACCGACCCTCCTCGCTACCCACCCACCTAGCTACCCACCCACCTGCCCACCCACTCACCTAGCCACCCACCCACCTAGCCACCCACCCACCTAGCTACCCACTCACCTAGCCACCCACCCTCCTCGCTACCCACCCACCTAGCTACCCACCCACCTAGCCACCCACTCACCTAGCCACCCACCCTCCTCGCTACCCACCCACCTAGCTACCCACCCACCTAGCCACCCACTCACCTAGTCACCCACTCACCTAGCCACCCACCCACCTAGCTACCCACCCACCTAGCTACCCACCCACCTAGCCACCCACTCACCTAGCCACCCACCAACCTAGCTACCCACCCACCTAGCCACCCACTCACCTAGCTACCCACCCACCTAGCCACCCACCCACCTAGCCACCCACCCACCTAGCTACCCACCCACCTAACCACACACTCACCTAACCACCCACCCACCTAGCCACCCACCCAGCCATCTACTCATCCACTCACCTGGCCATCCACTCACTCACCCACTCACTCATCCAGCCATCCACCAAACCATCCACTCACCCACTCACCCACTCACTCATCCAGCCATCCATATCTACCACTCCCTACTACCCTCTCACTCGTCTGTCTACCCATCAACCCACCCACCCGTTCACCCCATCCACAACATCACCTCGCATCTCTCATCTCCCCGCTCATCCATCCACCCACCCACTTCCCCCCCCCGCACATGGCCCCCACCTCCTCCCTCCCACAGCACCCCCAACAATCTACAATCTACAACACAATAATGTGCGTGCAGTGTGTGTGTGTATGTAGAATGGTCTCCTGGCAACTTGGGAGAGATGGCAATGACAGAGCGGGTAGGGAAAGCGACTACCATCACCTGCTGCTGCTGGCAGCTTGTCCTGTATGTGGCTCGGGAAGGACCTCTCCCATCTCATCAGCACTCCCTAGAGCTGTAGAGGATGAGAGCCGTACGAGGAGGAGTAGTCGGGCTATAGAGTAGTGCAGGTAAGAGCGGGCGATGGGACGCCGCGCTCTGTGAGCATATAGGGGTCGCCACTCTGCTGTACGGAGCAGCAGCAGCAGCACCTGTGTGTCTGCCTGTAGGAGATACAGCAGCAGCTGTGTGTCTGCGTGTAGGAGATACAGCAGCAGCTGTGTGTCTGCGTGTAGGAGATACAGCAGCAGCTGTGTGTCTGCCTGTAGGAGATACAGCAGCACCTGTGTGTCTGCGTGTAGGAGATACAGCAGCAGCTGTGTGTCTGCGTGTAGGAGCAGCAGCAGCTGTGTGTCTGCCTGTAGGAGATTCAGCAACAGCTGTGTGTCTGCCTGTAGGAGATACAGCAGCAGCTGTGTGTCTGCCTGTAGGAGATACAGCAGCACCTGTGTGTCTGCGTGTAGGAGATACAGCAGCAGCTGTGTGTCTGCCTGTAGGAGATACAGCTGCAGGAGCTGTGTGTCTGCCTGTAGGAGATGCAGCAGCAGCTGTGTGTCTGCCTGTATGAGCAGCAGCAGCTGTGTGTCTGCCTGTAGGAGCAGCAGCAGCAGCTGTGTGTCTGCCTGTAGGAGATGCAGCAGCAGGAGCTGTGTGTCTGCCTGTAGGAGATGCAGTAGCAGCTGTGTGTCTGCCTGTAGGAGATACAGCAGCAGCTGTGTGTCTGCCTGTAGGAGATACAGCAACAGCTGTGTGTCTGCCTGTAGGAGCAGCAGCAGCTGTGTGTCTGCGTGTAGGAGATACAGCTGCAGGAGCTATGTGTGTGCCTGTAGGAGATGCAGCAACAGCTGTGTGTCTGCGTGTAGGAGATGCAGCAGCAGTAGTAGCGTGAGGCCGGAGAACTCATGGAGATGTGCAGAGAAGATGAATAGGGGTGGGGCTAGGGACTTGCTCTGTAGATGTCGACGAGATCAAAATGCTGGATGCTGCCATGCAGCGTGGCTGCGCCGACGCTTGCGATAGATGCTGAGTGGTATGGTACAGCCGTGCCCCTATAGATCTGCATGGTACAGCCGTGCCCCTATAGATCTGCATGGTACAGCCGTGCCCCTATAGATCTGCATGGTATAGCCGTGCCCCTATAGATCTGCATGGTATAGCCGTGCCCCTATAGATCTGCATGGTATAGCCGTGCCCCTTGAGATGCTCCTAGAGATGTTGATGTGTCATATGGTAAAAACTCGTACTGCAGCAGGCGCGTGCTGGATGGTATAGCTACACTGCTAGCGACGACGCTACAGACGTGGCCATGCCGTATGGCATAGCTGCACTGCTATAGATGTGGATGTCCTGTCGTTCTATAGCTGTGCCGTTACAGATTATGCTAGAGATGTGGATGTGCCGTATGGTATAGCCGTTCCGTGATAGATGTGGCTATGCCGTATAGATGTACCTGCTGTAGGTGTGTGCTGTATAGGATAGCTGCACTCTAGATGTGGGTCCCGGCCGTCTGTAGAGCGTCGCTATAGGCTCCGGCGTACTCTCAACCGGTGTGTTCATAATGAGGGCGAATTCTCATCCCGAATGCAGCGCTTACACGACGTGTAACTTCATGGTCAACATGTACTTATCAACAGGTGAGTGAGTGTGTGTGTGCGCACGTGTGTGTGTGTGTGCACGTGCGTGTGTGTGCACGTGTGTGTGTGTGTGCGCACGTGTGTGTGTGTGTGCGCACGTGCGTGTGTGTGTGTGCACGTGTGTGTGTGTGTGCACGTGTGTGTGTGTGCGCACGTGTGTGTGCACGTGTGTGTCTGTGTGTGCGCACGTGTGTGTGTGTGTGTGCACGTGTGTGTGTGTGTGTGCACTTGTGTGTGTGCACGTGTGTCTGTGCACTGTGTGTGTGCACGTGTGTGTGTGTATGTGTGTGTGGCGTAGTGTAGGGGTTAGCGCGCTGCGCTATGATCCTGGTGACCAAGGTTTCGATTCCCGCTCACGGCCAAACACCGGCGGTGACGATTGTCTGAACCGGTCCTGGGCCTCCCTTAGGTGGACTCAGCCTCAAATGAGTACCTGGTGCGGTGCGTAGCAAACATCGCCACTGGGGAGACAAAGGCGGCCGGGCGTGGTGTTGGCCTTCATATCTTTTACTCGCTAACGGCACTTGCCCCAGAAGTCTGTTCAGGCGATGCGGGGACATCTTTGTGTAAGTTATAATCTGTGTGAGTGTGTGGTCTAATCCACGTTAGTTTTATATGTAAAGAGATTCTAAATTCCGTAAATGCGTATTTAACGAACCATATATCTAACTCGTTCACGCCGCTTCATAAGCTACGTTTTTTATTTATTTTTGCGCAATTAAGTTGCTGTATCACAACGAGGTGATGACTTTCTCTCTGTGTTCCGTAAATTGATGTGTGGCGTATGGTCCGTGTGGATGGGTCTACGTGTGTGTGTGTGAGTGTGTGGGATCCCCTAGGTCGACTCAGCCTCAAAATGAGAACCTGGTGCTGCGTGTAGTAGCCAAGGCCAACCACTCCCTCGTGTGCCGTGCCGGCCTTGATAGGTGCTCCCTAACAGCACTCGCCCCGACAGTCTGATACAGGCTATACGGGGGATCTTTGTCTTTATTTGTTCGCGCTAAGAACTTTTGCTTCCAGAGTTCGATCCCCGCTCAGGGCCAACACCAGTGCCGATTGTCTGGACTGGTCCTGGGCCTCCCCTATGTCGACTCAGCCTCAAATGAGTAGCCTGGTGTGGTGTGTAAACTTCGCCAAAAAGGAAGACAAAGGCGGCCGGCCGTGATGCTGGCCACTCCATCGCTTCGCGTGCCGTGCCGGCCTTCATTTGTGCTCCCTAAACAGCACTCGCCCCAACAGTCTGTTACAGGCTATACGGGGGATCTTTGTCCTTATTTCTTCGCGCTAAAAACCTGTGTTTGCCAGAGTTCGATTCCCGCTCACAGGCAAACACCGGTGACGATTATCTGAACCGGTCCTGGGCCTCCCATAGGTCGACTCAGCCTCAAATTAGGACCTGGCGCGGTGCGTAAAAATATCGCCACTGTGGCACGGACGAAGGCGAGGGGAGGGTGGAGTCTTGGTCTCGCGCCATCGTGAAACGGGTAGCGCCTTACGAATCGCTGCTGCTGCTGCTGACACCACTCTCTCCTTGCTCAGTCACGACCGTAATAGGTGCTCGCTAACAGCTCAACATCCCGCGCACGTTCTGTTTAAGCAGTGGGGTGGTGGTGGGGGAGGGAGGGGAGGGGGAATGGGGTCGTGCGAGACGTGGCCAGATTTTTTTTTATTTAGAAGGTAAATCATCGAAAACACAAATTAAGCACGGGGCGCGTAAGTTACAACTTAACTCTTGTTTCATAAAACTCCTACGTGTGTTTATTAACATTAAGGCCGTAGCCATGGAGTCAACATTCGGGGGGATCAAATCTTCCAGGGGGTCTGGGGGTCCCCCCCCCCAGAAAAAATCTAAATTTGAAAACGAATTTCCTGCCTCAAATATTTAAAAATTCACTAACACATAGGATTGACTTTGTATTTATTTTATACAATAATGTCTAATAGTGTTATTGTATTACATTGCTCTGTTTTTAAATTTTTACCTTTTGTTGTTTCATTGAATGTAATGGCAGAGATTAGGGATTAATAAAGTACAACCATAACCACAATCATATAAACACAAATCTATTTTATAGCAATAAATCGGGGCGGGGGGGGGCATTTTGAGCATATTTGAATATTTTGTGTGTCCCCCCCACCAAAGATATATATTATAATAATTACGGCCTTGGTTAACATTGCGCATTTTGGAGCGTTCGAGAAGCGAAGGGGGTTCAAGGCTGCAGGTTAAGAACCACTGCGTTGCAGGCTATGTGTCAGCGGGTCCATTGTGTTATGTTGCATCGTGAATACCTGGACAGAAGTGACCTCCACCACGCTGTGTAACCTTTTGGCAAGTTATGCAGGGCGATCCATTTACAGATACCCCCCGACTCCTTCCCCCCTTCTCGACAATCCCAATGAATAATGGCGAATGCGATGGGCTCGGCACCCTACAGGGTGGGAACTGTTACAAGAAGCAGTGCTTGCATTGATATTGGTGGAAAAAAACGCTTAAAGGTTCTATGAAATACAACGGTGTCAGATACTCTGTGGTTTCTCCAGATGTATTTTAGTGGGGTGTCTATAAACGGATCGCCCTGTAATTGTCTTTTAACAAAGACCAAGTATCCCCACCCCCGGATAGCCTCAGCCGACTGTTGGGGCAAGTGCTGTTGGCGAGCGTCCTTCGTAGGCCGCACACGGAACACACCGCCCCAGGTCGTCATTTGAGGCTGAGTCGACCTAGGAGAGGCCCCGGACCGGTTCAGATAATTATCGTCGCTGGCGTCGGCCGTGAGCGACACCCCGACTCAAATCGCTCGGGTTCGTAGCGCAGCGCGCTAACCACTGCGCCACCGCTCTCTGTCTTATAACACAAAACACACATGACGTATGCAACTTATACGTGACCTATGTGTGCGTATTTTAATGATAAGCTAAGTGTCTGGCGGCATAGTATCTCACGTCTCACCCATGTGTGCAGATCAAAGCGCGTCCGTGATTCGTGCGCGTACATCTATTGCACAAAGTGCACAAAGCCTGGCACAAGGTGCTTCGTGACGAGCGGCACTCGTTTGGGTCAATTTCCGGACGAGGGGGCTCCGCCACGCCGTGTCGATCATCGTGGAGGCTTTTTTCGTTGGCAATACTTCTGGGCAATGATTGAAATATCGTCCAACGACTGATGTAGTAGCCCTGGTGAGTGCGCAATTGAAGTTACGTAGCAGGTCCGGTTCAATGAGCGATGCGCTAACCAGTGCGCCACCACTCCACGTATCCACACGACACATGTACACGCGAGTGTTACGTTGTGCGTGTGTGTGTGTGATGCGCGTGCGTGTGTGTGTGATGCGCGTGCGTGTGTGTGTGTGTGATGCACGTGTGTGTGTGTGATGCACGTGCGTGTGTGTGTGTGCGATGCACGTGCGTGTGTGTGTGATGCGCGTGCGTGCGTGTGTGTGTGATGCGCGTGCGCGTGTGTGTGTGTGTGATGCACGTGCGTGTGTGTGTGATGCGCGTGCGTGTGTGTGTGTGTGTGTGATGCATGTGCGTGTGTGATGCACGTGCGTGTGTGTGTGATGCACGTACGCGTGTGTGTGATGCACGTGCGTGTGATGCACGTGCGTGTGTGTGTGATGCACGTGCGTGTGTGTGTGTGATGCACGTGTGTGTGTGTGATGCACGTGTGTGTGATGCACGTGCGTGTATGTGTGACGCACGTGCGTGTGTGTGTGATGCACGTGCGTGTGTGTGTGTGATGCACGTGTGTGTGATGCACGTGCGTGTGTGTGTGATGCACGTGCGCGTGTGTGTGATGTACGTGCGTGTGTGTGATGCACGTGCGTGTGATGCACGTGCGTGTGTGTGATGCACGTGCGTGTGTGTGTGTGATGCACGTGTGTGTGTGTGATGCACGTGCGTGTGTGTGATGCACGTGTGTGTGATGCACGTGTGTGTGTGTGATGCACGTGCGTGTGTGTGATGCACGTGCGTGTGTGTGTGACGCACGTGCGTGTGTGTGATGCACGTGCGTGTGATGCACGTGCGTGTGTGTGATGCACGTGCGTGTGTGTGTGATGCACGTGTGTGTGTGTGTGTGATGCCCGTGCGTGTGTGTGTGATGCACGTGTGTGTGTGTGTGTGACGCACGTGTGTGTGTGTGTACGTTAGCCGTGTCTCTGCCCATCTCGTCGTGTCTCTCTGGCCGTCTCCACGTGCCTCTGTCTCGCTCTGTCCCCCCCCCCCCCCCCCCCCCCCCCCCCCCCCCCCCCCCCCCCCCCCCCCCCCCCCCCCCGTGCGTCTCGCTCTCTTCCCCGTCGATTTCTTATTGCTCCGAGTCGGGTTCCGGACCTCGGAAACTCCGCTTCCTGATAGTGGGGGGGGGGGGGACCCCTCACACCCCCCGCCCCCCGTATCACCTCCTCTTACCTCTTCCAGGCATATCTCACACCCTCCGCCACCTCATCACTTTCCACCCTAGCCCCCTCTAAACCTCCTCCTAACATTTATCACCTCCTCCACCGCACCCATCACCTCTGCCTCACGCCCATAACCTCCTCGCACTCCTCACACTTACCTCACCTCTTTCCCACACTCCTCTTCACCTCGTCACCACCTCCTCCCCACACTCCTCCCCACACTCCTCCTCTCCCATCTTCAGGTAACCATCGCTTGTCGACAATCGACGGCTTCGTGGCAGCGGCTCTCTGTGCTTATCCTGGAGGAATCCGATGAGCCATGAAGCTCTTGTTTGTCACAGATGTTCAGTAGGGGCACGGGGTAAGAACGTCACAACAACAACAACAAGCAGGACAAACACACACGGTAGTAGTGCAGAGTGCAAGAGAGGTAAACAAATCACCCAAACACAAACAAATACAAACACGAAACCATCCCCATCCTATACCAGGCAAAGCCCCGCTGAGTTCTTAACGTATTTTTAAGAAGCGACCTTGGTCACAAATGATAGTTCAACAAAGTGGGCCCCATCATTGTGGAGATTTATCGCATCAAAATAATCCCAATGGATGTTTCTAAATGTGAAGGGGAAAAATCGGAGAACCCGGAGAGAGAAAAAAAAATCCACGGGGAGACTATACAAACTCCAAATGTACGGGTGTCAGGATCGGGATTTGAACCCTGGACCTCCTGCAGACCAGGCGAGGAAGTTAACATCCCCTTACAGCTCCCGACTCCCACACCGCATCCAGTATCCAACTCTCGCTGAGTCTGTAGCTACAGTCACCACAATGCCTCCTCCAGCCAAACACAGCGATCCGTCAAATAATTGTACAAAAACTAACATTCAGTATTCTTAGCTCTTTCGGTAAAGTTACGCTAAAGGGAAACGATAAAATAATGAAATATATATAAAACAATAAAAATAATTCTCACGACGTTTCGACCATAACACAAACGGTCATCATCAGGTGTGATGATGATGATGACCGTTTGTGTTATGGTCGAAACGTCGTGAGAATTTTTTTTATTGTTGTATATATTTTATTATTTTATTGTTTCCCTTTAACGTGACTCTGCCGAAAGAGCTAAGAATATGAATTACTGCAGTCACGAAAGCTTTAAATCAAAATTTAACATATTCAGTGTTTAAATTAAGCCCCGAGTTGTTATAAAAGTGTCTGTGTGTCCTCAAAAGAGTACCTGGTGCGGTGTGTAAACATCGCAACTCGGGAGACAAAGGCGGCCGGGTGTTGTTCTAGACACATCACCCCCTCGTATTCCGTTCCGGTCTTCATAGGGTGCTGCTACTCGCAAACAGCACTTGCCCCAACAGTCTGTGAAGGCTACCTTTGTCCCTATGTCTTGTATATGATGCATGTAGAGATTAGGGTTTGATCATTATAATCGTTGTTTTTCCAAAAAACCGGTAACCCAAAATGTATATTTTATTCGGATGTGTCTTGAAAGTTTATAAACATTGTCGCAATTATTTATATTTGTGACGAATTTCATCCCTCTCTCTCTCTCTCCACGTAATAATAATACAATTTGTAACGCTCGAAAAGTGATTGCTTCATCCCTTCTGAAACATCGTTATGCCGTTAGATGACTCAGTCAACATGATTGACATCAATTAGATCTGTACACGTATTTCCATCGTGCCGTTTGTGTGTGTGTGTGGCTATATGTACGGTCTATATAGTGTGTAAATATCGCCGCTAGGGAGACAACGGCGGCCAGGCGTGGTGGTGGCCACCCACCCCCTGGTGTGCCGTGCCGACCTTCATTGGTTCGACTCGCTAACAACACTTGCCCCAACAGTCCGTTAAGGCTATAAGGGCGGATCTTTGTATCTATGTACGTTGAACTTCTTTCGCACCGTACGTAGCCAACCGTGCTAATCGGAGGTGCTGGGGGCAAAGGACGACAAACTAAACACAAAAAAAAAACATTTTATTGTTTTTCTTATTTTTATTTTATTTTATTGTTTTCCTTCTACGTGACTTTACCGAAAGAACCAAGAATACAAAAAAACGCAGTTCTGAATAAATGAGTTTAAAATCTTGATAATGATTTAAAAGTGCATTGCTCCATTGGCTTCCAAATATATCGGAAGGAAGAGCGTTCCAGACGGCCGCAGAAGCGCATCGGGAAAGCGCGAGAAAAAAATCCGAGTACCGTGCGCATCTCTCAATCCATCCACACTTCTTTGCGTAAATCTTCACCTTTTGTTTGCTGGGGATTAATCGATGAGCCCAAATAATAAAACAGCGACTCGGTGAATGTCACCTGCTGTTACGTTCCGATCAGATGTGTGAATACTGCAGTGACAAGGTGGGACAATGCTGCGAATTGATGTTCTGTTAGCGAGCACCGATTAAGAGGGGCACCTTTCACGAATGGGTTGCGCGATTCATCACCGCGCACGGCCGCCTTTGCCTCGCCCAGTTCTGATATTTTGTTTCATCGTACCAGCTTTGCGCACCCTTCAGCTTTTGTTTGCCGAGGGTTCATAGATGAGCCTCAATAATGAAATAGCGACTCGGGTAGCGGCTAGCTGCAGTGGTTAGCCGCTACGTTACCCTCTGAACCCGGAGGTTGAGGAGTTTGATTCCCGCTCACGGCCACCAACACCAGTGACGATTATCTGAACCGGTCTTGGGCCTCACCTAGGTCGAATCGGCCTCAAATGGGTACCTGGTGCGGTGTGTAAAAGACGTCACTTGCCCCAACAGTTTGTTGAGGTTTGACGTTTACATATCGCTGTATGTGGTGTGTAAATGTAACCACTGTGGAGAGACAAAGGCGGCCGGGCGTGGTGGTGGCCACCCACCCGCTCGTGTGCCGTGCCGGCCTTCATAGGTCCTGCTCGCTAAGAGCACTTGCCCCTACAGTCCGTTACAGACTATACGGGGGATCTTTGTATGTTTGTATTGTATAGTTCATGTTTTGTGTATGATGTATTACAAGGTATATATATATACACATTTTAATGTTACATGTAAGTATAACTGTTGAAATTATACATCTGTATTTTACACATAATATATGTATATATGAATACCATACATATACTTACGTAAATTACACACGTGTGTAACATCACACTTGCGTGTGCGTACTGTCTTTGTTTTATGTATATATGTGAGATGAGCGGTGGCGCAGTGGTTAGCGCACTGCGCTTTGAACCCGGCTACACGCGTTGCTATATTAAAATTCGCGATGTGACCGTGGCTTAGCGGCCCAGCAGGGATTCACGGTTCGAATCTCGCGGCCGCCCGCATTAATACTGCGCCCAGGATCGGTTATTTAACCGTTCGCCGGGAAGTGCGCAAACCACTGCGCAACCGCTCATCTTATACATACCAATATAATATAATGATTACATAAATGTACGTTAATGTTTGTTACAGGTATTGATTACTAGTAAGTATATACATGCGGTGGTGCAGTGCGCCAAAACCACTGCGCTACTAGCCCAGCGAACCGATTTCGATCCTCGCTCGAGGAGACAATAGGCGGCCGGGCATGCTGCCGACTTGCCCAGCCTGTTCAAGGCTAGGGTGTGTGTGTGTGCGTGTCCACGTGTGAAAAACGCGCGGAGCGGTGGCGCGTTGGTTCGCGCATCGCGACGCTGAGTTCGATTTCTGAACCGGTCTTGGGATCTTCCACTTGGTCCCGTATATGCCTGGGGAGGCAAAGGCGGACGGGCTTTGTTTATGCTTTGGTTCTTTCGGTAAAGTCACCAAGTAGAATGAGAATAAAATGATAAATGAATGAAAGAAAATAACACAATAAAATTCTCACGACGTTTCGGCCACAACACAAGTGGCCTTCTTCAGGTGAAAGGAGCAGACCTGTCGGGACGACAGAGCTTCAATGAACGTCGTCCCGACAGGTCTGTTCCTTTCACCTGAAGAAGGCCACTTGTGTTGTGGCCGAAACGTCGTGAGAATGTTATCGTGTTATTTTATTAGCTTATTATTTCATTCTCATTCTACGTGGTGACTTTACCGAAATAACCAAAAGTAGATGAATCCTTGCAGTCACGAAAGCTTTCAATCGAAACGGACGGGCTTTGCTCTCTCTTTTTGGCTTGGTGCGGCCACGTGACTTCCTCGCTCAGCCCTTGGCAGGTCGCTAATGAAGTTGCCGAGAGAGGATTCTGGGACACGAGCTGTTGCCCCGATGCACGTGACCCGTGACCCGGCAGCAGTGGAGGCAGCGAGGGTTGTTGGAATCGCACCGTGACCTTGGCCTAGGGGAGAAATTGCGGTGCAGAAACATCGGCGGACTCCGCCTCTACCATTTGTATTGGGGGATAGAGGGAGCCGGCGTCGACAACCGAAATAACAACAACAACGACAACAACAACGACGAGGCATTGTTGTTGTTGTTGTTGCGAATTCGGTCAAATACGAACCCTCAATATTTCAAGAGCGGCCAAATGCACTGCGGTCAAGACGGAGAGGGCGGCGGTCGTGGATAAATCTCATCACGAAACAGCTCCTTGATGAGCCGCATGCCGACCCCCTGCCCATGGGAAACTGGACTTCCATGGTAAACTGGACTCCCATGGTAAACTGAACTTCCACGATAAACTGGACTCCCAAGGTAAACTGGACTCCCAAGGTAAACTGAACTTCCATGGTAAACTGAACTCCCATGATAAACTGAACTTCCATGGTAAACTGGACTCCCATGGTAAACTGGACTCCCATGGTATGCTGGACTCCCATGGTAAACTGGACTCCCTTGGTAACTGGACTCTCATAGTAAACTTGACTCCCATGGTAAACTGGACTCCCATGGTTAACTGAACTTCCACGGTAAACTGAATTTCAAGAGCCGCACCGCAGCCCTTAAAGAGCCGGAAGCGGCTCCTGAGCCGCAGGTCGCCGACCCCTGGGATAGAGCGTTGCCCCCTCGCACGCGTGGGGTTTCTCCGGGCGAGAGTGAAATGATGATGACGATGCCCGACGTTTCGCTGCGCTCGCTGAGAGCAATAGCTTCCTCGCAATGTCAAGAGACAAGACGGATGGATGGGCCTGCGGTGAATCGGAAAACGCGCTACGCAAGGGTTGGTAGATCACATGAACGAACTCCTACAGCCAACGGGCCTGCGAGGTGCTATGCGTGCCTGCAGGGAGTTGCCGACTTGGTAAGTAAATAAGCTCGGCTGGCCAACGTCAAAGGCCAGCAGCAAGCCGACAACCTTTGTACAATCTAGGGACAAATGTGAGAGCTGCTGTTGCATTTATTCATAATACAGCTTCTTGGGTTAGATTGCTTTAAGTACAAATGTGTTGGAGAGTAAATCCTACAACATTGACTCGCCAACACACCGGTGGGCTGAAGCAGTAACGATTTGGCGTTTTGTTTACGCGACAAATCCCTTACTAATTGGCTGTGTCGGGTGGTGGAGGGTTACGACACAACATTAATACTAACGCGATCCAACCCAAACACATTTATGATTCATAGTATTGGTCGCGAAAGCCCAAGGTGTTAAACTGCTGCATTTAGATCGAAACGTCGGACATCGTTCCGAACAACACGGGGCAAAACCAGGCAACGCATCGGAGGGGATATTTGTGTGCGAATGGACATTCACGCATACACACGTTCGTGTGAATGTTCTATATGTACACAGTATACACGCGTGTGTGTGTGTGGCTATGTACGCGTGGGGAGCGATGGTGTAGCGCTTAGCGCGCTGCGCTACGAACCTGGCGACCCGAGTTTGATTCCCGCTCACGGCCAACATCAGTGACGATTATCTGAACCGGGCCTAGGTCTCCCGTAGGTTGACTCAGCCTCAAATGAGTAGCTGGTGCGGTGCGTAAAAAAAACATCGCTACTGGAGAGACAAAGGCGGCCGGGCGTGGTGTTGGCCACCCACCCCCTCGTGTGCCGTACCGGCCTTCATAGGTGCTGCTCGCTAACAGCACTTGCCCCTATAGTCTGTTCAGGCTATACGGAGTATCTTTTTCTTTGTTATGGTTGTGTGTATGTATCGGCGTGTGCAACAGTGAGTGAGTGAGTGGGGGGAGCGGTGGTGTCGTGGTTAGCGCTACGCTGCGCTACAAACCCTGGAGTCCCGAGTTCGATTCCCGCTCAGGGCCAACACCCAGTGACGGTTATCTGACACCGGGTCCTGGGCCTCCCCTAGGTCGACTCAGCCTCAAATGATTATCTGGTGCCGTGTGTAACCATCGCCACTAGGGAGATCAAAGGCGCCCGGGCGTGGTGCTGGCCACCCACCCCCTCGTGTGCCGTTCTGATGCTCGCTACCAGCACTTGCCCCAACAAGTCTGTTAAGGCTACACGGGGGATCTTTGTCTTTGTCTGTGATTGCGTCTCAGAGCCCAAGTACGAGGGGGGGCACCAGGTCCGGGACGGCTCTGGGTGGGGGGTGGGGGCCACGCACCCCCACCACAAAGGTGAGCAACACAACACATCAACACACACCAACACATCAACACATCAACACACACCAACACCACATGAACACAAACCGACACACCAACACCACATCAACACAAACCGACACACCAACACATCAACACAAACCGACACACCAACACATCAACACAAACCGACACCAACACATCAACACAAACCGACACACCGACACACCGACACATCAACACAAACCGACACACTGACATACCAACACATCAACACAAACCAACACACCAACACCACATCAACACAAACCGACACACTGACACCACATCAACACAAACCGACACACCGACACATCAACACCACATCAACACAAACCGATACACTGACACACCAACACCACATCAACGCAAACCGACACACCAACACATCAACACAAACCGGCACACCAACACACAAACACACATCAACACAAACCAACAGACTACACAAACCAGCACATCAACACAACAGACACAAACCAACACAACAGACGTCAACACAAATCAGCACATCAACACAACAGACACCAACCACATCGACATCAACAGAACGACAAAACCAGCCGGCGTCCGCTAAGTGGTGGTGACGTCACCACAGCGCCGTGCCAGGCTAGGTGCACTTTGAGGCCACGTGAAGTGTCGAAGGCTCGCTGTTGGCAGGAGGTCACGGGACAGACCCAGGTGCCATGGGTTGACCGACTGAGATGACCGGTAGATGCACCAACTCTTGCTCGCTACTGTGCCAAAGTGCTGCATTTTATCCACCCTGCGCTCCACTCGTTGCCGTGAGCATCGCTCCCCAGCTGTTGTTGGAGGGCCGACTGCCTCCAAATGCCCAGCAGCGTCCTTCGCGAGCTCTCCTCCAGTCTTCGGCAAGTCCACTGAGCTCCGCGTCCTCTACCTGTACCACGTCGGGCTCCATCTCTTCTCCAGCCCGTGCCGCGTCCCTTTAGCCTCCTCTATCCTGCCAAAGAGACGCTGCTTGAGCATTCGTGAGCTGGGCATGGGGGGCTACATGACCCAGCCAACGCAGCCTCGCCTGCCGGAGGAGCTCGCAGAAGGGAACGTGTCCAGACCTTTAAACGTTTGTTTGAGCTCCTCACACCAATCCGGCCTGGTAAAAACCCAGGATGGATCGTAGGCAGGCCAGCCTGAATGTTTCGAATCGGCGCAGATGTTCCATTGGAAGGGAGGTCATGAGTGTGGCCAAGAAGACCATGAGCTTCGTGTGGAGCGAGGTGAGGTGAGGTTCCACACAGCTGATGAAAAGATAATGCCGCTCAGTATACCCATACATACACCTATACACACCTGTATTATACCTGTATTATACCTGTATTATACCTGTATTATACCTGTATTATACCTAACAGCACTTGCCCCTACAGACTGTAGGGGCAAGTGCTGTTAGCGAGCACCTATGAAGGCCGACAAGGCCTACGAGGGGGTGGGTGGCCAGCACCACGCCCGGCCGCCTTTACTACACCGCACCAGGTACTCATTTTAGGCAGAGTCGACCTAGGGGAGGCCCGGGACCGGTTCAGATAATCGTCACTGGGTGTTGGCCGTGAGCGGGAATCGAACCCGTGTCACCAGGTTCATAGCGCAGCGCGCTAACCGCTACACCACCGCTCCTATCCACACACCTGCACACACATGCGTACACATGTAGTCTACCTATGCACGCACATGTATTCTACCAATACACACTATCTGTACGCACACACACACCTACCTGTACGCAGGCAGCGGGCAGATCCAGCTGTGGCAGTTCCTGCTGGAGCTGCTGTCGGACGCGTCGAACGCGCACTGCATCGCGTGGGAGGGCGCGCGTGGCGAGTTCAAACTCACGGACCCCGACGAGGTGGCGCGCCGCTGGGGAGCGCGCAAGGCGAAGCCCAACATGAACTACGACAAGCTGAGCCGCGCGCTGCGCTACTACTACGACAAGAACATCATGAGCAAGGTTCACGGCAAGCGCTACGCCTACCGCTTCGACTTCCAGGTGAGCGGGAAGGGGAAATCAGAGAAATGTTGATTTGTTTTTTATGTTGTGTCTGTGTGTGTGTAGCGGGTTAGCGCGCTGCGCTATGAACCCCGGTGACACGGGTTCGATTCCCGCTCACGGCCAACACCACCAGTGACGATTGTCTGAACCGGTCCCGGGTCTTCCCCGAGGTCGACTCAGCCTAAAATGAGTACCTGGTGCGGTGTGTAGTAAACATCGCCACTGGGGAGACAAAGGCGGTCGGGCGCGGTGCTGGCCACCCACCCCCTCGTGTGCCGTGCCGGCCTTCATAGGTGCTGCTCGCTAACTTGCCCCTACAGTCTGTTGAGGCTATAAGGGGCATCTTTGTGTTCATACCGGACGAATCGCATGAGCTATAAAGCGATTTTTTTTTAATCAGATCAGAATCAGGATAGATATTGGAGGAATCCGATTAGCTATAAAGCTCTTTTTTTCTCAGATCAGAATATATATTGATACTGGAGGAATCCGATGAGCTATAAAGCTCTTTTTTCACAGATCAGAATAAGAAATGAGTATTGCACGCCGTGCTTATTGTGTGAGCCCTGTGCTGTCTGCACACAGGGGCAGGATTCATGTAATCTGAAAATTGTTGACTTAAAGCTTTCGTGACTCCAGGAATTAAGATTCTTTGGGTCTTTCGGTAAGGGTCACGTAGATAGGTTCAAAGAAAAATACACAAAAAATAACAACAAAAAACTCCGACGTTTCGATCGCAACGCAAGCGGCCAACGAGCTATAAAGCACTTCATTTTTCACAGCTCAGCATCAGAAATATGTTTTGAGGAATCCGATGAGCTATGAAGCTCTTTTTTCCGGGTTGTCTAACAGCACATCATCCCCTAGAACATCACGGGTGCGAGGTGGACCCTGCTAGGGCTGTGAGCCTCAATAATTGAGGAAGTTTCCACCCCCCCCTTTGTGCGTGACGTGCATTCTGCCGAGCAGGTGTGAGGGGCGATCCAGAGTTGAAGGCCCAGGCTAAGGGGCCGTCCATAATTTGATGTCACGAACCTAGGAGAGGGGGGGGGAGTCAGACATTTGTGACGATGTGTGACGATGGGGGGAGGGAGTGAGAAATGTGACGTCACATCAAAATGCGCAACTTTAAATAAATATAGACAACACGTTCTACTTAATTAAATAAGACTTTTTAATAAATGTTTTCTCCTACAACATCAGAGTGCAGCGCCACATTAAATACGCACTATGAAGGCCGGCACGGCACACGAGGGGTTGGGTGGGTGACCATTACCACCCCCAGCGGTGATGTCTACACATCGCACCAGCTACTCATTTGGGACTGAGTCGCACCTAGGGGAGGCCCAGAACCGGTTCAGATAATCGTCACTGCCGTTGGCTGCGAGCGGGAAATAAACTCGGGTCGGGGGTTCGCAGCGCGGCGCGCTAACCGCTAGACTACCGCTCCCCAAAGTGACACCACTTAAAAGAACAAAGATCCCCCATGTAGCCTTTACCAGACTGTTGGGGCAAGTGCTGTCGGGGCAAGTGCTGTCGTGGCAAGGGCACCTACGTGCAGGCCAGAACGGCACGCGAGGTGGGCGGGTGGCCAGCAGCACCACGCCAGGCTTTGTATCCCGAGTGGCGATGTTTACATATCGCACCAGGGTATCAACAACCGCCATTCGCCTCTAATTGGCCGTGACGTCACCACGGCGCTTGTGCCAGGCCATGTGCACGTTGTGGCCACATGAAAGTGTCGAAAGCCCGCTGGCAGGAGGTCACGGGGCAGACCCAGGTGCCACGGGTCGACTGCCTGAGATGACTGGCCGATGCACCACCTGTGCCACCCTACTGTGCCAACCTGCTGTGCTTTAGCCACCCGGCGCTCCGCTCGTTGTTGTGAGCGTCGCTCCTCCGCCCTCCATTGTTGTTGGAGGGCGACTGCCTCCAACTGCCCAGTAGCGTCCTTCACGAGCCTCCTCCACAGAGGCCGATCTTGACACCGCTGGTACCAGTCATCGGCAAGTCCACTCAGCTCCACGTCCTCCTGTACCACATCACCCCATCTCTTCTCTAGCCTGTGCCGCGCCCGTTTAGCCCCCTCGATCCGGCCGAACAAAAGCTGTTTCGGCACGCGGTGACTGGACATACGCAACGGCGGAGCCAGGATTTTCAGGTAGAGGGGGCAATCCCTCCGGCAATGACAAATTATAGGAGTTGTTAGTAAGTAAGGAGTTGTTAGTAAGTAAGGAGATGTTAGTAAGGACTTGTCCCTTGCTTTTCATTCGACGCGTGTGTGGCGATGGCTCAGCCATCGATCGAGGGTCGAATTGGAACCGCGTTGTTAGTGATCGGCCTCGCGCTCGCTGAAGGTGTCGATGCCTTCAGGGAAGTCGTGGACTCTGTAGACGCAGCTGAGCACAATTCTGTGAGTCACTTATAACCGCTTTGCCGTCACTTATTGACAATTATGGACTCAGATTATTGTCCCATCATCTCATAGAGTCCTGGCCACATAATAATAATAATATGCTACGCAGTGGCAGTGGAGTTCGCAAAATGCAGATTTATTACTGATAAACCCAAATAGTCCGATCGAAATTATGGATTTCGATCGGATCATTGTGGGGGGGGGGGGGGGTGGGGGTGGGGGGCTCGTGCCACCCCCCCCCCCCCCGTGGGCATACGGGTCACATGACCCAGCCAGTCACTCACTTTCACACACACTTGCTCCGCGGACGCACACGGACGAGCACTCCTCACTCCCAGCGCGAAGCTAACTCATTGCATCTCGCGGAGGATCCCTCCGCTGAACAAAATAGTTCCTCGGTTCAGTTGTGGAAGTGCGAGTTCGCGTTTTAAGTCCACGCTGAAACATTATTTTTCATGGTTCGTAAGTTGCGGGTGTTCGTAAGTATGGGTGTTCGTAAGTGTGGGTGTTCGTAAGTTTGGGTGTTCGTAAGTGTGGGTGTTCGTAAGTGCGGGTGTTCGTAAGTGCGGGTGTTCTTAAATGCGGGTGTTCGTAAGTATGGGTGTTCGTAAGTGCGGGTGTTCATAAGCGCGGGTGTTCGTAAGTGCGGGTGTTCATAAGTATGGGTGTTCGTAAGTACGGGTGTTCGTAAGTGCGGGTGTTCATAAGTGCGGGTGTTCATAAGTGTGGGTGTTCGTAAGTACGGGTGTTCGTAAGTATGGGTGTTCGTAAGTGCGGGTGTTCGTAAGTACGGGCGTTCGTAACTGCGGGTGTTCGTAAGTACGGGTGTTCGTAAGTGCGGGTGTTCGTAAGTGTGGGTGTTCGTAAGTGTGGGTGTTCGTAACTGCGGGTGTTCGTAAGTGTGGGTGTTCGTAAGTGCAGGTGTTCGTAAGTACGGGCGTTCGTAAGTGTGGGTGTTCGTAAGTGTGGGTGTTCGTAAGTGTGGGTGTTCGTAAGTGTGAGTGTTCGTAAGTACGGGTGTTCGTAAGTGCGGGTGTTCGTAAGTGTGGGTGTTCGTAAGTGTGGGTGTTCGTAACTGCGGGTGTTCGTAAGTGTGGGTGTTCGTAAGTGCAGGTGTTCGTAAGTACGGGCGTTCGTAAGTGTGGGTGTTCGTAAGTGTGGGTGTTCGTAAGTGTGGGTGTTCGTAAGTGTGAGTGTTCGTAAGTGCGGGTGTTCGTAAGTGCGGGTGTTCGTAAGCGCGGGTGTTCGTAAGTATGGGTGTTCATAAGTGTGGGTGTTCGTAAGTGCGGGTGTTCATAAGTGCGGGTGTTCATAAGTGTGGGTGTTCGTAAGTGCGGGTGTTCGTAAGTATGGGTGTTCATAAGTGTGGGTGTTCGTAAGTGCGGGTGTTCATAAGTGCGGGTGTTCATAAGTGTGGGTGTTCATAAGTGCGGGTGTTCATAAGTATGGGTGTTCGTAAGTATGGGTGTTCATAAGTGTGGGTGTTCGTAAGTGCGGGTGTTCGTAAGTGCGGGTGTTCATAAGTGTGGGTGTTCATAAGTGTGGGTGTTCGTAAGTGCGGGTGTTTGTAAACGCGGGTGTTCGTAAGTGTGGGTGTTCGTAAGTCGAGGACCGCCTGGACTCTGTGGCTTTTATGCAGGGCTTGGCTCAGGCGTGCCAGGCTCCAGTTCCGGATCCCACCGCCTACAAACTCCAGTCCGCGCTCACCCCGCTCCACTTCGCCTCCAGCTTCCACAAGCTCAACCTGGTCAGTGGGGCCGCCCCGGTCTCTCCTCCCGCCCAGTTCACCTACCCGTGGGTCCACCATCACCACCACCACCATCACCACCACCAGCAGCACCTGCAGCAGCAGCAGCAGCAGCACCAGCAGCACCAGCAGGCAATCGTCTCTTCAGGTTCCGGCTCATCAGCTCTCGGTGTCCCGGGCTGCCACATCGGGTCCCCGAACTCCTCATCCTCCTCATCATCATCATCATCATCGCCGTCCTCCTCTGCTACCGCGGTCGCTGCGGCCGCGGCCGCCGCCGCTGCGGCCGCGGCCGCGGCCGCCTCCTCGCACCTGGCTCTGCAACCATCGCACCTGTTCGGGGGCCTGGCGTGCGCGTCGCACCTGGGCGCGACGTCGTCGCACCTGGGCGCGTCTCACCTGGGCGCGTCTCACCTGGGCACGTCTCACCTGGGCGCGGTCTCGTCCCACCTGGGCGCGTCGTCGTCCCACCTGGGCGCCTCTCACCTGGGCGCCTCCCACCTGGGCGCCTCTCACCTGGGCGCCTCTCACCTGGGCGCCTCCCACCTGGGCGCCTCGCCGTCTCACCTGGGCCCTCACCACCACCACCACCACTTCACAGGGCTCTTCCAGGACGCGCCCTGAGCCCAGCCCAGCGCAACTCACCTGACCCACCTGCGGGTCCGCTCTGGGGGAAACTGTGCAATGTGTGTGCGTGTTGTTGCATTTGCGTGTGCGTGCGTGTACCTGCTGCGGTGCGTAAGCGTCAGCCCCCGGGGGGAGACAAAGGCGGCCGGGCGTGGTGCCGGCCACCCACGCCTTTGTGTCTGCCTTAATAGGTGCTCGCTAACAGCACTTACCCCAGCAGTCTCTTAGGGCTCTATGGGGGGTGGGGGGGGGGGGGTCACAGCACTGCGCATTCAACTCGGCGACCCGCTCACGGCCAACATCAGCGGCGGATATCGGAACCATTCCTGGACCTCGCCTATAGGTCGACTCAGCCTCAAATGAGAACCTGGTGCCGTGTGTAAAAACAAAAACAAAAAACAGCACTGGGGAGACAAAGGTGGCCGGGAGCGGTTATTGCCACGCCACCACCTCGTGCCCCGTGCCAGCCTTCACAGGTGCTTGCTAACAGCACCTGCCCCAACAGTATTAAATGACTATTGTGGGGGAACCTTCATCTTTATGGATGTACCTGCTGCGGTTGTTTCTGTGTGCATGTATGTGTTGTTATGCCTGTGTGCGTGTGTGTCTGTGTCGTATGCGTTGCTATGTTTTGTGTGGAAGAGCCGTCGTTAATATCTCAGCGGCGTCTTGTCTCATAATGGCCTATTATACACAAAAGGAGATAGCGGATCACAGGGGGTGGGGTGGTGGAGGGTTAATCTGGGAGTCCGTTTTGGCGTCCCTACGATGGAAACTTGTAATAACCATGGGCCGCAAACTGTCAGCAGACCTCAAATTCTACCAAATCAAACGAAAAAAATGAGATGGTGACACCACGTTGGCAGCGATGCACAAGCGCGGCTGACCATGGAAGGAACCGGTGGAGAGAGACAAAATATCACAAACTCCACACGCGGAGAGGTGCCCCCGAGTCGGGAATGGAACCCACAGGCCGCTTCTTGCCGTGCGGCAGCGCGCGTTTACCGGGCCGGCCATCGCAAGGCCGAAAAGAGCCTTCAACGTACTCGTCGACAAACACCGCCTCAGAGCGAAAAGGAAAGTGTGCAAGCAGGTAACGTTTTGGGCAATGGACCCATCTGCACCGGACATGGAGAGACGGAGAGACGGAGAGACGGAGAGACAGAGAGAGAGAGAGACCACCTTGTGGCTGGGGTGCCGCCCGTGGTTCTGGAAGAGATTCGGGCAACTGCGCAAGGCCGAGCCGCTTCGCGAGCGCCACTCGAGGTGAACTTCTCCGCATCAGATCGCCGGGGCGAGAGAGCTCGCGCGCCAAGGCCCCTGTCACGTGATCAGAAAGGTCGCGAGGTCAAAGCTTGCTTGAGGGTTGACCCGGCCCCGCCATCCTTTCCTCCGGGGGGGGTCGATAAAATTGCGACCGCTTTGTGGGGGAAGTCGCAAATGCTGCGTGTGCGTGATCCCAATTGAGAGATTTATAGAGGTGATGATGTTTCAGCACTGGCATGTTTTGGCCAGTGCCACCGTTCCACTGTTTGTGTGCGTGCGTTAATTTAGCTATGGGAGGAAACTAAAACAGAACCCAGGGGAAACCCGTGCTAGAACGCGGGGAGTTGGAGAGAATATCCGAACTCCACACACTCGCGCTCACACACTCGATCGACGCGCAAACTCGACGCTGCAGAACGGTGGAGAGAGAGAGAGAGAAAGAAACTCCACGCACAGAAAAGGCGCTTCAACGAAGCATTAAAGTACTTAAAATGGACCACGTGAGGCCCCAGCTGAGCTGCTATACCGCATTTCGTTTTCCAGAAGCGAACTGGCTATCACAAATGATGGCTCAACGAAGTGGCTTAATCATCGCGTGGGAATTTAAAGCGGTCACCTAACAGTTTGTTAAAGACTATGTTTTTTGGGGGGGGGGGGGGGGGGGTGGGGAGGGAATCTTTATCCTTGTAGGTTCGTCATTGTTTTACGGTGGAGTTGGCAGTGCTGTGGTTAGCCCACTGCGCTACGAACCCGGCCACCCGAGTTCGATTCCCAGTTCACGGCCACCAACACCAGGGACGAATACCTAGCTCGACTCGGCCTGAAAGGAGTACCCGGCGTGGTGTGCAGTAAACATCGGCACTGGGGAGGCAAAGGCGGCCGGGCGTGGGGCTGGCCACCCACCCCCTCGTGTGCCTTGCCGGCCTTCATAAGTATTCGTTAACATTACTTGTCCCAACGGTCCGTTAATGCTATACGGGGGATCTTTGTCTTTGTACGGATCAATGGTTTAGTTATTGGTGCACTGCCCTACGATCCTGGCTGCCTGGGTTCGATTCCACAGTGCAGAATAGATTACACGGCTGTATTTCAACCGGACCGAACGTGGTTCTAAGCTACACTATCCCCCCCCCTCCCCCACTATCCCAGGACCTCGATAGGCACGTGCCGCACCAACACCAAAATGTGTACGGCTATCCGGCAAGAGACGAGGGCTCTGTTTCCACGCGTGTAAGGGTCAGGTAAGGTCAGGAGCCTCCATCTGTCGGTCACCGTTGGTTAACTCTCGAGCGACGTGTCCTCTACACTTGAACGCAGCCTCTTAAGTGCACCTAGCCTGGCACAGTCGTAATGGCACTCGGCAGTCACCACATCAACGATGTGCATTTAAATTCAACAAATTATCTGCTGCGTTGACAGTGGTGGAGAAGCTCAGTTAACAACAAAATTCAACAACGCTGCTTGAATATACATTTTAAAAATGATAGGTGACGTTTCGGGTAATGGTCCTTCACAGCACACATGCGGAGACGCCAGAGAGGTAGTGTCAATATATATGGATTGTACGCCTTGGATCTGGACCAAGTTGAGTTTGGTGAAGGCGTGTGGGGCGTTAAATGTATTGTTTTAATGTCGTGTTGTGGATGCGTCTTCAGCAATTTCGGATCGCTGGATTTCTTCAGGTCAATTTCCGATTCGTTTAGGACTTCAGGGGACATGTGCAACACGAGTTAATCCAGAGCCTCGACAGCTTTCTTACTGTCCGCCTTTAGGCGTTAGCCCTCTGGTCTGACACTGGTGGTGAGACTAGGCTATGAAGAAGACTACCGTCTCTGGTGCAGGCCAATCAGCTTCAAAGACAATGCAAATATTATCAGAGCCATGCTTAAATTTCGATGTAAAGCTTTCGTGACTGCAGGGATTCATATTCTTGGTTCTTTCGGTAAAGTCACCACGTGGAAGGGAAACAATAAAATAATTTTAAAAAATATAAAACAATACAATTCTCACGACGTTTCGACTGCAACATCGTCTTAACGTTAAGAAAAAAAAACGCCACTTTTTTCAAATTTCCTTGCTGTGGTTTTCACACCCGACGATGATTGTTCGTGTCGCAGTCGAAACGTCGTGAGAATTTTATTGTTTTATATTTTTATTATTTTATTGTTTCCCTTCTACGTGTTGGTTTTCACACCTGATGATGATTGCTCGTGTCGCAGTCGAAACGTCGTGAGAATGTTATTGTTTTATATTTTTATTATTTTATTGTTTCCCTTCTACGTGGTGACTTTACCGAAAGAACCAAGCATCGGAGCCACGCTTGTGTGCATGCTCACCACAAGTACCAGTGTGTGGTCAGTGCAGTGATCGATTCCTCCTTGCACAAAGTATTTATTTGGCGTTTGAACATCTTTAACACGACTCATGTTCTATTGCCAAGAAGAGGTAGAAACATCCATTTAGAGCTTGCGTGACTGCAGGAATCCATCTATGAAAGCCGGAATATGACACGAGGGGGTGGGTGGCCAGCACTACGCCCGGCCGCCTTTGTCTACCCCGTGGCGATGTTTACACACCGTGCCAGGTACAAATGTTACGGCTGAGTCGACCTAGATGAAGCCCAGGACTGGGACCGGTTCAAATAATCGTCACCGATGTTGGCCCTGAGCTAGAATCGAACTCGTGTCCATCCTTAATAGGTGCTCGCTAATAGCACTCCCCCCCCCCCCCCCCCCCCGGAGAGCCTTCAACACATTTGGGGCATATTGAGACCTCCTTTGCCAGTAACAAGATATAGTAATAGGTCCAACACCAGTGGAGACTAGGGCTCTAAGAAAATCCGTCTCGGGTGTGGACCAATCAAATTCAAGGACAGTGCCATCATCATTATCAGAGTTATCTCTTTTTGTTTGCATTTTTGACTGCTTGTGTTGTGGTTATTGCAAACATGATCCCTTGTATAAAGGTGTAAGTTTTTGTGCCAGCTAAAAGGGTAAAAACCTATTACTACATTTGGGGCATCTTTGTCTTTTACAGGTACGTTACCAACACAGACACACACAGAGTACAATAACAAATACCAGCATGCATACCTAGACACATTGAAAAGCAAACATAGTGTACACACACCAACAACAACAACCGGCGATGATGTCACCACGACTCTTGTGCCAGGCTAGGTGCATGCGCACACACACACACATTTATACAAACACACAACTCTGTCAGTGATGCCGAGAAGTTGACGGAGTCCTGGGGCTGGAAACCTGGGGATGGAGACCACGTGGGACAGATCTCATTATTCATTAACGGACAAAAAAAAATTTGCCTGCTGCGTGCGGCCCCCTTATTGTATGTAAGGTCCACGGCAAATTGAAACTATAAACAATTTAATCTCAATTTTATTTCTTCACAAATCTGTTTGCTGTCCGCCTGATGATGCCAGTTGTAATTACCGGCGAAACGTCGTACTCGGATTGTAAACGTTGTGGAGCTGCTCTCCAAACACACCGGTGTGCTGTACTAGTGACGAAATGGCATGTTCTGTTCACATGACGAACCTTTATTAATTGTCCGTGTCGGGTGGTGGCGGGTTTAACGACACATATATATTTACGCGATCTAACCCCAAGCAAACTATATCATGGATGATATTGGTCGCGAAAGCCTACGTGTTAAACTTACCAGGTAAGGCCCACTGACCTGTACAGCTCTTTCCTTAGAAGCGACCTGGTTATCACAAATGATACGCTCAACGAAGCGGCTTATCACGTGGAAATGTATAACGGCCACATACTCGAAACGCGTGACGCTGATTCTTAATGTAGAGTGGAAATCCCAGGAGCACCTGGAGAAAATCCACGCGACCACGTAGGGAGAGAGAGAGAGACACGCAAACTCCATATTTTCAGCGGGGGTCATGGGATCAAACTCACGACCTCCTGCATACCAGGCGATGGAGTTAACATCTCCAAGCCACCATCACCCCCCCCCGATCTCTCGGAGTGGTGAGGGGGGACTGCATGCAGCTTCGATTCGCACGGTTGACTACGTACGGTGCGAAAGAAGATCAACGTGCATGCTAATTCATAGTTACTTACAAATGATCTTGTGATGCTGCTGTTGCTGCGTTGAGGTTGGGAGTGGTGCGCACGCAATTGCCAGACTAAAAAAAACACACATTCGTCAATAATAATAATACTGCGGCTTTAAAATGAAAATAGAATACCACAAAATACAAACGTCCATACATACTGACACATCAGAATATGTATTTGTTCTGGAGGAATCTGATGAGCTATAAAGCGCTTTTTTTCACTTGGCGGGTCAGAACGTAACAACAACAAACAATAGGCTAACAAGATAGGAGTGCAAAGCGTCGTAAAGGCAAACGCATTACTTCAAAAATATATATATACACACAAATACAACTAAAACTAGTTTTGTATCTTACCATGTGCCCACATACATCGGTATACAGCAGCAGCAGCCGCCGCCGTTTGCCAGCAAAGTGGCGGCCACGTAGCCACGATTCTCGTGCCAGACTCGAAGGTGCGCCCTGAGGCTGTCACGTGATGTGACGGAAGACTCACTGGGCCACGTGTAATGATGATGGGTTGACTCGCGAGATGACTGGAACGTCCACACACGTACACCGACAACGCCTTTGCTAAGCGTGATGCCCCGTGCCGTGTGGCTGTACAGGAATTGTTAACAATGTCCGCATGCTGATGTTAATTATTGAACGAGAACGATACGGGGACTCCTCTACTTACGAACGAGTTAGGTTCCAGAGATCTGTGTACGTAAGTCGATTTGTTCGCAAGTCCAAACTTTTCTCCTGTCGATTCCAAACACGTTGTGCACGGCGTGTGTACACTAAACGCGGGGAATGGCTTTAAAAGATGTGATGTAGATGGTGATGTAGATGCCACTGGTTCGTCTTACTACGATCTGATCATTATCAACCCCACAGTGGCAGCACAACAACAGACAATGGCTGCGGCCCAGGTAGAAATGCTGGGAATTCTGGGTAATGAACGGGAATTCTGGGTGATGAACGGGAATTCTGGGTAATGAACGGGAATGCTGGGTAATGAACGGGAATACCGGGGAATTCCGGATAATGACACCAAACAACCATCGCCATCTATTGCACGGCGGTTGAACTCACGACTCTCGGCCCGAACAGGTAACTGGACATGCGGACCAGGTGTGTTCGTATCTCTGAAAAGTTCGTAAGTAGAATGCTCGTAAGTTCGAGGAGTCCCCCGTAATTATAAAGTTGTGTACTCCCGTCGGGCGAGGCCACGGGTCGTCGTAGACACGCGCCCAAGCACCGGTTGGAAATAAAAACAGCGACGCTTGAGTACGTGTATTGTTTATTATACGTGATATAAACTGTGAATGAACAAATACAGATTACAAGTGCCCGTGCACTGCCCTGGAATGTGAGTATGTGTTGCGTGTCCACGTGCGTGTACGCGTGGAGTTGTGTAAACGTCGCCACCTGGGGAGACAAAGGCGGCCCGGGGGTGGTGCCGGCCATCCACCCCCTTCGTGCGCCGTGCCGGCCTTCGTAGGTGCCGCTCGCTGACAGCACTTGCCCCAACAGTCTGTTACAGGCTACACGGGGGATCTTTGTCTCTGTGTGGTAGTGGTGAGCTCGCTGCGTTGCGAGCCCGGCGATTCCCGCTGACGGCAAACACCGGTGACGATTACCCGAACCGGTCCCGGGCCTCTTCTAGGTCGATTCGGCCTCAAATGAGAACCTAGGTCGGTGTGTGAACATCGCTACTGGGGAGACAAAGGCGGCCGGGCGTGATGCTGGCCACCCACCCCCCTTGTCTACCGAACCTGCCTTTAATAGGTGCTCGCAAACAGCACTTTCCCCAAAAGTCTATGGCTTTATTGTTTGGCCGGATAGAAGGGTCTAAACGGGCGCAGCACGGGCTCGAGATGGCCTTACGTGGTTATGTCAAGATCGCCCTCTGTTAAAGGAGGAGGCTCGTGGAGGACGCTGCTACTGGCCAGACAGAGGCAGTCACCCTCCAGCAACAACGGAGGGCAGAGGAGCGACGCTCTCACAGCAACGAGCGGAGCGCCGGGCGGCTAAAACGAATATATTTGGCACGGTGTGGAGCACGGGTGGTGCATCGGCCAGTCATCTCAGTCGGTCAACACATGGCACCTGGGCCCGTGGTGCCATCAGCGAGCCTTGAGGTGTGAGTGTGTGTGCCGCCCCCAGTACTCGCCCTCACCCGAACCAATTAGCTGACCTGCCACTCGCCATAACCCTCACTAACTAGTCAACTTCGTACCAGCCCTACCCCTAACCAATTAGTCAACCGCCACTCGCTCTAACCCTAATAAACTAAGCCACCCAGCCACCAACACCAACCTTCTACCAGCCCCCTACCCCTAACCAGATAGCTAACCAACCACTAGCCCTAACACTTACCAGCCACCTAGTATCAGCCCCCTACCCCTATCCAGATAGCCAACCAGCCACTAGCCCTAACACTTACCAGCCACCTAGTACCAGCCCCCTACCCCTACCAGATAGCCAACCAGCCACTAACCCCGCACCACGCAGACCCAAGCCCGACCCCTCCCTAGCCGCACCCCCGGGGCCGTCTCGCCACATCCCCCCCCCCGGCTGGTGGTTCGTGATGGGGAGCGGTGGCGCAGCGGTTAGCGCATGGAACCGGGCGAGAGCCGAGTTCCAGCCCCGCTCACGGCCACCACCAGCGCCGGCGACGATTATCTGGAACCGGAACCCTCCCTCCTAGGTCGACTCAGCCTCGAATGAGTACCGAGTGTAAACATCGCCACGAGGGAGACAAAGGCGGCCGGCCACACACCCACCATGCGTCGTGCCGGCACTCAGAGGCGCTACTGAACTGGCTCACAGCACTTGCCCCAACAGCCGCTTGTGTGTGGCCGCCTATGCGGGTGCGTCTTTATCTTTGGTGCGCACGTCACCCGCCCAGCCCACGCCGCCCCGCCCCTCCCCCGCTACCCCCCCCCCCCAACTACTGCCCTGCCCCATGCCCCCCCCCTCCCACTACTGCCCTGCCCCCCCCCCCCAATGGCTCAGAGCCCAGCATTACTGAGCCACACGATGTCTCCGGGGCCAAGTTGAATTCCCTCTGGAACAGCGGAGCGACTCCACTTGCACACGCGCGTGAGTGAGTTCGTGGCGGTACAGGACTTCGTCTCATACGAGTACCCCGGTACGGTGTGTTCAACATTGTCGCGTTACTTGGGGAGACAAAGGCGGCCGGGCGTGCTGCTGGCCAAGCCACCCCCCCCACCCCCCCGTGTTGCCGTGCCGGCCTCGGCAAGTGCTGCTACTCGCTAACAGCACTTGCCCCAACAGTCTGTTGCAGGCTACACGGGGGAACTTTGTCTCTAGTTGTGTGTTAGAGACTTAAACGTCTCAAACGAGTACCCCGGTGCGGTGTGTTAAACATCGCCACTTGGGAAGACAAAGGCGGCCGGGCGTGGGGCTTGGCCGACACCCACCCCTTCGTGTGCAGGGGCGGCCTTAATAGGTGCTCGCTAACAGCACTTGGCCCTAACAGTCTCGTTAAAGTTTATATATGGGACCCTTTGTGTGTGTCACTGTTTGTGGGACCGTGTCACTGTGTGTGTGACTGTGACTGTGTGTGACTGTGTGTGTGTGTGACTGTGTGTGTGTGTGACTGTGTGATTGTGTGTGTGTGACTGTGTGTGTGTGACTGTGTGTGTGTGTGACTGTGTGTGTGTGTGACTGTGTGATTGTGTGTGTGTGACTGTGTGTGTGACTGTGTGTGTGACTGTGTGTGTGTGTGTGACTGTGTGTGTGACTGTGTGTGTGATTGTGTGTGTGTGACTGTGTGTGTGTGTGAGACAGTGACTGTGTGTGTGATTGTGTGTGTGTGACTGTGTGTGTGATTGTGTGTGTACGACAGTGACTGTGTGTGTGAGACTGTGTGTGTGACTGTGTGTGTAAGACAGTGACTGTGTGTGTGAGACTGTGTGTGTGTGACTGTGTGTGTGTGACTGTGTGTGTGTGAGATAGTGACTGTGTGTGTGTGTGACTGTGTGTGTGACTGTGTGTGTAAGACAGTGACTGTGTGTGTGAGACTGTGTGTGTGTGTGACTGTGTGTGTGTGTGAGATAGTGACTGTGTGTGTGACTGTGTGTGTGTGACTGTGTGTGTGTGTGAGACAGCGACTGTGTGTGTGTGAGACAGTGACTGTGTGTGTGTGAGACAGTGACTGTGTGTGTGTGTGAGACTGTGTGTGTGTGTGTGACTGTGTGTGTAAGACAGTGACTGTGTGTGTGTGACTGTGTGTGTGTGAGACAGTGACTGTGTGTGTGTGTGACTGTGTGTGTGAGACAGTGACTGTGTGTGTGTGTGAGACAGTGACTGTGTGTGTGTGAGACTGTGTGTGTGTGAGACAGTGATTGTGTGTGTGTGTGTGAGACAGTGACTGTGTGTGTGTGACTGTGTGTGTGAGACAGTGACTGTGTGTGTGTGTGAGACAGTGACTGTGTGTGTGTGAGACTGTGTGTGTGTGAGACAGTGACTGTGTGTGTGTGTGAGACAGTGACTGTGTCTGTGTGACTGTGTGTGTGTGAGACAGTGACTGTGTGTGTGAGACAGTGACTGTGTGTGTGAGACAGTGACTGTGTGTGTGTGTGAGACTGTGTGTGTGTGTGGGACTGTGTGTGTGTGTGTGTGACTTTGTGTGTGTGACTGTGTGTGTGTGTGAGACAGTGACTGTGTGTGTGTGACTGTGTGTGTGTGACTGTGTGTGTGTGTGACTGTGTGTGTGTGACTGTGTGTGTGTGTGAGACAGTGACTGTGTGTGTGTGAAACAGTGACTGTGTGTGTGTGAGACAGTGACTGTGTGTGTGTGACTGTGTGTGTGTGTGTGAGACAGTGACTGTGTGTGTGTGTGACTGTGTGTGTGTGACTGTGTGTGTGTGTGACTGTGTGTGTGTGTGAGACAGTGACTGTGTATGTGTGTGACTGTGTGTGTGTGTGAGACAGTGACTGTGTATGCGATAGTGTAGCGGTTAGCGCGCTGCGCTATGAACCTGGCGACCCGGGTTCGATTCCCGCTCACGGCCAACACCAGTGACGATTACCTGAACCGGTCCCGGGCCTCCCCTAGGTCGACTCAGCCTCAAATGAGTACCTGGTGCGGTGTGTAAACATCGCCACTAGGGAGACAAAGGCGGTCGGGCGTGGTGCTGGCCACCCACCCCCTCGTGTACCGTTCTGGCCTTCATAGGTGCTCGCTAACAGCACTTGCCCCTACAGTCTGTTAAGGCTATATGGGGGATCTTTGTCTTTTTGTGTATGTGTGTGACTGTGTCAGATAACAACGGTAGGAGGCTCCTAGATTTTTGTGCAGCCCATGGGTTTGTAATTACCAACATGCTGTTCCCGCATCGGCGCATCCACACAACATCATGGATGCATGTCTAGTCCAAGCAAGAACATCTGCTGGACTACATAGTGACGGACCAGCGGATGCGAGCCCATCCATGTCCTTGACACCAGGACCTACTGTGGAGCTGATCTGCCCTCTAACCATCGACTTGTAATCTGTAAGATGCGCCTGCCATTCTTCCGCTCCGGTGGTGGGTGTACACCCAGGACCCCATTCCAACCTAAAGTGGCCTGGTCTCAGTTATCTGATGAAAGTTGCAAGCGAGAATTTCATCATTGCCTGCGGCTGGGGTTGGCATCGTCCCCCACTCCTCCTGATGTCGAGGGTAAATGGGCGAGGTTTAGGACTGTCACTCATGCAGCTGCATTGGCTGCTTTGGGTACGCGGTCCAGACCTCCCCAGAGACCCTGGCTGACAGAGGAGGTGTTCAGGATGGTTGAGAAAAAGCGACAGGCCCACTGTCATCAGCTACAGAATCCCACGTCAGAGAATCAGGAGGCTTACCGCAGCCTTCGCTCGACGGTTCGGAGAGCCGTGAGGCGCTGCAAGGATGGGTGGTGGTCGCGGGTTGCTGAGGAGATGGAGTCTGCCTCAGTGGCCCGCGATCACAAATCTCTATTTAACTCCATCAAAAAAGTAACCTGCAGCACCACACCTATTACCATCATTTGGGGAAAAAACGGTGATCCAATCTCCGACCCCCAGGAACAGGTTTGCAGATTTGCTGAGCATTTCTGTGAGGTCCTGGGGGAGGGAAAATCCCTCAGCCAGGAAAAAATCGTGGCACAAAGTGAGGATGACCCTGCTGAGGCTGCGGTGCCTCAAATATTGTAAGAAGTCACCCCCTATGAGTGGCTGGCTGAAGTGCCATCTGTTGAGGAAGTACTGAAGGCGATCCGGAGTCTGAGATCAGGAAAGGCAGCGGGCAGAGATGATCTCCCAAGCGAAATGCTGAGGGAGGGTGGCGTTTGTGCACAGACTGCCCTATATGACATCATAACAACAGTCTGGACCACTGGACGGGTTCCGCAGGATTGTAAGGATGCCCTGGTGGTCCCCCTCTTTAAGAAGGGGGACCTCACAGACTGTAACAGCTACAGGGGCATCTCATTCCTCAGTGTGCCAGGAAAGGTCCTGTCAAGGATTATTCAACATCGCCTTGCCAGGCACGCTGAGGAGAGGCTTGCGGAGCCCCAATGCGGTTTCAGGAAAGGGCGGTCCTGCACAGATGCCATATTTTCTGTCCATCTGCTACAGCAGAGGTGTAGGGAATTCCAGCAAGACCTACATCTCTGCTTTTTTGACCTGGTCAAGGCCTATGATACCATCAGTAGGCCTGGGCTCTCGGTTGTTCTTTGTGCTTTTGGAGTACCTGACCCTCTGCTCACGATCATTAAGGACCTTCATAATGGTGAGCGGGCCCGGGTAAAACTACGTAGCTGGGAGTCAGAGCCATTCCCTGTATACCTTGGGGTGCGACAGGGATGTCCTCTGGCTCCCACATTATTTAACATCTATTTTGACCACGTAGTTCGTGAAGCCTTCAGTAGCTGTACCGGGGGAATCTCCATATGGTACAGATATAATGGGAGGCTGATCGATGCCCGGGTGCGGTCAAGGGATGGCTTCCTATTGCTCAACCACGTCATGTGTGCCGATGATTTGGGAATATCTGCTCATTCAGAGGAGGAATTGGAGATGCTGCTGCTGAGACTGGAGCGTGCCACTAAGAGATGGGGCCTTACAATCAGCCCCACCAAAACTAAGCACCTGCCTGGGTATTTTGTACCATCGGACACTCCACCCCCACAACTCCCAATCGGTGATGGGGCAGTTGTGGAGAGTTTCCCATACCTAGGCAGTGTGCTTATGACTGGCTCCAGTTTAACAGCAGAGGTCTCACTCCGAATTAGTCGAGCAGCAATATCCTTTCGTCAGTTGTGTAATGCTGTGTGGAAGCTACCTGGTCTGTCGCTCCGCACTAAGCTTCAGGTCTTCTCGGCCACGGTCATTCCCTCCCTTCTCTACGCTTGCGAAACGTGGACCCCCCCAATGGAACATATTTGCCGGTTAGAAACATTTAGGCTAGCCTGCCTACGATCCATCCTGGGTTTAACCAGGCTGGATTGTGTGAGGAGCTCACAAATCCTTGAAAGATCTGGGCAAGGTAGGTCCCATCGGTGAGCTCCTCCGGCAGGCAAGGCTGCGTTGGCTGGGTCATGTAGCCCGCATGCCCAGCCACCGCATGCCGAAACAGCTTTTGTTCGGCCGGATCAAGGGGGCTAAACGGGCACGGCACGGGCTAGAGAAGAGATGGAGTGATGTGGTACAGGAGGACGTGAAGCTGAGTGGACTTGCCGATGACTGGTACCAGCCGTGTCAAGATCGGCCTCTGTGGAGGAGGCTCGTGAAGGACACTACTGGGCAGTTGGACACATATATAGACATCTAAGCAGAGAGAGTAATATATGTGTCTGTGATCTGTACTCTATCTGTACTCTCTCACTCTTAACCTATAATTTAGCAATCTTTGAAATAACGTAATCAGCCAGACCATGCGTTAATTGTGTTTTGACCGACCCTCTGTGTTGCATTATATTGTTTCCAAATTTTACTAAATCTTGTTCGATTTGATGTGCTTCTCCATCTCTCTTTGTCTCCCCTACATCCTAAGGCCTCGGCACAGAGACCCTATCTCTCTGTGCTCCATACGTTGTGTCTCTCTTTGTGTCTCTGTGTTAACTCCCTCTACTTAGGTGTCTGTATATATATCTGCGGTTCTGTGTTTCCTCTCTCTCTTAAATTTAGCTCTTCTATGCCTGATGATGATTGCCCCCGGTGCAATCGAAACGTCGTATGCTTTTATGCAATTTTATTATTATTTCTTATTTCTGCGTGACTTTACCGAAAAAAAAACAAAGAGTAATTCCTGCAGTCACGAAAGCACCAAATCGACTTTGAACCTCCTTGTTGTTGTAGCTGCTCTCTCGCTGGTTCAGCAGCTCTACTGCTGGATTATATTTATTATTATTATTCCGCCTGAGGACGACCGCTTGTGTTGCGATCGAAACGTCGTGATTCATTTTATTTTCTACCTACGTGGACTTTACCGAAAGAACCACAAAGAGTTGTGGATTCCTTGCAGTCACGAAAGCCTCAAATCAACATCGAAAGTTCATCCTGATGAACAGTTTTTTTTTGGTTTGAAAAACTGGCATGTGAATCGTGGTCACATGACATTCGAAAATCACTCTGAATTCAAAGTGCAAGCGAGATTGCGGCTTGGTTCTCCGCCACAGATGTGACAACAGGATTCCAGCTTCGGGCGGCTTAATTCAGGATGTTGGGCTTTACAAATGGCCTTTAAAGATTTTTTTTTGGGGGGGGGGTTAGTTCGCGTTAATGTATCGTCAAAACCCGCCACCACCCGACACAGCCAACTAGCAAGAGGTTGTCACATCAATGGAACGTGGCCAATTCGTCACTAGTATAGCACTATTGTGTAGTGTATAGTGTAGTGTATAGTAGAGTATAGTGTAGTATACTAGTACAGCACTAGTGTGTAGTGTATAGTGTAGTATACTAGTACAGCACTAGTGTGTAGTGTATAGTGTAGTATACTAGTACAGTGCTAGTGTATAGTGTAGTGTATAGTATTGTATAGTGTAGTATACTAGTACAGCACTAGTGTGTAGTGTATAATGTAGTGTATAGTAGTGTATAGTGTAGTATACTAGTACAGCACTAGTGTGTAGTGTATAGTGTAGTATACTAGTACAGCACTAGTGTGTAGTGTATAGTGTAGTGTATAGTAGAGTATAGTGTAGTATACTAGTACAGCACTAGTATGTAGTGTATAGTGTAGTGTATAGTAGAGTGTAGTGTAGTATACTAGTACAGCACTAGTGTGTAGTGTATAGTGTAGTATACTAGTACAGCACTAGTGTGTAGTGTATAGTGTAGTATATTAGTACAGCACTAGTGTGTAGTGTATAGTGTAGTGGATAGTGTAGGATACTAGTGCAGCACTAGTGTGTAGTGTATAGTGTAGTGTATAGTAGTGTGTAGTGTAGTATACTAGTACAGCACTAGTGTGTAGTGTATAGTGTAGCATACTAGTACAGCACTAGTGTGTAGTGTATAGTGTAGTGTATAGTAGTGTATAGTGTAGTATACCAGTACAGCACTAGTGTGTAGTGTATAGTGTAGTATAGTGTAGTATACTAGTACAGCACTAGTGTGTAGTGTATAGTGTAGTGTATAGTAGTGTATAGTGTAGTATACTAGTACAGCACTAGTGTGTAGTGTATAGTGTAGTGTATAGTGTAGTGTATAGTAGAGTATAGTGTAGTATACTAGTACAGCACTAGTGTGTAGTGTATAGTGTAGAGTATAGTGTAGTGTATAGTAGTGTATAGTGTAGTATACTAGTACAGCACTAGTGTGTATTGTATAGTGTAGTATACTAGTACAGCACTAGTGTGTAGAGTATAGTGTAGTGTATAGTAGTGTATAGTGTAGTATACTAGTACAGCACTAGTGTGTAGTGTATAGTGTAATGTATAATAGAGTATAGTGTAGTATACTAGTACAGCGCTTGTGTGTAGTGTATAGTGTAGTGTATAGTGTAGTATACTAGTACAGCACTAGTGTGTAGTGTATAGTGTAGTATACTAGTACAGCACTAGTGTGTAGAGTATAGTGTAGTGTATAGTAGTGTATAGTGTAGTATACTAGTACAGCACTAGTGTGTATAGTGTAGTGTATAATAGAGTATAGTGTAGTATACTAGTACAGCACTAGTGTGTAGTGTATAGTGTAGTGTATAGTAGTGTATAGTGTAGTATAGTAGTACAGCACTAGTGTGTAGTGTATAGTGTAGTATACTAGTACAGCACTAGTGTAGTGTATAGTGTAGTGTATAGTGTAGTGTGTAGTGTATAGAGTAGTATATAGTGTAGTGTTTAGTGTAGTGTATAGTGTAGTGTATAGTGTAGTGTATAGTGTAGTGTATAGTGTGTAGTGTATAGTGTAGTGTATAGTGTAGTATACTAGTACAGCACTAGTGTGTATTGTATAGTGTAGTGTATAGTGTAGAGTATAGTGTAGTGTACTAGTACAGCACCACCGGTTGTGTGTTGGAGAGCCAAGCCAAGACATTAACGACACACGTACTCTGATGACGGACGCTTGTGTTGCGCCCCAAAAACGCGGCGATTTCATTATTTTAATTTAATTATGTTCATTATTTTTTTCATTTTTCTACCTACGTTACTTTCACCTAAAGGACCAAAGATCACGGATCCCTTGCAGTCACGAAAACTTCAAATGTAGACTTAACGACGCGTCTATCTATACATTTACGCGATCTAATCCCCCCAAAACAAAAACAAAAACCTCTCGTTACGGATGACGTTGGGGTCGAGAAAGCCTCCTGGAAGAGTCGCGCAGAGGCCACATTTGTTGTTGAAGCGCAAAGGCAGTGGACGCAATCAACATCGCAGGGCATCATTACAACACCACCCCCCGACTCTGCCGCCGCAAGCAATCGCGGTGATGCAATGATGCGACCGAAAATCCGACGTCGTTTCAGCGCACGGTGGGGGGGGGGAGAAGGGGGAAAGACGCCGCTTATCGTATCGGAGATGAGGCAAGCGACTTGGGAAGTTCCCTGCAGAAGTGACGACGGTGTGCATTTGGGTCAGTGCTTTGTAGGCGGTAGGTGTGTGCGTGTGTGTGTGAACTTCTTTCGCACAGTACGCAGCCAACCGGATAGAGTGAACACCAAAAAAAAACAGTTATAAAAGAAGTTCGTTTTGAATCTAGATTTAAATGTGCATGTGTTGTGTGTGTGCGTGTGTGTGTGTCGTACGTATTTGTGCTTGTGTATGGCGATTATTTGAACCGGTCCTGGTGCCTCCCCTAGGTCGACTCAGCCTCAAATGAGTACCTGGCGCGGTGTGTAAACATCGCCACTGGGGAGACAAAGGCGGTCGGGGGTGGGTGTACCGTGCCAGCTTTCGTCGGTGCTCGCAAACAGCACTTGCCCGAAAACGTCTGTTAAGGCTATGACGGAGGATCTTTGTCTTTGTGTATTTATGTCCGTGGGGGGGGGGGGGGAGGGGGGGGCGGAGCGGTGGCGCAGTGGTTAGCGCGCTGGGCTCGATCCCTCGCCCACGGCTAACGTCTCAACCGGTCGGGCGGGCCTCTCCCACCCTTTACAACGAGTGTCTCCTGGCCATTGGGGACACAATCTATGGCCGTGCGTGGTGACGCTGCTTATCCAAGGAAATTGCTGACTCGCACCGCTTGCCCCTACAGCCTGCGTCGGCTGCTGTTAGGGCGACTATGATAGGGGGGGGGCGGGGGGGGGCGGTCTCATATTCACAGCACTCCGTGGACATTCACTGGAGATTTGGTTCTCCGGTGTCGTCCTTGCAGCAGCAGCAGCGGCGTGCTACGGCCGTCTGGAACGCTCTTCCTTCCGATATTAAGGATTAAAAAACTCATCTCTATACAACTGCCTTTTGCGCTCAGTTTGTTGTCCTTCTCCCCCACCCTCGCACCTCCGATTCAGCACGGTTGGCTACGTACGGTGCAAAAGAAGTTCAACGTGCACGCAACACAGTGCCTGTCAAGTTGCCAGTCCATTTGCCGAACCGGGTGAGAACTCGGCACACCAATCTGATTTGAACGAGTGGCCTCGTGTTTCCCGACGGATCACTGGGGCTCAGGCAGGGCGGGTGGCAGTGGAGCGGCGACACTCGTGACACGTGGTGGCTAGGAGATGTTAACAACCTCGCCTGGTACACAGGAGGTCGTGGGTTCGATCCCGACCCTGACGCCTGCTGCTGTAGATTTGGAGTTTGCGGTGTCTCTCTCTCATCATCATCACGGTGGCTAGGAGATGTTAACAACCTCGCCTGGTACACAGGGGGTCGTGGGTTCGATCATGACTCTGACGCCTGCTGTATATTTGGAGTTTGCGTTCTCTCATCATCATCACGGTGGCTAGGAGATGTTAACAACCTCGCCTGGTACACAGGAGGTCGTGGGTTCGATCCCGACCCTAACGCCTGCTGTATATTTGGAGTTTGCGTGTCTCTCATCATCATCACGGTGGCTAGGAGATGTTAACAACCTCGCCTGGTATACAGGAGGTCGTGGGTTCGATCCTGACTCTGACGCCTGCTGTATATTTGGAGTTTGTGTGTCTCTCATCATCATCACGGTGGCTAGGAGATGTTAACAACCTCGCCTGGTACACAGGAGGTCGTGGGTTCGATCCTGACCCTGACGCCTGCTGTATATTTGGAGTTTGCGGTGTCTCTCTCTCATCATCATCATCATCACGGTGGCTAGGAGATGTTAACAACCTCGCCTGGTATACAAGAGGTCGTGGGTTCGATCCCGACCCTACGCCTGCTGTATATTTGGAGTTTGAGGTGTCTCTCATCATCATCACGGTGGCTAGGAGATGTTAACTACCTCGCCTGGTATACAGGAGGTCGTGGGTTCGATCTTGACCCTGACGCCTGCTGTATATTTGGAGTTTGAGGTGTCTCTCATCATCATAATGTTAACAACCTCACCTGGTATACAGGAGGGTGTGGGTTCGATCCTGACCCTGACGCCTGCTGTATATTTGGAGTTTGAGGTGTCTCTCATCATCATCACGGTGGCTAAGAGATGTTAACTACCTCGCCTGGTATACAGGAGGTCGTGGGTTCGATCCCGACCCTAATGCCTGCTGTATATTTGAAGTTTGCGTGTCTCTTTCATCATCATCATCATCATCATCACGGTGGCTAGGAGATGTTAACAACCTCGCCTGGTATACAAGAGGTCGTGGGTTCGATCCCGACCCTACGCCTGCTGTATATTTGGAGTTTGAGGTGTCTCTCATCATCATCACGGTGGCTAGGAGATGTTAACAACCTCGCCTGGTATACAGGAGGTCGTGGGTTCGATCCTGACCCTGACGCCTGCTGTATATTTGGAGTTTGAGGTGTCTCTCATCATCATCATCACGGTGGCTAGGAGATGTTAACTACCTCGCCTGGTATACAGGAGGTCGTGGGTTCGATCTTGACCCTGACGCCTGCTGTATATTTGGAGTTTGAGGTGTCTCTCATCATCATCACGGTGGCTAGGAGATGTTAACAACCTCGCCTGGTATACAGGAGGTCGTGGGTTCGATCCTGACCCTGACGCCTGCTGTATATTTGGAGTTTGAGGTGTCTCTCATCATCATCATCACGGTGGCTAGGAGATGTTAACTACCTCGCCTGGTATACAGGAGGTCGTGGGTTCGATCTTGACCCTGACGCCTGCTGTATATTTGGAGTTTGAGGTGTCTCTCATCATCATAATGTTAACAACCTCACCTGGTATACAGGAGGGTGTGGGTTCGATCCTGACCCTGACGCCTGCTGTATATTTGGAGTTTGAGGTGTCTCTCATCATCATCACGGTGGCTAAGAGATGTTAACTACCTCGCCTGGTATACAGGAGGTCGTGGGTTCGATCCCGACCCTAATGCCTGCTGTATATTTGAAGTTTGCGTGTCTCTTTCATCATCATCATCATCACGGTGGCTAGGAGATGTTAACAACCTCGCCTGGTATACAAGAGGTCGTGGGTTCGATCCCGACCCTACGCCTGCTGTATATTTGGAGTTTGAGGTGTCTCTCATCATCATCACGGTGGCTAGGAGATGTTAACAACCTCGCCTGGTATACAGGAGGTCGTGGGTTCGATCCTGACCCTGACGCCTGCTGTATATTTGGAGTTTGAGGTGTCTCTCATCATCATCATCACGGTGGCTAGGAGATGTTAACTACCTCGCATGGTATACAGGAGGTCGTGCGTTCGATCTTGACCCTGACGCCTGCTGTATATTTGGAGTTTGAGGTGTCTCTCATCATCATCACGGTGGCTAGGAGATGTTAACAACCTCACCTGGTATACAGGAGGGTGTGGGTTCGATCCTGACCCTGACGCCTGCTGTATATTTGGAGTTTGAGGTGTCTCTCATCATCATCACGGTGGCTAAGAGATGTTAACTACCTCGCCTGGTATACAGGAGGTCGTGGGTTCGATCCCGACCCTAATGCCTGCTGTATATTTGAAGTTTGCGTGTCTCTTTCATCATCATCATCACGGTGGCTAGGAGATGTTAACAACCTCGCCTGGTACACAGGAGGTCGTGGGTTCGATCCTGACCCTGACGCCTGCTGTATATTTGGAGTTTGCGGTGTCTCTCTCTCATCATCATCATCATCACGGTGGCTAGGAGATGTTAACAACCTCGCCTGGTATACAAGAGGTCGTGGGTTCGATCCCGACCCTACGCCTGCTGTATATTTGGAGTTTGAGGTGTCTCTCATCATCATCACGGTGGCTAGGAGATGTTAACAACCTCGCCTGGTATACAGGAGGTCGTGGGTTCGATCCTGACCCTGACACCTGCTGTATATTTGGAGTTTGAGGTGTCTCTCATCATCATCATCACGGTGGCTAGGAGATGTTAACTACCTCGCCTGGTATACAGGAGGTCGTGGGTTCGATCTTGACCCTGACGCCTGCTGTATATTTGGAGTTTGAGGTGTCTCTCATCATCATCACGGTGGCTAGGAGATGTTAACAACCTCACCTGGTATACAGGAGGGTGTGGGTTCGATCCTGACCCTGACGCCTGCTGTATATTTGGAGTTTGAGGTGTCTCTCATCATCATCACGGTGGCTAAGAGATGTTAACTACCTCGCCTGGTATACAGGAGGTCGTGGGTTCGATCCCGACCCTAATGCCTGCTGTATATTTGAAGTTTGCGTGTCGCTTTCATCATCATCATCATCACGGTGGCTAGGAGATGTTAACTACCTCGCCTGGTATACAGGAGGTCGTGGGTTCGATCCCGACCCTGACGCCTGCTGTATATTTGGAGTTTGCATGTCTCTCTCTCATCATCATCATCACGGTGGATAGGATATGTTAACTACCTCGCCTAGTATACAGGAGGTTGTGGGTTCGATCCTGACCCTGACGCCTGCTGTATATTTAGAGTTTGAGGTGTCTTTCATCATCATTACGGTGGCTAGGAGATGTTAACTACCTCGCCTGGTATACAGGAGGTCGTGGGTTCGATCCCGACCCTAACGCCTGCTGTATATTTGAAGTTTGCATGTCTCTTTCATCATCATCATCATCACGGTGGCTAGGAGATGTTAACTACCTCGCCTGGTCTACAGGAGGTCGTGGGTTCGATCCTGCCCCTAACGCCTGCTGCTGTATATTTTAATTTTGCGTGTCTCTCTCTCTTCCCGTGGTCGCGTTGCTTTTTCTGCGGGTCCTCCAGTTTTTTCCCCCTCCACATTTAAAATCAACGTCACGCGTTTCGAGTATTTGGCTGCTGCTGCTGCTGCACATTCCCACGTGACACGCCACTAAGTTGAGCTGTCATTTCTTGCCACGTTCCTTCTGAAAAAGAGCTGCATAGATCCGTGTGCCTTGCCTGGTAACATCTCAATATTTGAATACCGTGTGTGGTGTTCGCTTTCTGCCCAGCGTTGAGTTTGTGTGTTGAATGAGTGTGGACGAGTGTGTGGAGTTCGTATTTCAGCTCCCCCCCCCAAGTTCTGCACGGGTTTTCTCTGGGTTCTGTGCAGTTTCCTCCCATAGCTAAATAAACACACGCGCACACACATGCACACGGTTGAACTGTGGTATTGGCCAAAACATGCCACCTGTAAATTACTCAATTGGGATCACGCACACAGCAATGAGATCCGTAAATATTAAGTTTGTTGTTCTTCCACCGCACCTCCGATTAGCACACGGTGTGAAAGAAGTTCAACATGTATAGGCTCACACAGCGACCCATTGACTCACACAGAGACCCATAGACTCACACAGCGACCCATTGACTCACACAGAGACCCATAGACTCACACAAAGACCCATAGACTCACCCAGCGACCCATAGACTCACACAGAGACCCATAGACTCACGCAGAGACCCATAGACTCACACAGCGACCCATTGACTCACACAGAGACCCATAGACTCACACAAAGACCCATAGACTCAAGCAGCGACCCATAGACTCACACAGAGATCTATAGACTCACACAGAGACCCATGGATTCACACAGAGACCCATAGACTCACACAGCGACCCATTGACTCACACAGAGACCCATAGACTCACACAGAGATGCATAGACTCACGCAGAGACCCATAGACTCACACAGAGACCCATAGACTCACACAGTGACCCATAGACTCACACAGAGACCCATAGACTCACACAGCGACCCATAGACTCACACAGAGACCCATAGACTCATACAGAGATCTATAGACTCACACAGAGACCCATAGACTCACGCAGAGACCCATAGACTCAAACAGAGACCCATAGACTCACACAGCGACCCATTGACTCACACAGAGACCCATAGACTCACACAGAGACGCATAGACTCACGCAGAGACCCATAGACTCACACAGAGACCCATAGACTCACACAGTGACCCATAGACTCACACAGAGACCCATAGACTCACACAGCGACCCATAGACTCACACAGAGACCCATAGACTCATACAGAGATCTATAGACTCACACAGAGACCCATAGACTCACGCAGAGACCCATAGACTCACACAGCGACCCATAGATTTACACAGAGACCCATAGACTCACACAGAGATCTGTAGACTCACACAGAGACCCATAGACTCACACAGAGACCCATAGACTCACGCAGAGACCCATAGACTCACACAGCGACCCATAGACTCACCCAGAGACCCATAGACTCACACAGAGATCTATAGACTCACACAGAGACCCATAGACTCACACAGAGACCCATAGACTCACATAGAGACCCATAGACTCACACAGAGATCTATAGACTAACATAGAGACCCATAGACTCACATAGAGTTCTATAGACTCACATAGAGATCTATAGACTCACACAGAGAGCCATAGACTCACACAGAGACCCATAGATTCACGCAGAGACCCATAGACTCACACAGCGACCCATAGACTCACACAGAGACCCATATACTCATACAGAGATCTATAGACTCACACAGAGACCCATAGACTCACGCAGAGACCCATAGACTCACACAGCGACCCATAGACTCACACAGAGACCCATAGACTCACACAGAGATCTATAGACTCACACAGAGACCCATAGACTCACACAGAGACCCATAGACTCACGCAGAGACCCATAGACTCACACAGAGACCCATAGACTCACACAGAGATCTATAGACTCACACAGAGACCCATAGACTCACACAGAGACCCATAGACTCACATAGAGACCCATAGACTCACACAGAGATCTGTAGACTAACATAGAGACCCATAGACTCACATAGAGATCTATAGACTCACACAGAGAGCCATAGACTCACACAGAGACCCATAGATTCACGCAGAGACCCATAGACTCACACAGAGACCCATAGACTCACACAGAGGCCCATAGACTCACACATAGACCCATAGACTCACGCAGAGACCCATAGACTCACACAGAGACCCATATACTCACACAGAGACCCATAGACTCACATAGAGACCCATAGACTCACACAGAGACCCATAGACTCACACAGAGACCCATAGCCTCACACAGAGAGCCATAGACTCACACAGAGACCCATAGACTCACACAGAGATCTACAGACTCACACAGAGACCCATAGACTCACGCAGGAACCCATAGACTCACACAGAGACCCATAGACTCACACAGCGACCCATAGACTCACACAGAGACCCATAGACTCACACAGAGACCCATAGACTCACACAGAGACCCATAGACTCACACAGCGACCCATAGACTCACACATAGACCCATAGACTCACGCAGAGACCCATAGACTCACACAGAGACCCATATACTCACACAGAGATCTATAGACTCACATAGAGACCCATAGACTCACATAGAGACCCATAGATTCACGCAGAGAGCCATAGACTCACACAGAGACCCATAGATTCACGCAGAGACCCATAGACTCACACAGAGACCCATAGACTCACACAGAGGCCCATAGACTCACACATAGACCCATAGACTCACGCAGAGACCCATAGACTCACACAGAGACCCATATACTCACACAGAGATCTATAGACTCACATAGAGACCCATAGACTCACATAGAGACCCATAGACTCACATAGAGATCTATAGACTCACATAGAGACCCATAGACTCACACAGAGATCTATAGACTCACATAGAGACCCATAGACTCACATAGAGATCTATAGACTCACATAGAGATCTATAGACTCACACAGAGAGCCATAGACTCACACACAGACCCATAGACTCACGCAGAGACCCATAGACTCACGCAGAGACCCATAAACTCACACAGAGACCCATAGACTCACACAGAGGCCCATAGACTCACACAGAGACCCATAGACTCACGCAGAGACCCATAGACTCACACAGAGACCCATATACTCACACAGAGATCCATAGACTCACATAGAGACCCATAGACTCACACAGAGACCCATAGACTCACACAGAGACCCATAGACTCACACAGAGAGCCATAGACTCACACAGAGACCCACAGACTCACACAGAGACCCATAGACTAACACAGCGACCTATAGACTCACACAGAGACCCATAGACTCACACAGAGACCCATAGACTCACACAGAGACCCATAGACTCACACAGAGACCCATAGACTCACACAGAGACCCATAGACTCGCACAGAGACCTATAGACTCACACAGAGACCCATAGACTCACACAGAGACCCGTAGACTCACACAGAGACCCATAGACTCACACAGAGACCCATAGACTCACACAGACCCATAGACTCACACAGAGAGCCATAGACTCACACAGAGACCCATAGACTCACACAGAGACCCATAGACTCACACAGAGACCCATAGACTCACACAGAGACCCATAGACTCACACAGGGACCCATAGACTCACACAGAGACCCACAGACTCACACAGAGACTGATAGACTCACACAGAGATCCATTGACTCACACAGAGACCCACAGACTCACACAGAGACCCATAGACTCACACAGAGACCCACAGACTCACACAGAGATCTATAGACTCACACAGAGACCCATAGACTCACACAGAGACCCACAGACTTACACAGAGACCCATAGACTCACACAGAGACCCATAGACTCACATAGAGACCCATAGACTCACACAGAGATCTATAGACTCACACAGAGATCTATAGACTCACACAGAGACCCATAGACTCACACAGAGACCCACAGACTCACACAGAGACCCATAGACTCACACAGAGACCCACAGACTCACACAGAGATCTATAGACTCACACAGAGACCCATAGACTCACACAGAGACCCACAGACTCACACAGAGACCCATAGACTCGCACGGAGACCCATAGACTCACACAGAGACCCACAGACTCACGCAGAGACCAATAGACTCACACAGAGACCCACAGACTCACACAGAGACCAATAGACTCACACAGAGACCCACAGACTCACACAGAGATCTATAGACTCACACAGAGACCCATAGACTCACAGAGAGACCCATAGACTCACATAGAGACCCATAGACTCACACAGAGACCCATAGACTCACATAGAGACCATAGACTCACACAGAGATCTATAGACTCACACAGAGACCCATAGACTCACAGAGAGACCCATAGACTCACACAGAGACCAATAGACTCACACAGAGACCCATAGACTCACACAGAGACCCATAGACTCACACAGAGACCCACAGACTCGCACAGAGACCCATAGTTTGTTGTCTATCCCTCACACCTCCGATTAGCACGGTTGGCTACGTACGGTATGAAAGAAGTTCAACACAGTAGCACAGAACAGCATCATAGTGCTGGCCGCAACAACGTACGCTTCGCGGCATTCTAATGGAGGGGGGGGGGGGTAATGCACGGAGTATATGCGCTTTCCGCCCAGTTTCTGCTGATTGTTCACGCACGAAGCAAACGTAGCGCCTTGACTAAAGAACGCTTGGCAGGAGGAGAGTTGTCAAATCACCCACACGAATGCCGCAACAAATCTCCCTTCCCATGGGCGGTGTCGAGGTGTTGTCATATATATTAGACATACACCCTGGCTCGCCAGGAGAAGGAAAGTTCGGACTAAGTATCGTCTGTCTCTTCTGCATGGGATCGAGCGTTCTCCCCTTTCGCGCGCGTGCGTTTTCTCTCCAGTAACCTGGTTTTCGCCCACATGTCATAAGGTGCCGGGCCTTAATGTGTGCTCGCGAACAGATCTTGCCTCAAGTGAAGGGATCTTTGTTTTGATTGTGTAGTAATGCGTGCACTGTATGTTCAGCGGTCGGGGTGAGTCCTCAGGGATGAGGGAGATGTGAGGGTTTGTGGTCTCGGTTTGCGGTTGGGTTCGGAACAGCTCACGGCGGGATGCAGGCAGAGGTCAAACCAGAGGCTTGGCACCATCACCGCGATCACCAAACACAGCCACCCACCACACACTGTCACCACCACGATCGCGCACCATCACCACCACACCATCACCACTACCACACCATCACCACTACCACACACAATCACCATCACACCGTCACCACTACCACACACACCGCCACACACTATTAACACAACTGTCGCACACCATCACCACCACCACACACCACCACCACTACCACCACACACCACCACCACTACCACCACACACCACCACCACTACCACCACACACCACCACTGCCACCACACACTATCACCACCACGATCGCGCACCATCACCACCACACACAATCACCACTACCACCACACACCACCACACACCACCACCACTACCACACACACCCACACCGCCACACACTATCAACACAACTGTCGCACACCATCACCACCACCACCACACACAATCACCACCACCACCACACACAATCACCACCACCACACCCCACCACCATTACCACCACACACCACCACCACACACTGTCACCACCACGATCGCGCACCATCACCACCACACCATCACCACCACACCATCACCACCACACCATCACCACTACCACACACAATCACCATCACACCATCACCACTACCACACACATCTACACCGCCACACACTATCAACACAACTGTCGCACACCATCACCACCACCACACACCACCACCACTACCACCACACACCACCACCACACACTGTCACCACCACTACCACACACAATCACCATCACACCATCACCACTACCACACACACCCACACCGCCACACACCACCACCACCATCACACCGTCACCACTACCACACACAATCACCACCTACACCACACCGCCACCACCACACACTGTCACCACCACGATCGCGCACTGTCACCACCACACACAATCACCACCACACCATCACCACCACCTACTACCACACACACCGCCACACACACAATCACCTCCACCACACACCACCATACACCACCACCACTACCACCACTACACCGTCACCACCACCACACACAATCACCACCACACCATCACCACCACCTACTACCACACACACCGCCACACACACAATCACCTCCACCACACACCACCATACACCACCACCACTACCACCACTACACCGTCACCACCACCATACATAATCACCACCACACCATCACCACCACCTACTACCACACACACCGCCACACACACAATCACCTCCACCACACACCACCATACACCACCACCACTACCACCACTACACCGTCACCACCACCACCACACACAATCACCAGCACCACCACACGATGACCTCTACCACCACACACCGTCATTACCTACACCACACCGCCACCACACACCATCACTACCAGCCATTCGCCGCTAAGTGATTGTGACGTCACCACGGCGCCTGTGCCAGGCTAGGTGCACGTTGAGGCCACGTGAAGTGTCAGAGGCTCGCTGACAGGAGGAGGTCACGGGACAGACCCAGCAGGTGCCATGGCTTGGCTGACCGAGATGACCGGCAGATGCACCGCCAGCTGTAACCCCCCCTACTGTGCCAACTTGCTGCGTTTTAACCGCCCGACGCTCCGCTCGTTGTTGTGAGCGTCGCTCCCTCTGCCCTCTGTTGTTGTTGCTGCTGGAGGGCAAACTGCCTCCAAACTGCCTCCAAACTGCCCAGCAGCCTCCTCAAGGTGCACCTAGCCTGGCACTGCGCAGCAGCAGCAGCGTCCTTCACGAGCCTCCTCCTCCTCCACAGAGGCCGATGTTGACGACTCCGTTGACAGGAGGCAGACCCAGTTGGGCGAGGCAGCGCTGACTCGACAGACGATGGCTAAAGTCCCCGCGTGCGAACACCTAGGAAGGAGGTGGGGGCTGGGGGGGGGGGCTGGGGGACTGGGGGGCGGGGGGGGTGGGGAGGGGGTGGGGACTGGGGGGCAGGGAGTGGGGGGGGGCTCACCCAACAGGGGAACCGGTCTGCCGGCATTCAGTGACATCGCCTCGAGGGCGCGTCGCTTGTCGGGACTTTGCTCTTCACGGCAATTGTTGCTGGCCCTCGTCATCGCGCTGGGTGTGAGACGACCCCCGTGGAGTGTTTGTTTTTGATGGTAACAGCCACAAAGAATTTGCGGAGTTGACTGAGAGCCAAAATATATATTTTTAATTATCATTATTATCATTATTATTATTATTTACATGCGCGGAATTTTTTTTTTTTTGCAAACCCGCCAGACCGTGTGATGGTGATCGCGGTGATCGCACCATGGTGTGATCGTGGTGATCGCACCATGGTGTGATCGCGTTCAATGACGGGAGTGTGCGTGTCATCATCTGCAGTGCCGGTGGTGATGGGGGTGGGGAGCGGCGGTGCAACGGTCGGCGCGATGCCCCACGAACCTCGGCGACCCGAGTTCGATTCCCGCTCTCACGGCCGAACACGCAGTTACGGTTGTCTGAACCGGTCCTGTTAGGTCGACTCGGCCTCAAATGAGCACCCGGTTTCCGGGGTGCGGAGATCGCCGCTGGGGAGACAAAGGCGGCCGGGCGCGGTGCTGGCCACCCACCCCCTCGCGTGGCGTGCCGGCCTTCACAGGTGCTGCTCGCTAACGGCACTTGCCCCAACAGTCTGTCACAGGCTATACGTGGGATCCTTGCCTTGGTTTTGTCTCCTCTGTCACTCCCGTAGACGGTACAAAGCAAGAAATTAATCCAGCCGGAAGAAAACAACAACAACGACAACAACAACGACAACAACAACGACGACAACAACAACAACGACGAACAGACAAGGCAGAACGACGGAGCGGGCAGACCCCGACGGTGCCAGGCCCTGACAGCAGTGGCCCGGGCATTGTGGGTTTCGAGGCGCGGGTGGGTGGTGGTGGTGGTGGGTGTGGTGGTGGTGGTGGGTGTGGTGGTGGTGGTGGTGGGTGTGGTGATGGTGGTGGGTGTGGTGGTGGTGGTGGGTGTGGTGGTGGTGGTGGTGGTGGTGCTGGATGTGGTGGTGGGTGTGGTGGTGGTGGATGTGGTGGTGGTGGTGGTGGGTGTGGTGGTGGTGGTGGGTGTGGTGAGTGCGGCAGCGGTCGGCAGGAGGGGGCAGCGGCGAGGGTCGGCCCATCCATGGAGGAGACGGAGCCGCCGGGCGGCGCGCTGCGGCGTCTGCCGTGGCTCGTGGCCACGTCGCAGCTGCTGGGCCTGCTGTGCGTGGCGCTCGGCGCCGTGTGGACGGCGTACTTCCGCGGCGGCTTCGCCTGGGAAGGCGACCTCCTCTTCAACGTCCACCCGCTGTGCATGGTCATCGGCATGGTGTTCCTCTACGGGGAAGGTGGCCACTCGCCCCGCACGCCCGCCGATCCGCACGAGCCCCTCGCCTACCGATTTGCTCGCTCCCTCGCTCGCTCGCTCCCTCGATCGCTCCCTTGCTCCCTCACTCGGTCCCTTGCTCACTCCCTCGCTCGCTCGCTCCCTCACTCACTCCCTCACTCGCTCCCTCACTCACTCCCTCACTCGCTCCCTCACTCACTCCCTCACTCGCTCACTCGGTCCCTCGTCTGGAGAGGCAATGCTGGCCTGGGATGGTGCTGGCCACCCATCTTCACAGGTGCTGCTCGCTAACGGCGCTTTCCCCAACCGCCTGTTAAAGTTTAACACGGAGCGGGCGGGGGGACGTTTCACACGTAGGCTTTCGCTATCGATGGTATCCATAATGAAGGTTTTTTCTTGTGGGTTCGATCGCGTAAAAATCCAAATGCATCCGTAGTCTGTTGAATTCTGCGCGGGGTGGGCTGAGCGGGAGGAGGAGGAGAGGGGGGGGGGGGGATGATCTTCGTCTTTGTGTGACTCCTTGCTTCCCGACAGCCATCCTCATCTTCAGGATCTTCAGGAACGAGGTGAAGAAGTCCGTGAAGATCATACACGGCATCGTTCACGTCGGCGCCCTCATCGCCGCCATCATCGGTGAGCCTCCGCTACCGAGCGTCTTCGCGCTCAATGCGCGTACGTACGTATGTACGTCGAACTCCTTCAGTGCTGTGCTGGAGCCAGCCGTGCTCGTCGGAGGTGCGGAGGGAAGGACAACAAGCTGAACACAAAAATCACTCCTAAGGAAATGTGTTTGTCAATCTAGATGATTGATTTCATCTTAGCTTAATGAGATTGATATCGCGCCTTCACCAAGGCGCTTTACAGCAATTATACAATTGTACATAGCATGGTCGTAATTTGAAATAAAGAATTGGGTTATTGTAGTTTTGATGCAGTAAAGCAAGATGGATTGATGAGGAGGGGTTGGGATAGGCCTGGTCGTAGTTTGGGGGGGGGGGGGCGTATCTCCAGTGGCTTCCCAATATCGGAAGGAGAAAGAGCGTTCCAGACGGCCGCAGAAGCGCATCTGAAAGCGCGATGCGGTGACCACCGTCTTATTTCAATGGCTAGCCAAAAGTCGCTGCTCCTCCTGCTGCTGCTGCTCCTGTTGCTCCTGCTGCTGCTGCTCCTGCTGCTGTTCCTCCTGCTGCTGCTGCTGCTGCGACGAGCGGAGTTGGCGTGGTCACGGTTTATGCTGTTTGACGAGATCACCAAGGTATTGTGGTTCAGTCATTCCAGTCCAGCTTGTGCTAGCGGTGTTGCATCACGGGACAAATCGTCCGTTACACGGGCGGCACTCTGACGTGTCCTCGGCTCGCGCTGTTCGGTACTTCAGCACCTCAATTGGGTTGCTCCCTCTCTCGCTCTCTCGCGTAGTTGAATCGAAAAATATTGGTGGGCCGGGCATCGTTTAAGGTTTTTTTTTTCTGGGAGCATCGCTGGTACCACCACGATGTCCTGCCGGAGGGCGACGCTGGGAGGGATGATGACGAAGACGACGATGTCGATCCCGCCAGCACGACCGTGACCGCCGGCCGTACCGAGAGAGCGCCTGGTGCGCCATTGCCTCCCAAGTGGTCTCGCTCCCAAAGACAAGGGGGGTGGCCGCCCCCGTAAGAAGCACAACGTGCTGGGGAATGACCAGACCAGCATCCTGATGTACTTTCGAAACAAGCGATAAACAGCCGTTGCCACGCACAAATACCCCAGCAGCCCCCTTGTTTATGGGTGTTTTGCGTTTGTTTTTTTATTTCCATATTTGGCGTTGCGTGTCGGGCTCAGTGACATCTCCACATCTTCATAGGCCTTCTGGTTTCGGAGTTATGGAGGTTTTGGCACCCCCGGATCACGACGGTGACCCGGGTCACCGCAAATCGATTCACTTGATGCCGAGTAGCCGCTCGGCTCGGCTTCCTTGGGTGCCTTGGAGATGTTGATGACCTCGCCTGGTACGGAGGAGGTTGTGGGTACGATCCCGACGCTGATGCCTGCTGGATGTTTAGAGTTTGCGTGTCCTTCCCGTGGTCGCGTGGATTTTCCTCCAGGTGCCCCCGGGGTTTTTCTCTCCGACATTGAGAATCAACTTGCGTCACGAGGATTTGGCTGCTATAAATGTCCACATGATAAGCCACTTCGTTGAGCTATCATTTGTGGCCAGGTCACTTTTTTTATTTTATCAATTTATTATTTTATTCTCATTCTACGTGACTTTACCGAAAGAACCAAAGAAGATGAATCATTGCAGTCACGAAAGCTTTAAATCGAAACGTAAACACCTTGTTTACCATGAACACCTTGTTTACCTACTACCTTGTTTACTGTGAACACTTTGTTTACCGTAAACACCTTGTTTACCGCTCGCTAAAAGCTCCATGGCGCAGTCAGTGGCCTTCATTTAAAATTGAGATGAATAAAGAGCTCTACCTAGCATTTACCTGTTACAAAACTTGTTCATGTGTAGTAGTGCCCCAGTAATTACCCTGTTATAAACCTTGTTCATGTGTAGTGGTGCCCCAGTAATTACCCTGTTACAAACCTTGTTCATGTGTAGTAGTGCCCCAGTAATTACCCTGTTACAAAACTTGTTCATGTGTAGTAGTGCCCCAGTAATTACCCTGTTATAAACCTTGTTCATGTGTAGCAGTGCCCCAGTAATTACCCTGTTACAAACCTTGTTCATGTGTAGTAGTGCCCCAGTAATTACCCTGTTACAAAACTTGTTCATGTGTAGTAGTGCCCCAGTAATTACCCTGTTATAAACCCTGTTCATGTGTAGTAGTGCCCCAGTAATTACCCTGTTATAAACCCTGTTCATGTGTAGTAGTGCCCCAGTAATTACCCTGTTATAAACCTTGTTTATGTGTAGTAGTGCCCCAGTAATTACCCTGTTATAAACCATGTTCATGTGTAGTAGTGCCCCAGTAATTACCCTGTTATAAACCCTGTTCATGTGTAGTAGTGCCCCAGTAATTACCCTGTTATAAACCCTGTTCATGTGTAGTAGTGCCCCAGTAATTACCCTGTTATAAACCCTGTTCATGTGTAGTAGTGCCCCAGTAATTACCCTGTTACAAACCCTGTTCATGTGTAGTAGTGCCCCAGTAATTTCCCTGTTATAAACCCTGTTCATGTGTAGTAGTGCCCCAGTAATTACCCTGTTATAAACCTTGTTCATGTGTAGTAGTGCCCCAGTAATTGCCCTGTCACAAACCTTGTTCATATGTAGTAGTACCCCAGTAATTACCCTGGTATAAACCTTGTTCATGTGTAGTAGTACCCCAGTAATTTCCCTGTTATTAACCTTGTTCATGTGTAGTAGTGCCCCAGTAATTACCCTTTTATAAACCTTGTTCATGTGTAGTAGTGCCCCAGTAATTACCCTTTTATAAACCTTGTTCATGTGTAGTAGTGCCCCAGTAATTACCCTGTTATAAACCTTGTTCATGTGTAGTAGTGCCCCAGTAATTACCCTGTTATAAACCTTGTTAATGTGTAGTAGTGCCCCAGTAATTACCCTGTTATAAACCCTGTTCATGTGTAGTAGTGCCCCAGTAATTACCCTGTTACAAACCTTGTTCATGTGTAGTAGTGCCCCAGCAATTACCCTGTTATAAACCTTGTTCATGTGTAGTAGTGCCCCAGTAATTACCCTGTTATAAACCCTGTTCATGTGTAGTAGTGCCCCAGTAATTACCCTGTTACAAACCTTGTTCATGTGTAGTAGTGCCCCAGTAATTACCCTGTTACAAACCCTGTTCATGTGTAGTAGTGCCCCAGTAATTACCCTGTTATAAACCCTGTTCATGTGTAGTAGTGCCCCAGTAATTACCCTGTTATAAACCTTGTTCATGTGTAGTAGTGCCCCAGTAATTGCCCTGTTACAAACCTTGTTCATGTGTAGTAGTACCCCAGTAATTACCCTGGTATAAACCTTGTTCATGTGTAGTAGTACCCCAGTAATTTCCCTGTTATAAACCTTGTTCATGTGTAGTAGTGCCCCAGTAATTACCCTGTTATAAACCTTGTTCATGTGTAGTAGTGCCCCAGTAATTACCCTGTAATAAACCTTGTTCATGTGTAGTAGTGCCCCAGTAATTACCCTGTTATTATCCTTGTTCATGCGTAGTAGTGCCCCAGAAATTACCCTGTTATAAACCTTGTTCATGTGTAGTAGTGCCTCAGTAATTACCCTGTTATAAACCCTGTTCATGTGTAGTAGTTCCTCAGTAATTACCCTGTTACAAACCCTGTTCATGTGTAGTAGTGCCCCAGTAATTACCCTGTTACAAACCCTGTTTATGTGTAGTGGTGCCCCAGTAATTACCCTGTTACAAACCCTGTTCATGTGTAGTGGTGCCCCAGTAATTACCCTGTTATAAACCTTGTTCATGTGTAGTAGTGCCCCAGTAATTACCCTGTTATAAACCCTGTTCATGTGTAGTAGTGCCCCAGTAATTACCCTGTTACAAACCTTGTTCATGTGTAGTAGTGCCACAGTAATTACCCTGTAATCGGGTAATTTGTATGGGGTAAGGGTCAAAGGTAGGGTCCAGGTAGGCCCGTTGCTTTTGACCTTTGACCTTTTACCTTGCTGAGGCCTAGTGAAACGTGCGCGCGCGATATCACACGAGGGTTGTTGTTGTTGTTTTTAAACTCCGGTTTGACGAACCACGCAGGCCCCAAAGGGTCTAGAATCGCCAAGCGGCCGGCAACAAGCAGGAACTGTGATCAGAGTCGTTAATGTACAAAGGTGGAACACATTTCTTGAACTGAGGGAGGTTATTACAGCATGGGAAGAACTGGGTATGCGGGGGGGGGGGGGGGGGTTTGCGGGGGTGGGGGAGCAAAGAGATGAAGACGAAGACCATGAAGACGAGGACGATGACGACGATGACGACGATGATGATGACGACGATGATGATGACGAGAATGATGACGAAGACGACGATGATGACGAGAATGATGACGAAGACGACAATGATGACGAGGACGAAGACGACGATGATGACGATGAACAATGATGACGAAGACGACGATGATGATGACGACGATGACGATGATGATGACGACGATGATGACGAAGACGACGATGATGATGAAGATGAAGACGACGCATGATGATGACGAGAATGATGACGACGACGATGATGATGACGACGAAGACGACGATGATGACAAAGATGACGATGACGATGATGATGAGGACGATAACGACGACAATGACCTGAGAGGGAATTCCAGAATGGAACAGGGCGAGGGAAGAAGCAGTGTGGTGAGTGGGTGAGTGAATGAGCGAGCGAGCGAGCGAGTGATGGAGTCACATCGTGATCCCGGGTGGCACGCGTGCGTGTATGTGTGTGACTGTGTGTGACGCTCCTCACGGTAGTGCAGCGGTCAGCGCGCTGCGCTACAAACCCGGCAACCCGAGTTCGATTCCCGCTCATGGTCAACACCAGTGACGATTATATATTATCTGAACCAGTCTTGGGTACTCCCCTAGGTCGACTCAGCCTCAAGTGAGGCCCACACCACCACCTCGTGTGCCGTGCCGGCCTTCATAGGTGCTACTCGCGAACAGCACTTGCCCCCGACAGTCTGTTACGGGCTACGCGGGAGATCTTTGTACGTGTATGTGTGTATATTTGCGTGTGTGCCGGCCTTCACAGGTGCTACTCGCTAACAGCACTTGCCCCTACAGTCTGTTACAGGCTATAGAAGTGGGGATGGTGGTGGGCGGGGACCTCTGTCTTTATCTTTGACGCATGTCGCCTTGCAGGACTGGTGGCCGTGTTCGACTTCCACCAGACGAAGGGCTTCCCACACCTCTACAGCCTGCACAGCTGGTGCGGCCTGGGCGTGGTCATCCTCTACTTCGTGCAGGTGATCGTGGCGTGCCCCCCCCCCCCATCCCCCTCCCCCCCCACCCACCCACCCACACACCCCCATGGGATAGAATCGGAAATGTTCATCAAGACTGCAAAAGGAATCCGATGAGCTCTGAAGCATATTTTTCAGAGACGTTCCAATCAGCAGGTGAAGGGCCCCCCCCACGCTGGGCCCGGGTTGCTTGTCGCTAACGAATTAGAGGGCCATGCGTGCAGGGACGGAGCCGGGGGGCGGGGGGTGACAGGGGGTTGACATTCTGCGTGTAGGTGCACGGCACTCGGTCTGGCGGACTCGGCGCAACTGCATCGTCGAGAGCGTGTGTCCGCCGATGTATGTGTCTCTGTGTGTGTGTGTGTGTCTCTCTGTGTGTGTGTCTCTCTGTGTGTGTGTCTCTCTGTGTGTGTGTGTCTCTCTCTGTGTGTGTGTGTCTCTGTGTGTGTGTGTGTCTCTGTGTGTGTGTGTCTCTCTCTGTGTCTCTCTCTCTGTGTGTGTCTCTCTCTGTGTGTGTCTCTCTCTGTATGTGTCTCTCTCTGCGTGTGTCTCTCTCTGTGTGTGTGTCTCTCTCTGTATGTGTCTCTCTCTGTGTGTGTCTCTCTCTGTATGTGTCTCTCTCTGTGTGTGTTTTTCTCTGTGTGTGTCTCTCTCTGTATGTGTCTCTCTCTGTATGTGTCTCTCTCTGTATGTGTCTCTCTCTGTGTGTGTCTCTCTCTGTATGTGTCTCTCTCTGTGTGTGTCTTTCTCTGTGTGTGTCTCTCTCTGTATGTGTCTCTCTCTGTATGTGTCTCTCTCTGTATGTGTCTCTCTCTGTATGTGTCTGTGTGTGTGTGTCTCTCTCTGTGTGTCTCTCTCTGTATGTGTCTCTCTCTGTATGTGTCTCTCTCTGCATGTGTCTCTCTCTCTGTGTGTATCTCTCTGTATGTGTCTCTCTCTGTATGTGTCTCTCTCTGTATGTGTCTCTCTCTGTATGTGTCTCTCTCTGTATGTGTCTCTCTCTGTATGTGTCTCTCTCTGTATGTGTCACTCTCTGTGTGTGTCTCTCTCTGTGTGTCTCTCTCTGTATGTGTCTCTCTCTGTATGTGTCTCTCTCTGTATGTGTCTCTCTCTGTATGTGTCTCTCTCTGCATGTGTCTCTCTCTCTGTGTGTCTCTCTCTGTGTGTGTCTCTCTCTGTATGTGTCTCTCTCTGTTTGTGTCTCTCTCTGTATGCGTCTCTCTCTGTATGTGTCTCTCTCTGTATGTGTCTCTCTCTGTATGTGTCTCTCTCTGTGTGTCTCTCTATGTATGTGTCTCTCTCTGTATGTGTCTCTCTCTGTATGTGTCTCTCTCTGCATGTGTCTCTCTCTCTCTGTGTGTCTCTCTCTGTATGTGTCTCTCTCTGTATGTGTCTCTCTGTGTGTGTCTCTCTCTGTATGTGTCTGTGTGTGTGTGTGTGTCTCTCTCTGTGTGTGTCTCTCTCTGTGTGTCTCTCTCTGTATGTGTCTCTCTCTGCATGTGTCTCTCTCTCTGTGTGTCTCTCTCTGTATGTGTCTCTCTCTGTATGTGTCTCTCTGTGTGTGTGTCTCTCTCTGTATGTGTCTCTCTCTGTGTGTGTCTTTCTCTGTGTGTGTCTCTCTCTGTATGTGTCTCTCTCTGTATGTGTCTCTCTCTGTATGTGTCTCTGTGTGTGTGTGTCTCTCTCTGTGTGTCTCTCTCTGTATGTGTCTCTCTCTGCATGTGTGTCTCTCTCTGTGTGTCTCTCTCTGTATGTCTCTCTCTGTATGTGTCTCTCTCTGTATGTGTCACTCTCCGTGTGTGTGTGTCTCTCTCTGTGTGTCTCTCTCTGTATGTGTCTCTCTCTGTATGTGTCACTCTCCGTGTGTGTGTGTCTCTCTCTGTGTGTCTCTCTCTGTATGTGTCTCTCTCTGTATGTGTCTCTCTCTGCATGTGTCTCTCTCTCTGTGTGTCTCTCTCTGTGTGTGTGTCTCTCTGTATGTGTCTCTCTCTGTATGTGTCTCTCTCTGTATGTGTCTCTCTCTGTATGTGTCTCTCTCTGTATGTGTCTCTCTCTGTATGTGTCTCTCTACATGTGTCTCTCTCTCTCTCTCTGTGTGTCTCTCTGTGTGTGTGTGTGTCTCTCTGTGTGTGTGTGTCTCTCTCTGTGTGTCTCTCTCTCTGTGTGTGTGTCTCTCTGTGTGTGTCTCTCTCTGTGTGTGTCTCTCTCTGTCTGTGTCTCTCTCTCTGCATGTATCTCTCTGTATGTGTCTCTCTCTGCATGTGTCTCTCTCTCTGTGTGTGTCTCTCTCTGTCTGTGTCGCTCTCTGCATGTCTCTCTTTGTATGTGTCTCTCTCTCTGCATGTGTCACTCTGTGTGTGTGTCTCTCTCTGCATGTGTCTCTCTCTGTGTGTGTCTCTCTGCATGTGTCTCTCTCTGTATGTGTCTCTCTCTCTCTGCATGTGTCTCTCTCTGTATGTGTGTGTCTCTCTCTGCATGTGTCTCTCTGTATGTGTCTCTCTGCATGTGTCTCTCTCTGTATGTGTCTCTCTCTGCATGTGTCTCTCTCTGCATGTGTCTCTCTCTGTATGTGTCTCTCTCTGTGTGTGTGTCTCTCTCTGTATGTGTCTCTCTCTGCATGTCTCTCTCTCTGCATGTGTCTCTCTCTGCATGTCTCTCTCTCTGCATGTGTCTCTCTCTGCATGTGTCTCTCTGTATGTGTCTCTCTGCATGTGTCTCTCTCTGCATGTCTCTCCTTCTCTCTGCATGTGTCTCTCTCTGCGTATGTCTCTCTGCATGTGTCTCTCTCTGTGTGTCTCTCTCTGCATGTGTCTCTCTCTGCATCTGTCTCTCTCTGCATGTGTCTCTCTCTGTGTGTGTCTCTCTCTGCATGTGTTTTTCTCTGCATGTCTGCATGTGTCTCTCTCTGCGTGTATCTCTGTGTGTCTCTCTCTGTGTGTGTCTCTCTCTGCATGTGTCTCCCTCTGCTTGTGTCTCTCTCTGTATGTGTCTCTCTCTGCATGTGTCTCTCTCTGTATGTGTCTCTCTCTGCATGTGTCTCTCTCTGCATGTCTCTCTCTCTGTATGTGTCTCTCTCTGCATGTGTCTCTCTCTGCATGTGTCTCTTTCTTTGCATGTGTGTCTCCCTATGCTGTTCCCGTGTCTGTGTTTCATCATTCTTTCTTACCTGATGATGGTTGCTTGTGTTGCAACCGAAACGTCGTATTCTATTACTCATTTGATTTAATTTTCCACGTGACTTTACCGACAGAACCAAAGACGAGTTTAGCTTTTAGTTTTTTAGCCAATCAGCAAGGGCTTGTCACGTTATAACAAACCCCCCACGACCTCCTGCATACCAAGCGAAGGAGTTAACATCTCGCCACCGCGGCTGCATCCGCTGGTGGCGGTGTTCATCGAAGCGTCCCTATTTTCGCGCGATCCGGCCCAAAAATCAACCTTTCGTGCGGACGTGCCGTTGTCTTTGTGTGCGGGAGAGCCGCCGTTAACAGACCAGCGGCGTCTCGTCTCACCGCGGCCCATTATAGAGACTAGCGGATAGCGGAGCAGCCGGCTTGCCAGCGTTTGGCGTCTGTACGACGGAAACTTGGAGCGACCGTGGTCAACTGATCTCAAATGACGGATCTTTGCGTGTCCCCTCCGTTGTCTTCTCCTCGGTGCTGCAGTGGCTGCTGGGCTTCGGCTTTTTCCTCTTCCCGCGGGCAGCGCCGGAGTCGCGCTCCGCCTACCGCTCCATCCACACCTTCTTCGGCCTCGCTCTCTTCGTGCTCTCCGTCGCCACGGCAACGATGGGTCTCACCGAGAAGCTGATCTACGCCATAGGGTTGTGTGCCCTTGCCGCCACCACCACCACCACCACCACCACCCCGACACGCGCACACACACGCGCACACACAACACAAAGATCCCCACGTGTAGCCTGGAACAGACTGTTGGGGCAAGTGCTGTTAGCGAGCAGCACCTGTGAAGGCCTGGCACGGCACACACGAGGGGGTGGGTGGCCAGCACCACGCCCGGTCGCCTTTGTCTCCCCCAGTGTGCGATTTTTACACATCGCACCAGGTACTCATTTGAGGCTGAGTCGACCTAGGGGAGGCCCATGACCGGTTCAGATTATCGTCACTGGTGTTGGCCGTGAGTGGGAATTGAACTCGGGTTGCCGGGTTCGTAGTACAGCCTAGCGCTAACCGCTTCACTACCCACACACACAAACATCCACAACAACAACCGCCATTCGCCACTAAGTGGTGGTGACGTCACCACGACGCTTGTGCCAGGCCATGTGCACGTTGAGGCCATGTGGAGTGTCGAACGTCCGCTGGCAGGAGGTCATGGGGCAGACCCAGGTACCACGGGTCGACTGACTGAGATGGCTGGCTGATGCACCATCTGTGCCCCCTACTGTGCCAACCTGCTATGCTTTAGCCACCCGGCGCTCCGCTCGTTGTTCTGAGCGTCACTCTTCCGCCCTCCGTTGTTGTTGGAGGGCGACTGCCTCCAACTGCCCAGTAGCATCTTTCACGAGCCTCCTCCACAGAGGCCGATCTTGACACCGCTGGTACCAGTCATCGGCAAGTCCACTCAGCTCCACGTCCTCCTGTACCACACCACTCCATCTCTTCTCTAGCCCGTGCCGCACCCGCTTAGCCCCCTCAATCCGGCCGAACAAAAGCTGTTTCGGCATGCGTTGGCTGGGCATGCGGGCTACATTACCCAGCCATCACAGCCTTGCCCGCCGGAGGAGCTCACCGATGGGACCTTGCCCAGATCTTTCAAAGATTTGTGAGCTCCTCACACAATCCAGTCTGGTTAAACCCAGGATGGATCGTATGCAGGCCAGCCTAAATGTTTCTAACCGGCGAAGATGTTCCATTAGGGGGGTCCACGTTTCGCAAGCGTAGAGAAGGGAGGGAATGGCCGTGGCCGAGAAGACCTGAGGCTTAGTGCGGAGCGACAGACCAGGTAGCTTCCACACAGCGTTACGCAACCGATGAAAAGATATTGCCGCTCGACTGATTCGGAGTGAGACCTCTGCTGTTAAACTTGAGCCAGTCATAAGCACACTGCCCAGGTATGGGAAACTCTCCACTCTCTCCACAACTGCCCCATCACCGATTGGGAGTTGTGGGGGTGGAGTGTCCGATGGTACAAAATACCCAGGCAGGTGCTTAGTTTTGGTGGGGCTGATGGTAAGGCCCCACCTCTTAGTGGCACGCTCCAGTCTCAGCAGCAGCGTCTCCAACTCCTCCTCTGACTGAGCAGCTATTACCAAATCATCAGCATACATAACGTGGTTGAGCAATAGGGAGCCATCCCTTGACCGCACCCGGGCATCGATCAGCCTCCCATTATATCTGTACCATATGGAGATTCCCCCGGTACAGCTATTGAAGGCTTCACGAACTACGTGGTCAACATAGATGTTAAATAATGTGGGAGCCAGAGGACATCCCTGTCGCACCCCAAGGTGTACAGGGAATGGCTCTGACTCCCAGCCACGTAGTTTTACCCGGGCCCGCTCACCATCATGAAGGTCCTTAATGATCGTGAGCAGAGGGTCAGGTACTCCAAAAGCACGAAGAACGACCCAGAGCCCAGGCTTACTGATGGTATCATAGGCCTTGACCAGGTAAATAAAGCAGAAATGTAGGTCTTGTTGGAATTCCCTACACCTCTGCTGTAGCAGACGGACAGAAAATATGACATCTGTGCAGGACCGCCCTTTCCTGAAACCGCATTGGGGCTCCGCATTCTCTCCTCAGCATGCCTGGCAAGGCGATGCTGAATAATCCTTGCCTGGACCTTTCCCGGCACACTGAGGAGTGAGATGCCCCTGTAGTTGTTACAGTCTGTGCGGTCCCACTTCTTAAAGAGGGGGACCACCAGGGCATCCTTCCAATCCTGCGGAACCCGTCCAGTGGTCCAGACCGTTGTTATGATGTCATATAGGTCAGTCTGTGCACAAACGCCACCCTCCCTCAGCATTTCGCTTGGGAGATCATCTCTGCCCGCTGCCTTTCCTGGTCTCAGACTCTGGATCGCCTTCAGTACTTCCTCAACAGATGGCACCTCAGACAGCCACTCACAGAGGGTGACTTCTTCCAATATTTGAGGCACCGCAGCCTCAGCAGGGTCATCCTCACTTTGTGCCACAATGTTTTCCTGGCTGAGGGATTTTCCCTCCCCCAGGACCTCACAGAAATGCTCAGCAAATCTGCAAACCTGTTCCTGGGGGTCGGAGATTGGATCACCGTTTTTTCCCCTAATGATGGTAATAGGTGTGGCGCTGCAGGTTACTTTTTTGATGGAGTTAAATAGAGATTTGTGATCACGGGCCACTGAGGCAGACTCCATCTTCTCAGCAACCCGCGACCACCACCCATCCTTGCAGCGCCTCACGGCTCTCCGAACCTCCGAGCGAAGGCTGCGGTAAGCCTCCTCATTCTCTGACGTGGGATTCTGTAGCCGATGACAGTGGGCCTGTCGCTTTTTCTCAACCATCCTGAACACCTCCTCTGTCAGCCAGGGTCTCTGGGGAGGTCTGGACCGCGTACCCAAAGCAGCCATTGCAGCTGCATGAGTCACAGTCCTAAACCTCGCCCATTTACCCTCGACATCAGGAGGAGTCGGGGACGATGCAAATCCCACCCGCAAGCGATGATGAAATTCTCGCTTGCAACTTTCATCAGATAACTGAGACCAGGCCACTTTAGGTCGGAATGGGGTGCTGGGTGTACACCCACCACCGGAGTAGAAGAATGGAAGGCGCATCTTACAAATGACTAGTCGATGGTTAGAGGGCAGATCAGCTCCACGGTAGGTCCTGGTGTCAAGGACATGGGCTCGCATTCGCTGGTCCGTCACTATGTAGTCCAGCAGATGTTCTTGCTTGGACCCGGCATGCATCCATGATGTTGTGTGGATGCGCCGATGCCGGAACAGCGTGTTGGTAATTACAAGCCCATGGGCTGCACAAAAATCTAGCAGCCTCCTACCGTTGTTATTGAGCTGATCTGGCCCATGCCCTCCAATCACTCCAGACCAGGTGCCAGCATCATGACCAACTCGGGCATTGAAGTCACCCAACATGATGACTCTATCCCGAGGGGCCACTTTAGCCAGCACCTGTGACAGGAGGTCATAGAAGGCATCTGACTCATCGGCTTTGCCTGCATCCCTCCACGGATGTTCATCTTCGGTGGGGGCATAAGTAACCACGACCACCATTCCTCGCCTCCGGTTGATGGGAAGCCGAGCCCAAAGTAGCCTGGAGCTTAAAGCTTCCCACACCTCACCGCCACGCTCCCACGCCCCCTTCATTCTTTTGTTCAAAAGAAGAGCAACACCCTGAAAAAAAACACACCCACACACACACACCCACACACACAAACACACCCACACATACAAACACCCACACACACACACCGGCGCGCGCGTGTTGCATTGGGTGTGATGCTGGCTATGTTTGTTGCTATGGTTGTTTACGTTTGTTGTGACGATTGTGCTGTTTGCCAAGGTCGCGTTGGTTCCTATGCTTGTCGGTTGTGCCGGTTGCCACGGTTGTTGTTGTTTGCGCGTTGCTTGCCACTGTCACGATTGTCGCTGCCGGCTCGGTCCACAGGGACCGGTACGGCGAGTACCCGGCGGAGGGGATCCTCGCCAACTGCCTGGGCCTGGCACTGATCGGGTTTGGTGCCGCGGTGGCCTACGTGGTGACGCGCGACGAGTGGCGCTACCGGCGGCACGACGGCGAGGAGGCGCCGCTCTCGCTGCACTTCCAGCGGTTCAGCGACGAGCGCGCCGACTGAGCCACACGCTCCTGCCTGAGCCTCAGAATCACTCACTCACTCACCCCCCTTCCTTCCCTCTCTCCCCCCTACCTCCGTCTCCTCCCTCTCCTCTCTTCCCCCCTCCCTCCCCTCCCTCCCTCCCCCCCTTCCCTGCCTTGCTCCCCCCCCTCACTCCCCCCCCTCCCTCCCTCCCCCCCCTCCCCTCCCTCCCTCCCCTCCCTCCCTCCCTCCCCCCCCTCCCCCCCTCCCCTCCTCCCCTCCCTCCCTCCCCCCTTCCCTGCCTTGCCCCCCCCCTCGCTCTCCCCCTCCCTCCATCTCCTCCCTCTCCTCCCTTCCCCCCTCCCTCCCCTCCCCTCCCTCCCTCCCCTCCCCTCCCTCCCCTCGCTCTCCCCCTCCCTCCCTCTCCTCCCTCCCACACCTCCCCCACCTCCCTCCCTCCCTCCCTCCCCCACCTCCCTCCCTCCCCGTAACCACAATGATTTTTTCTCAGGGTCTCTCCCCCGGTCATTCCGTCCACATTTAGAAACATGCGTTTTAAAATATTTGGCTGCTATAAATGTCCACGTGATAGGCCACTTCGTTGGGCATTTGCGATAGCCAGGTTGCTTCTAAACAAAAAAGAGCTATATGGCTCAGTGGGCCTTACCTGGTAAAATAAAAAAGGTTTTTTTTCAGTAAGAATAAAATGTTTATTGTTCATAGGTTGTGTCCGGGCTCACTGGTCTCAAGTATCTAAAGAGAGAAAAAAAAATCCGATTAGCACGGCCTGCTATGTGCATTGCGAAAGAACTTCACACAGAATCAGAACTCTTTATTAATACCAGAGGAATCCGATGAGCTATGAAGCTGGCTTTTTTTTATTATTCCGACCAGCCCCCCCCCACAGACGTTCAGTAGGGACGGGTCAAAACGTTACACGACGAGCGAGGCGAAGTTTCGAGCGAGTGAAACCTGTAAAGACGTCCTTGAGACTAGGCGGACGACCTCGTTGACAAAGTCATCGTTTGTTGAGTCAACCGCGATGCCCGACGTTTCGCTCCACGTGCCTGTGCACCGTTGCCAACGCGGCAGCGGCAGCAGCGGCGGCAGCGGCATCGACAAACAATTTGTCTGACGTCCGTCCGATTCTCAACATAACTTGAGGGCGTTAACAAACAACAAAAACACCTTGCAGTTTACATTTTTATTTTTCATTCGTGCCGTCATCAAATGGCGATGCTTACTATATATGTACAATGTAGCATGTTTTGGTTTGCATATGGCTGTGTTTATTAAGAGATGTATCATTGATGACAATGTAATTATTCATTCTGGAACGCAGCGTTAGTTGGGACATGCATGTGAATGTGTGCAGTGGGGAGCGGTAGTGTAGCGGTTAGCGCGCTGCGCTATGAACCTGGCGACCCGGGTTCGATTCCCGCTCACGGCCAACACCAGTGACGATTATCTGAACCGGTCCCGGGCCTCTCCTAGGTCGACTCAGCCTCAAATGAGTACGTGGTGCGGTGTGTAAACATTGCCACTAGGGAGACAAAGGCGGTCGGGCGTGGTGCTGGCCACCCACCCCCTCGTGTACCGATCCGGCCTTCATAGGTACTCGCTAACAGCACTTGCCCCTACAGTCTGTTAAGGCTATATGGGGGATCTTTGTCTTTTGTGTGTCTATAGCCGTTGCGGGGAAGTGCACCTAGCCTGGCGCAAGCGCCGTGGTGATGTCAGCACCACTAATTCGTGTCGAATCGCGGCTGTTGCTCTTGTCGCGATTGGAGCGCTGATGCAGTGGCTCACGTGGCTGTGCAATGGACCTGGCATGTCGAGTTCGACAAAGAGCAGTGGCGAATGTCTGAAGCGATTGTGGGCCTCCCCTAGGTCGACTCGGCCTTAAATGAGTACCTGGTGCGGTGTGTGTGTGTGTGAACATCAGTACTGCGGAGACAAAGGTAGCCGCGCGTGGCGCTGGCCACCCACCCACCTTGTGGGGCCGTGTTGGCCTTCATAGGTGCTTCTCGCTTAACTCATAGTTTATTTGGTTTATTTATTGGGTATAGCCCTGTGAGCCATTCGGCTCTTGAATCGGGTGCAACCTCAACAAACAAAAAACATGAACAAGAAAACATCTTAAAGTGACTTTGTGTGACTTTGTGCAAACAGAAAATCCAGGGAAAAAAAACAATCAAAATATTCCTGAAATAGCACCGTACACCAACACTGTGTGCAAAAATCCCAGTGGGATGCAAGTCAAATAACAACAACCACAAGACAACTAAGATTAAGGCCATCAGTCTAACTCCGTACTACAATAAACAAAAACATGGCCAAAAAAACAAAAAAACGTTTTCGAAATCACCAAAATAAAAGGCATAAATGCAATGTAACGGTGATCATAGGGACTGTGACCGAATTTTTTAACAATAAACTACATAAATAAATTATAACACCAAAATCCAGAGCCACATTTTAGGCCACTGAATAGCAGTGGCAGCTAGGGGTGTACAACTCCTCTAGAGCAGTTTTGAGTGAAGATCTCATAGGTAGTGATTCAAGTTGCAGTTTATTGGGAATAGCATTCCAGACCCTGGGGGCATCAACTGCAGTTGAAGGCTACGCATCAGGCCCCGTGCTGTCTCTCTCCTGCCGCGATTGCGACGAGAGCATGGGCCAGCTCAATGTCCCGTCTGAACACAAGGAATGCCACCGTATTGGTGTAACCAACCTTCATCAGTGTCGAATTTCGACCACCATGGGGCGCCTACGTTGTGTCACGTGTGTTTGCCCAAACTGTGCATGTAACCTTGTAAAATACAGGATGTATGCGAAGGTTTTTTTTTTACGATTTTTGCGGTTTTTTTGCATTCCGAAGCGGCGTCTGTTTTGCGAGCGGGCGCACTGCTGGTGAGCCCGGTCACCCGAGTTGGATTCCCGGCCACGGCCGGCGTCAGCGGAAGGGGATGTCCAATCAGAAACCTGGGCACGCTCTTCATCAACCCGCACTGACCACTGCGGTGAATCGCGTAAATATATAAATGTGTCGTTTAAACCCCACCACCACCCGACACAGCCAACTAGTAAGGGTTGTCACGTAAACAGAACGTGACCAATTCGTCACTAGTACAGCACACCGGTGTGCTGGTGAGCCAAGCCACAACATTTAAAAAGTGGAGATTAGTTCACGCTTGCTGTGCCGCATATTCCTGGCGAAACCGCGGTATGGCACAGCATCCTCGACACCCACGGGAAGGGAGTATTGCAACATTGGTGTGTGCAGTGATCGACCAACCCCTGCTGCTGCTGCTGCTGCCACCTCCAGTCCTGGATAACGGGCAGCCACGTGCAGCGTAGCAGAGCGAGGAGGTTGATGATCTGTCTGTACGGATTGCTCAGAATCGGGAATCAGAATTTTTATACGGGAGGAATCCGGTGATCTCTAAAGCTATTTTTCACAGGCATCTAGTAGGGGCAGGTCAGAACGTAACAACAACAACAACACAGAAACACGATCGGAGTGAAAAGTATAGGAAAGGTAAAGAAGTCGCTTAAAAATTAAAATTAAACTAAGCTGTGTTTTAACTTACCAGGCAGAGATTACTGAGCAGGCGTCATGGTCGGGATGGAACCTACGGCCTCCTGTATACCAGGCAAGGTAGTTAACATCTAGCCACCGTGATGATGAGACAGAGACACACACATCTCCACATATACAGGTGTCAGGATTGAACCCACGACCTATATACCAGGCGAGGCAGTTAACATCTCCTAGCCACCGTGATGATGAGAGAGAGAGACACGCAACTCCACATATGCAGGTGTCAGGATTGAACCTACGGCCTCCTGTATACTAGGCGAGGTAGTTAACATATTCTAGCCACCGTGATGATGAGAGAGAGAGACACGCAACTCCACATATACAGGTGTCAGGATTGAACCTACGGCCTCCTGTATACCAGGCGAGGTAGTTAACATCTCCTAACCACCGTGATGATGATGAGAGAGAGAGACACGCTAACTCCACATATACAGGCGTCAGGATTGAACCCACGACCTCCTGTACACCAGGCGAGGCAGTGAACATCTCCCAGCCACCGCGGCACCCTTATAACAGCAATCTGCTGGTGTGCGTTCGTGACGTCCCGGTCCACCTACAGATTCCGCCTGCTATACATTAATGTGGGATTGGGTCAAGCATCCCATTGGTGCAGCGTCCTCTAGAAGGAGTTGAGAGTCGGTGAGGTTTCACCTGAGGAACGGACATTGTTTTGCCTGCCATCACGATCATCATCATCATCAACAGCCACGATTGTTGCACTGGTGGATGAAGGCCTTGCCAAGCTGGGAGATCTGCAGTTAAAGGCATCGTCTTCACGTAAGTATGTACTGTAGTTCATGTTCTTGGTTCTTTCGGTAAAGTAACGTTGAAGGGAAACAATAAAATATTAAAATATATAAAACAATAAAAATCTCACGACGTTTCGACTGCAACACAAGCAGTCATCATCAGGTGTGAAAACCAATGGCAAGAAACTTTTAAATGAAGTGGCGGTTTGTATCTATTTATTTATTTATTTTTAAACGTTAGCACCACGGATAGCGATTTGACAGTTTGTTTAGATGGACGAGTCCATCTATGTTCGGAAAAGAGGAGGGGGGAGACGAAAAATTCATGTATGCTGTCTGAAAGCCACCGTAAGCGTGAACAATCAATTAAGACCCGAAATGGTTTATCACTTCCTTCCAATGATTGCTAAGCCAGAATCCATCTTCTCGGTTGAAATTGTCTCTGTGTTTGTATAAGTGGATAGCCTTTAAATAAAAAAAATATGTACTGTAGGTTGAACTTCTTTCGCACCGTACGTAGCCAACCGTGCTTATCGGAGGTGCGGGGGAAGGACAACAAACAAGCTGCTGAGGCAGACTGTTTTAAAGGTTTTTAAAACCTTTTTTTTAAACCTTTGAAACAGTCTGCCTCAGCAGCTGTCCTCTGATGACGATCGCTCGTGTTGTGATCGAAACGTCGTCGTTTTTTTAAAAAATATTTTCTTTCAACCTATCTACGTGACTTTACCGAAAGACCCAAAGAATACAATGCCATAAGGCTGTCATTTTGTAGGCCCTCTATTCCATGTTGAACGACGGTGGGGTGGCAATCGGAACTTTGTTTTTAGGTCTTTGAATTACAATGACGGCATTCACGCACTTTGACACAGCAGCTAAAGATAGGGAATGTTTTGGTGTGATGGGTAGAGTGAGTGATTTTATGTTTCTTGAATTTGCATGTATGGATGTAGAACTTATTTTGCACCGTATGTAGCTAACCGTGCTAATCGGAGGCGCGGGGAGGATGGGACAATGCATGTCGAATACAATTTACCTTGAATCGAATATATTCCATAATAAAGGTTTTTGGGTTAGATCGCGTTATTTATAAATGTGTCGCAACCCTCCACCACCCGACACGGGCAATCAGTAAAAAATGTGTCACGTTGACAAAAGACAAATATTTCACTACTAGGGGTTGTTCGGGGGAGCCTATGGCGCTCCCTCATAACCATTTGCGGCCTTCGGCCAGGAATGTCACGAAAAATATTGCACACGAACGACGCATTCACGCAAGCACCCGATGCTCCGTTTTGAAGTTTTAAAATGGAAACATGTTTTGAATTGTGTTATGTTTTGAATTAGATAATTTCGTTTCTTCATTAAAAGCTTATATCATTTTACATCTGAAATGCTTAATTGAAAACGACATTTCGTGTGAATTTCCTCTCGTCGTTAAGTAGATGGCCTTGCTGGGGGTTTGGTTCGATGCGGACTTTCACCCGCCCCCTCTATAGCCCCGCCAAGCGTTGGTTGGCTGCTTGGTCCCGGTCACGTGACGCACTTCAAACAACCCGTGCCGCGTTAGCCACAGAATGACAGAATGACAATCACAGAGCTGGGTGTTTATATATTAGGATTTTAGCCCACCGGTGTGTTGAAGAGTGAATCCATAACATTTATAATTTGAGTACGACGTTTCGCTGAAAATTACATCCAGCATCTTCGTGCTATTTGCCAGAGTAGTGAAGCCATCCACCTGCTTCCGGTCTTAAATAGTGCAGGATGACGTCGTCATTGTTGAACCCCATCAGGATTCGAGATCAGAGGCGGAGGTGGTGGTGGTGGGGGGTGTAATGCAATTATGTAATAGATCAATAATCAGCCACTTAGCATGTGACTCACCTGTAAGGAATTGCAATGTGTGTTGTGTATTACTTAGTAATTCGATTCCAGGCGGTAAATAAATATTGTTGATCACTTCATACATGTTTTTTTTTAAATGTGTAATACCTATACATCATTAAACTCTGCCCTCCTGTTCACCTTAGGTCCCTCAGAACCTTAATCCGGCCCCTGGTTACGACGCGACTTTACCAAAAACCCTAAAACCCAACACGGTCCCTCAACAACACTGCGTGGTAGCTTCAAGTAAAAGAAGTATAAGAGGCCGTTCCGTGATTCTGCACTTATTCCTATTACTATAGTCTAGTGTACTCAAAGATTACTCACACCGACACGTTATAACAAGTCACCTGCTTACACTTTAGTCACCTATTCTTGCACCAGTTGTAAGCACTCCTTTAACTATCTATACGGTCACTTATGTTTTAACTTCTCCCCACTGTTATCTACCTTTCACCTGTCATGTAAAAAAGAGGAAAACTATTTTTTAAAATAGAAATTGCCTGCATTGGCCGGGAATCGAACCCGGACCTCCCGCGTGACAGGCGAGAATTCTACCACTGAACCACCAAGGCTTTGCACGACTTCACGGTTTCTTATATAACTTTTGCTGACTAGTCAGTTTCACGGCATTTGAGATTTAATGCCATGGGGTAATATTTAACTCGATTTGTAAAAGTGTGTATCTCCAGTGACTTGCTAATATCGGAAGGAATGAGCACCGTCTCGTATTCACATGCTCTTGGAATATTAAGGTCTGTTTTTTTTTACTGAATTCAAAAAAAGCATAAGCCTCTGGCCATGATCAACAAATCAATCCCATTGCTGGATGGTGGAGTTAATGACTTTTGGTGGACTCTACAGGAAGTCACAACTCTACATGTAAAATTTTGATTTAAAGCTTTCGTGACTGCACAGTTATTCATATTCTTAGCTCTTTCGGTAAAGGCACGTTGAAAGGAAACAATCAAATAATAAGATATATATGTAGAGCTAAGAATAACTCTACATGTAGTTGGATGAAGTGATGTCACTTTGTGCAGCATTGGTGGTTCAGTGGTAGAATTCTCGCCTGCCACGCGGGAGGCCCGGGTTCGATTCCCGGCCAATGCAACGGGTTCATTTTTTTAATGTATCGTATAATTAAACTTGTATTTTAGTCTTGTTTTTGTGTTGCATGTCTTGCGGAGAATAATGTAGAAAAAAATAAACGCAGATTTTGTTTAAAATAAATGGGTATTTAAAACTGTGACCGTAAATCCGGTTACACATTTTGTGAATGTTTTAGTGAATCCACGTGCGCGCCTTCTGTCTCAGTTAAATTCCGAGGATGTTCCTCGCTGAGCCTTTTCTTTGCGATATTTTCAAGTTCAGTCCCATTGATCCCTGGTTATCAACAAAAATATCTCAATAAACAACGGAGCTGTGTGAAGCATTGGTGGTTCAGTGGTAGAATTCTCGCCTGCCACGCGGGAGGCCCGGGTTCGATTCCCGGCCAATGCAGCGGATTTTTTGTTAAAGTGCATCGTATAATTAAACTTGTATTTTAGTAAAGTATTAAAGAATTAAAGAATCCACGTGCGCGCCTTCTGTCTCAGTTAAATTCCGAGGATATTCCTCGCTGAGCCTTTTCTTTGCGATATTTTCAAGTTCAGTCCCATTGATCCCTGGTTATCAACAAAAATCTCAATAAACAAGGGAGCTGTGTGAAGCATTGGTGGTTCAGTGGTAGAATTCTCGCCTGCCACGCGGGAGGCCCGGGTTCGATTCCCGGCCAATACAACGAGTTATATTTTTTTAATTAAATGTCCTTTTACGTTTCATACGTAATTGCAGGGGGTAACAAGTCACTAATTAGGTACAAATAGCTAACTACCACTGTTTTAAAGCTTTCGTGACTGCAGGGATTCATATTCTTGGTTCTTTCGGTAAAGTCACCACGTAGAAGGGAAACAATAAAATAATAAAAATTAAACAATAAAATGCTCAGGACGTTTCGATTGCAACGCAAGCAATCATCATCAGGTGTGACAACTACAGCAAAACATTTGATTGCTGTGGTTTTCACGCCTGATGATGATTGCTTGTGTTGCAATCGAGACGTCGTGAGAATTGTATTGTTTTATTTTCATTATTTCCCTTCTACGTGATTTTACCGAAAGAACCAAGAATATAACTACCACTGTATTTATACGCCAATTTAATATAATTTAATCAAGCAACATTTAAAACATCATGGTGTTAAGTGCAGATGTCCAACCCTCATCATCCACTCGATCTCTCTGGCGTCTCTGTTTATGAGCTGTGAAGGGGGCATTTCCCGAAACGTCGCCAATCATATATATTTTGTCCCTTTAAGGCCGCAGTTATGGCCACCGTATATTTTTTGTTTTAAAAGTGTTGATTTTTTTGCGTGTATGTTAATTGCAATACAGCTAATACACGAGGCGTGGGTAAAGACGCAGCCCCTGCAATGTCCTTGCTCATTCCACTGCTGGCTGAAGGAGCCACCACCATCAGACGGAGCTCGAGTCGGTATTTGGTCTTTGTACTCAACACACAGACGTTGGAGAGTCCCCCCCCCCCCCCCCCAACTTGGCGGATGTAACTGCAACCGTGCCGCACTGGGAGATTGAACAGGCGACCAACACAGGCTTGCAGGGCCTACATTGAATGTTGATGGCCATAAGTGAGGTGGAAGATCGACGGGTTGACGTGAAGCATTGGTGGTTCAGTGGTAGAATTCTCGCCTGCCACGCGGGAGGCCCGGGTTCGATTCCCGGCCAATGCAACGAGTTTTTGTTGATATTTTTCTTAAGGTCATAATATGATAAAAACGCAATGAATATTCCTTTTCACGTGTTCTGAAGAAGGTTAATTGCCCAAAACATCGCCTTTATTTTATTTTGAGGCCACAATGTTATTGACGAAAGTGTTGTGTTTTTTACTTATACAGTTCGTGCTTTTTGCATGGCTGCTAACGCATCAGCAATCAGCAAGTGACGTTTTTTTTTCCTGGGAGAGAGATCACAGACACACACACAGAGATATCAACAATCACAACTGGGCAATGTGTACGAATACGCTTCCGTTTCAAATCTGATGGTAATTCAACAATCAGAGACACGCAGTTTTTTGCGCTAAATCGCGTGAGGCTGCGGAGCCGCGCTGCATCCTGGAAGGAGCCACGTGGAGACATGTCTTGCAGAGTTACCGTATTCTCGGGATTGTGGGACGCTCCGGATGAAGTAAAACGCACCCCAAACTCGTGCTCGATTGTCACAAAATAGTAACGCGACTCTTATTTCAAACGTCTACAAATTTTTGGTGGCGGATTATAAAACAGCATCTCCCCTCAAATGATTAAAAATTCCCGAATAACGTGAAGAGGTTTTGTTCCAGAGAATACGGCCCACCGTCTTTCATTGCCTTGTGGAATTCGCATTTTTTTTTACATTCCCTGAAACGGAACGTGGCCACAAATGGGACAGATTGAATAAGAACGATTTGACGATAATGTGGGTGTTAAAGTGGAGACGTGGCACAGTGGCTGGAGCTTATCAGGATTCGAATATTTTAATTGCCCTTTCTATTCGGGTGCTCCATCAATGGAGCTGGAAAAACCAACTTGCAAACGGCTAGCTGTTCGCGACATTGGTGATTGCCCGTCAAGATGTGGACTTGCCGTTCATTTTACATGCCCAAACTAACAACGCGGGCACAAGTACAGTAACTTGAAATATTCAATAGATACAAGTTGAAAATAATGTATGTGGCGGGGGGGGGGGGCGGTGGCAAAGACTTTCAGAATTGTGTGCAATAATTTTTTTTAAGTGAAATTAAAATGTCTGATTACTGCACTCAACAAAAGTTGAACCAAACTAAAACCCTCCCTGCTGAGAATTGCTACTTCGGTGGCAGAATTCCACGCGCGAGTCCCAGTGGTCGATTCCCGGCCAATGCAACTTCTTCAGACTTTGTTGCGATATTTTAACTTTTCTAGAATTTTAAATTGTAAGGTCTCGCAAAGTAAGATGTTAAAGAAAAAAACATCGTGATCATTGGTGTGTATGAATTCAGCTTCCGTTTGAAAATGAATGGGTATTTAAAACTAACCATGAAGCCCGTGATATTTTGTGAATGTTTTAGTTAATCTCCGTGCTTCTGTTCGTTCCAGTTGAATTCCAAGGGTGATTCTCTTTCTGCTGTTTACAACATCAAACTTTTTGTCTCATCGTTCCTCGGCCATCAACAAAAGTCTTTCACGAGGACACGGTTATTGCGTGATGCATTGGTGGTTCAGTGGCAGATTTCTCGCCTGCCACGCGGGAGGCCCAGGTTTCAAGTTTCATTTATTAGGTATAGTCCTGTGAGCCATGCGGGCTCTTAAGTCGGATGCAACCGCAACAAACAAAATATGAACACAGTACATCCCAAAGCGAAGACGCGTAACAGAAACATCCTGGAATTAACCAGCAAATATTCCACACGAAAAAAAATCTTATTAAAACGCTGTGTGCAAAAATCAATGTGGTGCAAACCAACAACAACAACAACCATAAGACAATTTAGATGAACCATATGTTTTCGAATTACCAAAATAAAGCTACAAAAACAATGTAATAACAGTGATCATAAGAACTGTGATTTTAAATTTAACAATAAACGATATACATAACACGTACGACAAAAACTTGCAGCCATAGCTGGCAGCACAACACTCCCAGTGTATGATGTGTGAGTGAGTCAGCACACGATGTGTTAGCGTCTGATGAGTGAGTGGGTGTATGATGTGTGAGTGAGTCAGTGTATGATGTGTGAGTGAGTCAGCAGCAGCGTGAGTGAGGGTATGATGTGCGAGTCAGTGTATGATGAGTGAGTCAGTGTATGATGTGTGAGTGAGTGTATGATGAGTGAGTCAGAAATAGCTTGAGTGAGGGTATTATGTGCGAGTCAGCGTATGATGAGTGAGTCAGCGTATGATGTGTGAGCGAGTCAGCGCATGATGAGTGAGTCAGTGTATGATGCGTGAGGCAGTGTATGATGTGTGAGTGAGTCAGTGTATGATGTGTGAGTGAGTCAGTGTATGATGTGTGAGTGAGTCAGTGCATGATGTGTGAGAGAGTCAGTGTATGATGTGTGAGTGAGTCAGTGTATGATGTGTGAGTGTGTCAGTGCATGGTGTGTGAGTGAGTCAGTGCATGATGTGTGAGTGAGTCAGTGCATGGTGTGAGTGAGTCAGTGCATGATGTGTGAGTGAGTCAGTGTATGATGTGTGAGTGACTCAGTGCATGGTGTGTAAGTGAGTCAGTGCATGATGTGTGAGTGAGTCAGTGCATGGTGTGAGTGAGTCAGTGCATGATGTGTGAGTGAGTCAGTGTATGATGTGTGAGTGAGTCAGTGCATGATGTGTGAGTGAGTCAGTGCATGATGTGTGAGTGAGTCAGTGCATGATGTGTGAGTGAGTCAGTGCATGGTGTGTGAGTGAGTCAGTGTATGATGTGTGAGTGAGTCAGTGCATGATGTGTGAGTGAGTCAGTGCATGGTGTGTGAGTGAGTCAGTGTATGATGTGTGAGTAAGTCAGTGCATGGTGTGTGAGTGAGTCAGTGCATGATGTGTGAGTGAGTCAGTGCATGATGTGTGAGTGAGTCAGTGTATGATGTGTAAGTGAGTCAGTGCATGATGTGTGAGTGAGTCAGTGCATGGTGTGTGAGTGAGTCAGTGCATGATGTGTGAGTGAGTCAGTGCATGGTGTGAGTGAGTCAGTGTATGATGTGTGAGTGAGTCAGTGCATGGTGTGTGAGTGAGTCAGTGTATGATGTGTGAGTGAGTCAGTGTATGATGTGTGAGTGAGTCAGTGCATGATGTGTGAGTGAGTCAGTGTATGATGTGTGAGTGAGTCAGTGCATGATGTGTGAGTGAGTCAGTGCATGGTGTGTGAGTGAGTCAGTGCATGGTGTGTGAGTGAGTCAGTGTATGATGTGTGAGTGAGTCAGTGCATGATGTGTGAGTGAGTCAGTGTATGATGTGTGAGTGAGTCAGTGCATGATGTGTGAGTGAGTCAGTGCATGATGTGTGAGTGAGTCAGTGCATGGTGTGTGAGTGAGTCAGTGTATGATGTGTGAGTGAGTCAGTGCATGATGTGTGAGTGAGTCAGTGCATGGTGTGTGAGGGAGTCAGTGTATGATGTGTGAGTAAGTCAGTGCATGGTGTGTGAGTGAGTCAGTGCATGATGTGTGAGTGAGTCAGTGCATGATGTGTGAGTGAGTCAGTGTATGATGTGTAAGTGAGTCAGTGCATGATGTGTGAGTGAGTCAGTGCATGGTGTGTGAGTGAGTCAGTGCATGATGTGTGAGTGAGTCAGTGCATGGTGTGAGTGAGTCAGTGTATGATGTGTGAGTGAGTCAGTGCATGGTGTGTGAGTGAGTCAGTGTATGATGTGTGAGTGAGTCAGTGTATGATGTGTGAGTGAGTCAGTGCATGATGTGTGAGTGAGTCAGTGTATGATGTGTGAGTGAGTCAGTGCATGATGTGTGAGTGAGTCAGTGCATGGTGTGTGAGTGAGTCAGTGCATGGTGTGTGAGTGAGTCAGTGTATGATGTGTGAGTGAGTCAGTGCATGATGTGTGAGTGAGTCAGTGTATGATGTGTGAGTGAGTCAGTGCATGATGTGTGAGTGAGTCAGTGTCAGCTTCCTCTGCTCGCGCCGTCGCCCCCCCTCCCCCCCCCGGCTCTGTCGCCCCCCCCCCAGCTCCGTCGCCCCCCCCCAGCTCCGTCGCCCCCCCCCCGGCTCCGTCGCCCCCCCCCCCTGGCTCTGTCGGCCCCCCCCGGCTCCGTCGCCCCCCGTCGGCCCCGTCGGCCCCCCGGGTTCGATTCCCGGCCAATGCAACTTAACTTTTTTATATATTACGTTGATACAACATCTGCAAAAACTTTTTTTGCAGGTGTTGCAGACTGAAATGTCTATCAGTGTTATGAGCAAAAGTGGTGCAGGTCGCTTGGAGCAAGCGTGCAAAGCATTGGTGGTTCAGTGGTAGAATTCTCGCCTGCCACGCGGGAGGCCCGGGTTCGATTCCCGGCCAATGCAACGAGTTTTTATTATTTTTTTAAGGTCATTATTTAATAAAAGTCAATGAATGCTCTTTTTCACGTGACGTGTTCTGAAGAAGGGTATTTGCCCAAAGTGTTGTTTGTTTTCTTATACAGTTCGTGCTCTTTGCATGGCTGCTAACGCATCAGCAATCAACCAAGTGACGTTTTTTCTCACTTGCCTGGGAGAGAGATCACAGACACAGAGATAACAACAATCACAACTGGGCAATGTGTACGAATTCTTTTTCGTTTCAAATCCGATGGTAAATTAAAAAAATCAGAGACACGAATCTTTTTTTTGCGTTAAATCACTTGAGCAAAAGTGGTGCAGGTCGCTTGGAGCGCTCGTGCAAAGCATTGGTGGTTCAGTGGTAGAATTCTCGCCTGCCACGCGGGAGGCCCGGGTTCGATTCCCGGCCAATGCAACGAGTTTTTATTATTTTTTTAAGGTCATAATTTAATAAAAGTCAATGAATGCTCTTTTTCACGTGACGTGTTCTGAAGAAGGGTATTTGCCCAAAGTGTTGTTTGTTTTCTTATACAGTTCGTGCTCTTTGCATGGCTGCTAACGCATCAGCAATCACCAAGTGGCGTTTTTTTTCACTTTCCTGGGAGAGAGATCACAGACACAGAGATAACAACAATCACAACTGGGCAATGTGTACGAATACTTTTTCGTTTCAAATCCGATGGTAAATAAAAAAAATCAGAGACACGAATCTTTTTTTTCTGCGTTAAATCACTTGAGCAAAAGTGGTGCAGGTCGCGTTGAGCGAGCGTGCAAAGCATTGGTGGTTCAGTGGTAGAATTCTCGCCTGCCACGCGGGAGGCCCGGGTTCGATTCCCGGCCAATGCACATTTTTTAATATTTTTTTTTTTACGAATGCATGTGCTCCTCGATCTTTCTTAGTGTTATGCACTTTACCATGCACTTCCTTTGCCATGTCCATTACTTCTAATCAGAATCAGAATCAGAAAGGGTTTTATTCGCCATGTAAGTTCACACCGACACGGAATTTACTTTGGCAGGATGGTGCATACATTCAACATATAGGAATCTAAAATCTTAAATAAGTTTTAAACAAGTCTTACTATAATAAGGGTTAAAAGTCTAACACTAAGGGGCTGAAGTATATAAAATTAAATAAATATCGAATATAAAATAGCTTTAAGATATAATTTAAAAATACAAATAGGGAAACATAGTTAATATCAGCAACGTGTCGTTATGTAGATCAAATGTTAAAAACAGTGTTAGCCCTTGGCCTTGTTTAACAGGCCAGCAGCAGATGGGAAGAAACTGTTTTTATGGCGTGAGGTTTTGGTCCTGATGGACCGAAGCCTTCTGCCGGAGGGGAGTAGCTGAAACAGAGAGTGTCCAGGGTGGGAGAAATCGGCCATAATCTTCCTCGCTCGCCTCATAGACCTTGTCGTGTGCAGGTCCTCGAGGGTCGGTAGATTGCAGGCAATTACCTTCTCAGCAGTGTGGATGATACGCTGCAGTCTGCTCTTGTCCTTGGCAGTGGCAGCAGTGTACCAGACGGTTATGGAGGAGGTGAGGATGGATTCAATGATCGCTGTATAGAATTGCACCATCATTGTCTTTGGCAGGTTGAATTTCTTCAGCTGCCGTAGAAAGTACATCCTCTGTTGAGCTTTCTTGGTGAGGGAGCTGATGTTCAATTCCCACTTGAGGTCCCGGGAAAGAATAGTGCCCAGGAAGCGGAAGGACTCTACAATTTTTACTGGGGAGTCTAACAGGGTGATGGGGGTGAGTGGTGCTGTATTCTTCCTGTATTCTAATCGGCGTCAGCAAATTATTTGGTGGTGCACGAGCAAAAGTAACACCCTTAGGCGGAGTTTTACTTATATATTTTTAGGGGGTGGGGGCAGGAGTTCGCTCTCTTTCTCACATTAGGAATTGCAAGAGCATATGATTCATTTTTAAACTTTATTGTAAACTACTGAAAATAAATTAATAAAGGTGTCCAGTTTGGGAGGAGCGATGCCCCCCCAAACTCCACCGATAAGGAACACAAAACCACTCAAAACACTCGTAAATTATAAACACCGTGGCCTTATAAAGAAAAAAAATAGCGACGTTTCGGGCAGGGTCCACGGCGCAAAACGTCGTCAATTAATACCACGTGGGGGTTCGGACCGGGGTGGGGGCAGGGTCAGAGTCATGCTCGGGCAGGGCTAAACCTCAGGGGGTGTGGCTTAAGCGGAAGTGGGCGGGGCTGTTTTCACAAGGGGGCGTAACTAGAACTTGGAGGAGCGGGGCTCGGCTCCGGGGGTGGGAGGCTTGTTTTTCGAGGGCGCGGCTAACGCCATTAAACTCGCCGTTGGAAGGCGGCGGGGCTAATATTTAACGAAGGCGTGGCTAGCGATGAGAAGGAGGCGGGGCTATATTTAACGAAGGCGTGGCTAGCGATGAGAAGGGGGCGAGGCTCCTTTCGTGTGGGCGGAGTTCGGGGGCGAGGCCACGTGACTTCCCCCCGCGTGTCACCTCGCCTTCGCTCACTCCGCCATGTCGCTGCTCGTGGCCGTGAGGCGCTGCTCTTCGTCCGCCCTGCAGGCGCTGAGCCCGGGGCTCAAGGGGCTCCGCGGTTCCCCGGCCGCGCTCAACAGCCGTGAGTCGCTCCTGCACCTGTTTGATTTGAGAGGTTTTTCGTCGTCGACTTGGGCGGTTAAACGAGCGACTGGCCGCGCGCGCCGCCCTCCCTCAAGGGCGAAGCGGTCAGGCGAGGACAGGCGGCAGCCGGCACCAAGGCCTCGGTCGTTTGGCATTTAAAAGTTTGCTCCGTTTTGCATGCTTTGTTTATTACGCGTTAGTTTGTTGATGAGTTTCGAGGTGAATGTTGGCTTGAAGCGAGAGGTTGGTTGCTGGGCCTAGATGGTGTTGGTTGGAGTATTGTTGATTCATCGGTGCGCCAAATAGAGATGGCGGCCATTTCACTACGGCTTAGGCGGCGCCTAACTTATTACATTATTTTAACAATTGTCCTCCTCGCGGTTCAATGTACAATTATAGGTTTAGCAGTATGACTAGCATTGCTCAAAAGCGTGCATTTTAATCGATTGAATGATTCCAACATGCATTGTGCACGCAGGCTGTGCCTCCTTTTTTTGTTTGAGAACTGCAGTGAAAGTGCGCCCAGCAGTCATTTCACATGAGCTGATTATTTTTTTTTTAAAACCTCACAAAAATAAACTGTAGTTGGCTCAAATGCAATCGTTAATTCATCGCGGTGATTCAAATGTCACTCAAGGGGATAGTGACCTCGCCTAGGGTTGACCTCTGTGGGCCATAGTCACCCACATCAGCGCAAGGTCAGAGCAAGGTAACGGTGTTAGCCGCCTTGCAGTTGGGAAACGGTTAACATCGTAACCGTAATTGTTAAAGTCTTTTTTTGTAAATTTAAATCTAAATTACATCTACTGCACAAAAAGGCAAAGATTCTTCGACTGAAGTGAATGCGTACGTCCACGAATCGGTTACGGCGATGTGGTGTACATCGATTTGTGACCGAGAATAGGTAATGTTAGATTCGTGTATACATTTTTAAAAATTATACAAAATGTATCTAACATTTTAATCAAATTTGCACCTCTTGAACAGAACTGATAGCATAAGAGTCGCGACCCACAATCATGGCAATTCATTCAACCATTACGTAACTCTTAGTGGGAAGGTATTGAAGGGTTAATGGATGAATATGGAATATTAATTAAGTACACTGCAATATAATCTCGTCTCGCTTGTGAGAAGATATTTCTTACTATTTGTGTTAATTATATGGAAGTGCTACTTTTAGGCTATTGCAACGAACGGAACACGACAAAAGGACACGAGACGCACTCGAATATATACTTAGCATATCGACAATGACCAGTAATCGTGAATGGAAATGTTGCAAATTCATCACATTTATGGTATGTTGCAAAGTTAAAACCGGCTGTAGGACATTCAGTTAATGAATTAATTTACATACACATAAGGTGATATCCTACTCTCGGAGTAATAGATTTAATACAGGTTTCAATTGTTTCGGCGTTGCTTCAACATTTCTCTATTCTCCACCCTCCCCTCCTTCCTTGGCCTGCCGCAGGTAGAGAATATGCCGCTGCCCCGCCAGCCAAGGCGGCCACGGCTGCTGTGGCCAGGGGCCGCATCGTGGCGGTGATCGGCGCCGTGGTGGACGTGCAGTTCGATGAGGGACTCCCGCCCATCCTCAACGCGCTGGAGGTGCAGGGCCGCGACACGCGCCTCGTTCTCGAGGTGGCGCAGCACTTGGGTAAGCCCCCCCCCCGCCCTCCCCCCCCATGCACCAACACCACCTCCTTTAATTTTTGCTTTCACCACTGCTATCACCAGCCACCACCTCTTATCAATACTGCCACCACTGCTGCTATCACCACAACTTCAACCGTTGTTACTGCCACCACCCCAGCTGCCACCAGCTGCAATTGTTGCCGACACCTTCGCAACCATTGCCACCGCTGCGAGCTCCGACTGCCTCAGTCCTTGCTGCCGTAGCCCAATCCCTCTCCACCACCATCACAACAGGCCGCTGTCACCACCACCTATATATCAGCACCACACTGCTTTCACTATCAGCGGGCACCTCTTCCACTGTCAGCCCTCCACTACCCTCGCCACCACCTTGGCAATCACGACTATTGCCACCACTATCACCTCCGCTATAACCACCACCACTATTTCCACCGTTGCCATCTCCTCAACGGCCACCGCTTCCACCACTGTCACGTCCACCATCACCATTGTCACCAGTGCCATGACGTGGTGATCACAGCACGTGTTATACAGGGTAATGTTCCATTTATCTTTTACCTGCCCTTGAGCCTCGCACAACTCCCAAAGTGTTGTAGATGAGGAAGCAGGCCTCTATATTATTCAATGACCTTAACCAGTAATCGCATTCAAATCCCAAGCCTCTTGCAAGGGACGGGCACCTTGGGGTGGAATGTGAAAAAACCATACAAAAGCAATTCCTGGCAGTACACATTAACTTTAAACAAAAACATCCGTTACATTTACAAAAACTTTTGTTATATTCACCAAAATTCGACGTTTTTTTCTGTTCGTGCATTTTTGCACCATTTCCAACCCAGCGATATAGACATTTTACTTTCACCGATTTGTTTCAAACGAAACGAGCGGTGACAATAGCATCCTGATATGGGGGGTACTTCAATGCAGTCGCCACTTGTGATATGATGGGGAGCTGTCGCCGCGTGACGCGCTGCTGGCTCGTCCGGTTTTACCCAACGTGCTGTTGCCGGCCCACGTGGGAATGCGGCAGAGCAGCGCGAGCAGTCGAGTGAAGGTCACGTCCCACGCAGCGCCCCCCCTCGATCGACAGCTGCACCTATCCATTGTGCTTTCGTTTAACATTATTATCCGCAGACTCTCACCTCCGGCGATGTACATAAAATATCAACGTTCTTCCGAGGCCTGATGTAAAAATTATATTTCCGTAGCGGGTCATGCAGATTTAAATAAAACACTCGTGGCAATTAAAGTTCCCAAAATGTTTTACCTCCTGTAATAGCATGAAGGTGGTTGTTGACCTATATGCACATTTGAAGGCTGTTTCCTGATGTATTTGTGTTTCTTGGATTTCTCAGGTTTTTTTTCCCACATTCAAAATATTTAATGAAGGAATTTGTCGAACACTACAATGCAAAACTCGCCTGAAAGTCTTGAGACTTGGCGGAACCGGTCCATGATTATTAAAGGGCGATTAATTCAACGCAGCTGTGTATTATACATCGACGGGGAGCAGTGTTGCGGTGGTTAGCGCGCTCCACCTGGGGGATGCGCACCGTGACACGTCGAGTTAAAACGCCGTTTTAAAATCCGTGGCCGAGGTGGGAGATGAACCCGAACTCGTGCCGCCGCTGTCCTGGTCGCCGCGTGCAGGGGAGAGCACGGTGCGCACCATCGCCATGGATGGCACGGAGGGCCTGGTGCGTGGGCAGGTGTGCCTGGACACGGGCACACCCATCCGTATCCCCGTGGGGCCTGAGACTCTGGGACGCATCATGAACGTCATCGGGGAGCCCATCGACGAGAGGGGGCCCATCAGCTCCAAGCAGTGAGTGTCTTCCGCGACGGTGTTAGGTTCCGTTTGACGAGATGAGCGCTGAAAATATTGACGGGAATATTTTTTCGCTTGGTCGTCAGTGACTTGAGATGGTGAAAATTATTGCGCGCCATGATGACCGCGACTACTGTCTAATGGATGACTATGACGAAATGAACTAGTTGACTGATGACGTTATTAGGGATTTCAATGCACAGAGGTAGCTCAGACATGGCAAATGTGTGTATATATGTACTGTATGTATGTAAAAAGTGTACTGAAATCCACACCTCTGTGGGCAAGTCAATGGAATATGGAATTTCCACCACCAGTTCAGGGCCATTAATGAAAATGAGCCTGGTGGTAGACTGATATTTTTTTTGTATTCGAGGTGGCCGGTTTGCTCGAAGGATGATCGACATTCAAATAGGACTTAGAATCAGAAGCAAACGTTATGATTTTTGAGCATATGTTGGATACATATAATTGAATTTCCTCCATAATTCTGGGATGATGTGAACGTCACGCGATGCTTCAGAAACCTTTCCCTCCGGTGATGAAAGAAATTATGACTTTCGTTCTTCTGAAAGCCATGATGTAATGTTTTGTTTAAACTGAGGAGGGTTGGCGCTGGCATGAATTCACTCTTGGTGCAAGCTTTTGTGATGGGTGTAATCGATAGCAGTGATTCTCATCCACTCCTGTCTTTTTTTTTACCCACGTATATTTTGTATGAATCTCCGATTAGCAAGATTGACCACGTACGTTGCAAAATTACATTCTGTGGCTGTCTGTTTGGGGAGTGGTGGCAGAGTGGTTAGCACTGCAGAACAAACCAGGCGACTAAAGTTCGACTCCCGCTCACGGCCAACATTGACGATTATCTGAACCGGTTCCGGGTCTCCCCGAGGTAGAACTCCGTCTTAAATGCGTACCCGGTGCGGTGTGTAAACACCACTGGGGAGACGGAGGTGACGGGGTGTGATGTCGGCCACCCACCCCTCCCGTGTGCCATGCCGGCATTCATCGGCGCTCCTGTGTTCACGTGTCTGTGTGTGTTCACGTGTGCGTGCTGCGGTGCAGGTTTGCTGCCATCCACGCGGAAGCTCCCGAGTTTGTGGAGATGAGCGTGGAGCAGGAGATCCTGGTGACCGGCATCAAGGTGGTCGATTTGCTGGCCCCGTATGCCAAGGGTGGCAAGATCGGTGAGCCGACTGTGGGTGTGAGGATTGTAAAGCTTGGCTTTTGAACTAAACCAAAATATTTTTTCTTTACCAGGTAAGGCCCGCTGAGCTATAATATATCTCTTTCTCAAGCAACCAGGACACACATGATAGCTCAACAAAGTGGCCTATCACGTGAGAAATTGTTAGCGTCGAATCCACGACCACCTGCATATTTAGGAAAGGTAGTTAACATCCCACCACTGCGCGCCCAATCGGTATGAATGACTGAAGACCCATATTTGTCTGGCATGTGCAGCCATTTGGGTGGTTCTGTAAGCAACCGACTCAATTGGAAGGTTGCGGGTTCAGTTCCCGGTTAGGCGTTCATGACACGTGCGACGTTGCTGCAAACTTTTCACCTCCGATGATGAGAAAAAATAATGACTTTCGTTCTTCTGAAAGCCGTGATGTTAATTCATTTTTAACTGAGGAGGGTTTTGCAGCATTTAATGCGATGCACTTTTGCTTATCAACATTCTACGGCAGTGGTTTTCAAATGTCAACCCCTCGAATTCATGCATGTCTGTTCACGTCTCTGTTTGGCTACGTGTGTGTGTGTACACATGCCATCATGCCTATGGAGTTGATCAAATCAGTGCTGTGTTGTGGGAAGTTGGCAGTGGTGGTCATGACTAAAACAAATGTTCAATGTCCACCACTAGCTGTCCCATTGTAGGTTTAAGTGGGGGAGTGACTGATTTTGCCATAGCTCCCTTTTATCCAGGAAAGCCACCGAGTCGAGACTTATTTTAGGAGGTTTCTGATCATTTTTTGCAGTCAGGGGTAATGTTGCTTTGTGTGTTTTTACCCAAGTCATTTGATAATTTGGCAAAATTTGGATCTGGACGCTTGCACACATCTGCTGGTTTTAAGATAGTTGCGGGATCTGGGAAGCAGGCGGCATGTAATTTTACAGTTAATTACAAAAAAGTTGTTGATTTCTTACTCGTGTCAGCACAGAGAGGCGGTGCTTATTTCCCCACTTACAATTCCGAGTCGGAAATTCCTTATTCTTGTAGCGGGGGTGGGGGTGAGTCTGTTGACCACTCTGTTCCCCACCTCGCCGTACGTAATGGTGGCAAGTGCGCCACCGCTCGTCCCTGCCCGCGCCACCCCCCCCTGACACGCGGCGTGACGTGGCGCAGGACTCTTCGGTGGTGCCGGCGTGGGGAAGACTGTGCTCATCATGGAGCTGATCAACAACGTGGCCAAGGCGCACGGAGGCTACTCCGTGTTTGCCGGCGTCGGGGAGCGCACGCGCGAAGGCAACGATCTCTACCACGAGATGATTGAGTCCGGTGTCATCAACCTCAAGGACACCACCTCCAAGGTGCCGCCCTCCATCCTCTCCCCTCTCTCCCCACACCAGGCTTGCTCAGCTTTGAGGGTACGACTTTAAATATAGGCAGACTTGGGAGGGGGGGGGGGGCTAACCAGGCAGCAAGTCAAGTAAGCGGTTGATTAACCAGTCACCTTGGGTACCCAGAAATTAACTGAGGTAGCTGGCCAATCAGCAAGTCAACCCGGCAAGGCAAACGGGCAGCTGTCCAGAGAGCCAGAGGCACGCAGACATCCAAGCATTGAAATGGGTCACCCAGAAAAAGCAGGCAGGTCGCTAACCAGTCGGCTATATAGCCCAAAGCGACAACCAGGTATCACACCAGCCACTCGATCCGCGTAGCTCATAATACGACCTAAAAACCAACCATAGGGTTAAGCAGCCAAGTTAGCCACCCAGCCAACAACGCTTCTTGGCTACCCAACTCGCCGGGCGATCGGCAACCCTTCCTGCCAATTGCCCAGACAATCCAGCCAGCCAGGCAACCAGTTAGCCAGATAGCTACCTCACCTATTCACCTACCTTCTGCTCATTCACTCGTACATTCATCACGCCCCCCCACTACCAGCCCCCGTGATATGATGCGATTGCTGACTCTTGTCGCTCGCTGCTCCCTGCAGGTGGCGCTGGTGTACGGGCAGATGAACGAGCCGCCCGGCGCCCGTGCCCGTGTCGCCCTGACGGGGCTCACGGTGGCCGAGTATTTCCGTGACCAGGAGGGCCAGGACGTGCTGCTCTTCATCGACAACATCTTCCGCTTCACACAGGCCGGCTCCGAGGTGCCACGGGAACCGTGCGGGCCACGCACACAGCTGACGTGACACGGCTAATGTGACACAACGTAACGAGCTAATGCAACGCGCGCGCAAACGGCTAACGTACCCCGCGTAACACGCACACAGCTAACTCGAGCAATATAAAGCACCGACAACGATAACGTAAGAATACGTAAGAACGCAACTAATACTAACATAAACACAGAAAACATAGCTAAAGTTGCTCAACTAGGAACGAAATATAACCAACATACACCCACAGCCAACCTAATATGGTCAACACAACACCACTCGCATTGCACAACTGACACCACAAAAATAAAACACAAGAATACAATTATCATTCATAACGTCTTTTGGAAACTCATAATTTTAGATCCCAGTTGGATGCTCACTCGCGTGCCATGTTGCTGTAGAAGCTATTCCCTCCGATGATGAGAAAAATTATGACTTTCGTTCTTCTGAAAGCAGTGATGTTAATTTTCTATAGCTGAGGAGGGGTTAGCAGCGGTGTTATTTCACCCTCTATGCAAGTTTTTCTTCACGTGTTCTGCTGCAGGGATCTCGAATATAAACATCCACATTTCTTAATATTGTGTGTGCACGCGCATGTCTCCGTGTTTTAGCTGTTTGTGTGCGTGTACATGTGCCGACGTGTGTACACGCGTGTCATATTTAACAACAGAGCAAGACGGCTAACACAACGAAACGACAATATAACACAATAATAAAGGCAGGAACCCTTCTGAAAGAGAAGTGGGGCACTGATTTCCCTGTGATAATGCAGTGGCTACAGGAAGCTGTTGGTCGGGTAGTCGGGGTGCTTTTGCTAACCCTCTTTTTTGTTTCCGCCCCCGGATTGCACTCAGGTGTCTGCTCTTCTTGGGCGTATCCCCTCCGCCGTGGGTTACCAACCCACGCTCGCCACGGACATGGGTACCATGCAGGAACGCATCACCACCACCAAGAAGGGCTCCATCACCTCCGTGCAGGTGAGGTGGGCGGATGAGAGAGAGAGAGAGAGGGTGCTGCGGTGAGGGACGGTCGAATAAGGGGACGAGGAGGATTTGTGCAAGAGTCTGCGTACGGGAGTTGAGACTCATCCTCCCCGGTATTCCTTACGTGCGCACGTGTGAATGTGCTCTGCGTATGGTAGGTGTGTTGCAAGTACGATTGGTATTGGCACCGTTCTTAGAGCACAAAGGCCTCCTCGGCAAGGTGCGTGCGACATCCCACTTGCTAATCTCGCCATTTTCATAGCACAGACTCACAAAGGTGCTATGCTTCTGCCTTGTAAGCTTTAAATGACATTGCCGTCTAAAGTCTGCTGCAGAACTGGCAGACAGCGACAAATCCCAGACAATGATTGACGGTGAGTTGTCTTTTTTGCCACGCGGGACGATCACCATGTGGCGCTGAACGGTGATTTAATTTTATAAAATAAAATCGATCCTTGGCCTTCTTGGTGGATAATTGAATCATGGTACATAAGAAATATTTACTAAAATTGCAAACGATATCTGAAGGATGCTGCAACGAATAAGGAAAACCTAAGCGGTTCAAATGAGACGTGAAATGAGTTCCGAACCGAATAGTCGCATATCACGCACAAACGGCACGATGACGTAGGGAAGGGTGGGAATGAATCGCCAACGCCCGTTGATGATTCACCGTCCGCTCACAACCTCCACCTTGACACCGCCACGCAGGCCATCTACGTGCCGGCTGACGACTTGACCGACCCCGCCCCGGCCACCACCTTCGCTCACTTGGACGCCACGACCGTGCTGTCGCGTGCCATCGCCGAGTTGGGCATCTACCCGGCGGTGGACCCCCTCGACTCCACCTCGCGTATCATGGACCCCAACATTGTGGGCCTGGAGCACTACGAGGTGGCCCGTGGCGTGCAGAAGATCCTCCAGGTGGGTGCCGCCCCCCCCCCCCCCCCCACCACCTCGCTTGCTCTGTTCGGCTGGGGTTATGTTGTCAAGCGTAGTATGGAGGGACTGGTTGACTGAGAGGGCTTGGCTGGTGCATGGTGTTGGGTTGGTTTTGGGATAGGCGAGTGGCTTTTACAACTGCAGAACCCCCCCACCCCTGGCTCTGCTTGGCATTCAGCCAGGATTCGATGTTTTGTTCTCACGGTTTGGCCCTGGCTTAATTTGCTAAATAGCGAGCCCACCCCATACATACCGTGTGGCTCTGATGTCCCAGCGAATATGTTAAACCATTTAGTCGAGCTATCATTTGTGGCCAGGTCGCTTCTGAAAGAGAAGCCAAATAGCTCGGTGGGCTTCGCTTGGTAAAATAAAGATTTTAGTAATTTGCTTTACCGTTCCTATGCTTCCCGCTCCTGTGTTTTTGTTCTGTTGTAATTTTCTGACCCGCCCCTACGGGACATTTGTGAAAAAGAGCTTCATAGCTCATCATATTCCTCCGGTATAAATAAAGATTGTGATTCCGAATGCACGGGGGAGTGGGGGGGGGGGTATGAGCTCTTGCTGGTTACAAAGCCAAGGCTGGCTCTCGCCTGGCCCAGGGTGAGTTATTCGCAGGATAGCTGTTGCATGGTTTTTGGCCGGTCGAAAATGCTCGTTTGATTCTCGTCACTCCTCAGGACTACAAGTCCCTTCAGGACATCATCGCTATCCTGGGTATGGACGAGCTGTCGGAGGAGGACAAACTGACGGTCGCCCGCGCTCGCAAGATCCAGCGCTTCCTGTCGCAGCCCTTCCAGGTGAGGGGGGTGGGGGGTGATCGCTGCCCATCGCGATAACTCCTGGGGGTAGGAAACATCCCCCTAAAGATCTACATTAAATAGCTCTTCATTGTATGTGTGTGATTGTAAATATTGTGGCTTGGCTCTCCAACACACCGGTGTGCTGTACTAGTAACGAATTGGCATGTTCTGTTTACGTGACAACCCTTGCTAGTTGGCTGTGGTGGGTTTTAACGACACGTATTTACGCGATCTAACCCAAAACACCTCTTATGAATGATATTGGTCGCGAAAGCCTAAGTGTTAAACTGATTTGTGTCTGCACACTATTCTGCGACCGTCTGGAACGTTCTTCCAATAATCGTAAGCCACTGAAGCCACACTTTTAAATCCAGATTGAAAGCTTGTTTCTTTAGAATAACTTTTTGTGTTTAGTTTGTCTTTCCCCCCCGTACCTCCAGTGAGCATAGTTGGCTATTTACGGTGCGAAATAGGTTAAACATACACACACCTTCTCCGAGTGGTGCGGCAGTGGTTAATGGGTTCGATTACTGGCCACAGCAAATGGTCGTGAACACACGTCCTGGTGGGATGCATCCTCCCCCCACATTCATGAACTCGCACTAACCAGTGCGGTGAAGTATGTTTGAGCAACTCCCATGCCATGGTTAAACACCCCATCGGTGGATTGGACACATGGCTGTAACATATTTACGTGGTTGTGTTAAAAATGGTCGTTGCAAAAAAGTTAAAAATTTTAGTTGGTTGTTTGTCTTACACTTTTTTTCCATTATCTTTGTGTGCAGCTTTCTGAGTGTAGTGTATTTTTACACAATTCTAAAAGTTAATTAAGTGGTCCTGGGAAAAATAAAATATCCTGGCGCTGTCTCAATTGGAGCACTTTGCAATGCACTTGTGACGATTGCATCATCTCCTCCACAGATGGTCACGCAGCGAACCGAAATATTTTTCTCAGCCCCTTAAGCTGCCTGCTGTCAACACAAAAAAAGCCTAACTCTAGACAACGGGATGTATTGATTTATACCGAGTTTGCCAGCACCACATCGCCCCTGAAGTGAGTTGCTTGAGCCCAAGGCTGACGCTATGTACGCGTGCCTCCTCCTCGCTTTTACCCCGCAGGTGGCCGAGGTGTTCACAGGCCACCAGGGCAAGCTGGTGCCTCTCGCGGACACCATCAAGGGGTTCAAGATGATCCTCGGAGGTATGGACTACACTGCTCCCCCCCCCCCCCCGTGTCTGTCTGTGGTTTACTCTAGTTGCCTCCTTGCCGCACCAGGCAGTCTTAGCGATGCGTGCGGATTTTTTTTAGTACAGTGCGCGCCGATTTTAGGAATGGCTCATGCCGAGAAAAGCTTGCCAGATGTTATCGTGAAGAGGGAGGTCGTGATGGGTGGGACGCGCGTGCAGGTCAGAGGGGGGAGGGCAGATAATTGATGGACTTTGGGGTGGCACCCAGAGGCTGGCGAGGAAAGGGGATGACCCCCGTCGTGTGCCGTGCCGGCCTTCATAGGTGCTGCTCCCGACACAGCACTTGTCCCAACAACATGTAAAGGCTATATATGGGGAACCTTCGTCTTATCAGTCCCGTGGTGAGAAACTGTAAGAAAAGAATTGGTGTTAGCGTTCCTCGCTAAAATGACTTTGCAACAGCTGCACGATCTCGTGTGGGAATTTGGTGGCCTCTTACCTTGACCCCCCCTGCATTGTATTAATTATCATTGGTGGCTTTGGCTTGAGCCATAAGTTAATGATTACCAAACTTCATCATTGACCTTTGTGTACTCATTAATGAACAAGACCACCAGCTTACTGTGCGCGATAATGTAGTCTAAGCACAGTTAGACAATTCCTTATTTGGAGGCAGCATTGATATTATGTCTGGTCGGTTACTCTGAAGCTTTAAAAAAGAAATGGCAAATGGCCCGACAGGCCAGGCTCAGCGTGATGCGGCTGATACTGTTATCAAGTCTCATTATCCTACCCTTCAGCGTCAGGGAGATCTTTCTCCCCAAACTATATTCGTCTTAACCCTATTAGTCAAGTAATCGCACTGTTGAATGAGTTGATTCTGAGTTGATTAATTGATTACTTAATCTGATTGCACAGCTCCAGTGCTTGACTGCACAGCGAGTTCCGATTGTTTCTGGAACACTTTTATCGTTCTTAAAGTTGTATGTATACTCGGGTATTAAAAAAAAAATGACGTTTGCAAAGACCAAGTTTGGGATACACTTTTAAATGCGTTTTGTGTAATAGATATTTTCAGATTCTTTTTTTCTAAGCCGTGATTTCTTTTTTTCGTAATCGAGCAAGGCACCATATATAAATTAACGATTGCGTAATTGATTGGCACGCGCGTGTATGTGACCCATAGGTGAGATGGATCACCTCCCTGAAATCGCGTTCTACATGGTGGGGCCCATTGAGGAGGTTGTCACCAAGGCTGAGAGGTTGGCCGAGGAGCAGCAGCAGGCATTGTAAATTGTCCACTCGGTCCGCCAGCTCTTAATGATTACGCAAAACTCCTCGGGATAGAAACCGCTGCACTTGTCACTTGCAATTAGGCACATTTGTACAAATGTGTGTTGTCAGCGCAGCAGTCTCCACAGCCTCCTCTGCTTTCGTGTTGTCCAAAAAATAAAGTTCCCTTTATTGTGAAATTTGTGCGAGTGTTTGTGGGAGCAGCAGTGTGGGGCGGTGATAGTTTGTGCTGTGAAGAAGGGTCATTGACTGAAACGTTATATAATACAGCATCTCCTCTACTTACAAAATTCGACTTATGAACTATCGGATACAAAGAAGCCTCTTTGGACTGAGCGTCGTAAATTCAATATATGGCGGTGGTGGCAACTACATCTGCAGAACATGAAGAACCAGTGGCATCTTCAGGAGGTTATACAACTTGTAAAGCCATTCCCTGTTTAGTGTACAGTACATGCCGTACAACATGTTTAGACTTAGGAACAAACTGACTTACGAAACAGACCTGGAACCTAACTCATTTGTAAGTCCCTAAGTTCACAGTGACGAATATTCAGTTGTAAGCCTTTCTAATCATTGTAACTTTACAATCTATGATGAAACCCAACAGGCAACCTCTGTTTAAATAGGGCAGGGCAAATAGCCCTGGAGAGAAGACTGCTTGTAATTGGTCAGTGATCGAAGGATTGCCCCGAGGCGACAACCATCCCTTGTCTGGGTGGGGTTGGAATCGGCCAATTGGAAGCCAACATCTAATTCCTCCGCCGTGGCTGACCATTGCCATAACGCCGAGGGCTCTCATTGTTTTTTTCCCGAGACCAAGGTACTCTGCAAACCTTCGGGCTACTATCAAAGGGTTTGGTCATGAAGCCATCCAGATATATAAATAAAAACATAGACATAACTTCAACCGAGGTGGATACAAATTAAGCAATCATTGGAAGGATGTTATTAACCAGGTAAAACCTTAACGGCTTTATGGTGTTGCCTTTGTATCCGCATCTCCAGTTTCTTCAGCCTCCTAGCCCCGCCCACTCCCCCCCCAGCATTCCCTTGCGCGTTTACTAACCCCCCCCCCCCCCTTGCTCTATCTCTCCTCCCTGACTCCTTCCCCCTCTTACCTATATAGCCTCGTGTCACAAGTAGCTTTTTTGCCCACTTCAGCAATTTTCTTGCTGTGGTTATCCCACCTGATGACGGATGCTTGTGTTGCGCCCGAAACGTCGTGATAAAACATTTTTTTTATATATATACCTACGTGACTTTACCGAAATAACCAAAGAGTATATGGATCCCTGCAGTCACGAAAACTTCAAATCTAGATTAAGCCAAAATCTGTTGTGTAGAAATTCAGACCCATGAATCTTCAGTACAGATTCTCTTGAAATAAGATTGTCCGATGCTACTCTGCAGTGTAAAGCCAATTAGCCCTTCGATTATATATATTTTTTTACTTTGCAATAGTTTCATTAAGACATTTTTATTAGCTTCACAAAGTGTCCGAAATGAAATAAATGTTGTAGATGGGGCCCCCAACAAACCCATATTAGACCCTAGCTGCCACTGGCAAAAGCACATGTTGACAAATATCCATTTTCAATGAGATTTTTAAGGCATTTCCTTTGACAAAATGCAAACAACCAAAGCCACATTTTAGAAAATAAAATCGCACTATATTCCCATGCAGAAACAACACAGCCTTGGATGACAGAGACGCGAATAAACAATGTACACCTGGTTAACGTTGCACACTCAATGTCGGCTTTCATGAGCGTTAAGGACCAGGTCGCAACTTTGGAGTAGCTCAAAGATAACATTTTTTCTGGTGTGGAATACATGCATAGAGTTGTCGGAAGCAATATTTTGGCGATTCGTATATGTTGAATGTGTCCATGGGTTCGCGTTTTTAGGTTGCCGTGTTGCTTTCACGATATGATTGCAATGGTCACGACACGGAAAATTGTCGCGAGATCACTTTTCCCAGACTTTGAAAATATATTTCCCATTTTTAAATGTACTGCTTTTGTGCTTTGCACTTCCAGTCGATCTCGAGATCACCAAATTATTTGGTGACTACGTTAGCCGTGGTGCACAAACAACAATATACTCAATGGTCAATAAATGCCTTTAAAAGGAAAAATATGAAGCGGGTGATGTTTCAGGCATTGACTCTCTACAGAAGCCACTATCTCTGGCCTCTATGCTGTGAAGGGCCATTGCCTGAAACGTTACCTAATATACACTTTTATGGCCACTGTTGAGGAATGTTCAGTTGTCATAAGTCTACTTATTCTAAGTTTCCAATAATTTTTTACACGAGACATTTTACACGACAAATTAACTACAAAGGACAAAGCCTCGGTCAACTTTTTAGCAAGTACTGACTTAAGGACTTTTAACAAAAATCTTGAATTTGCTATATTCACAAATTGTCAGAAAATAAACAACTATTAAAACAACTGTTTTACCAGGTTAAGGCCCACTGAGCTATTTAGCTCTTTTTAGAAGCAACCTGGCCACAAATGATAGCTCAACAAAGTGGCATGTGGCATATGTGGAAAGTTAAAGCAGCCACAAATGCTCGAAACGCACAGATTCTAACTGGAGGGGGGAAACAGGACCCAGAGAAAAATACTCGCAACAACGGGGAGACATGCAAACTCCCAAATTTCCAGCAGGTCTCCGGGGTCAGGATCGAACCCGCGCCCCCTCCTGCATACCAGGGAGAGGTAACATCTCGCCAAGGTGGCGCCATCTCGTTCACAATTTTTTTTTAATGAAAGCAACCGACGCTACTATATTCGTCGGACCTTATTTCATGCGCGTCGTCAATCGCAGCCAAACCCCAGCTCACGTGACTCCTCCAGCCACTCGAGGCTGCTATATTGACAAAGTAAAAACTAAATAAACCACTAATGAAATTGTGACCATGAATTGCAGCAATTCAAAAAGCAAACGAGAGAATCTAGACAACCTCTCCCTCTGCCTTTCATTTTAAGCCATGGGGGGGGGGGCGTGGTACCATGCCAGTTTCCCCTCGCCTTGTTTAAACTTGGCAGCGTTTGTGAGCGCACGTTTATTAGGCCGACCACCGCATGCCGCACTCGTGTGTGTGTATATATGTTTCAATACTTTTAACACGGACGCGTTTTTTTTAGATTTGGTCAATTGAACCTTATGGCGGAACTCAGGGGGGTCCCATAAGTCCCCCCGCGTCGCACAAACTGCGCTGCAACGTCGTTTTATGTCTGCTGAAAGCGAACGACACGGCGATCTGTTCCTCTCGACGAGCTCTACACGGTGCGCTAATCAAAGTTTAAAAGTTTTGTTCCTTCTGCGCAGTTGTCCTCGCTGCGCTTGGGACGACACGACAACAGAGCGATCCGCACCAGGTGAGTCGCGGCGTTTATGCGCGCGGTGGGACGGGAGTCGCCCAAAATAAATAAATTACGATTTTGACTTCCGTTTATTCGGGACCCCCCGGGGGGGGGGGGGTTCCGCCGCCATAAGGTTGAATTCCCTTTAAAAAAAAAAAATGAGCAGCCGTACGAAACTCGCGTCCAGAGGAAGTGAACGCTCTCAAGTGTCGTGTGGAGATATGTCGGCAGCCTGCTTGCTGTACCCACCACCCTACGACGCGGGCATCTTCGCTGCGCAATCATCTCGGAGCGATCCGCCAAACCCCCTCCGCCCCGTGACTCGCTGCGGTACGGGCGCGCGCACGCACGCACGCGCGATACCGAGCCCCGTCAATTACCGACGCTTATTTTACCACGTAAGGCCCCGCTGAGCTGCATAGCTTCTTCCAGAAGCGACCTGGCTATCGCAAACGATAGCTCCAAACGAAGTGGGCTCATCATCATCGCGTGCAAATTTAAAGCGGCCATCAACGCGTGACGTCGATTCTAAATGTGGTGGGGGTGGTGGTGGAAAAACCGGAGGACCCGGAGCAAAGATCCACACGACTACGGGGGAGAACATTCACACTCCGAAATGGTTACAGGCATCGTCAGGGTCGGGTACGAACCCACGACCTCCTGTATAACAGGCGAGGGAGTTAACATCTCCTAGCCACCGTGTCCATCGCAATCGTGACCGCGCGACCCCGCGGTCCTCGCTCGCGCGTTACAACTCGAACGCGGGGAAGCGGGACGTGTCTGGTCTCAGCATGTCCACGAGGAAGTGAATGGTCCCAGCCATACCTGCAGGGGGGGTGTGGGTGTGGGGGAAGTGCAAACATTGTTCTGCTGGCTCATCCACACAACGGCGAGGCACGAACTGCGAGGCAGCGCTCATGAATATACAGCTGCTGCGTGTGCAGCTGTTACACACGAGCGGCTAGATTTTGATTTAAAGCTTTCGTGACTGCAGGGATTCATATTCTTGGTTCTTTCGGTAAAGTCACCACGTAGAAGGGAAACAATAAAATAATAAAAAAATATAAAACAAAAAAAAATTCTCACGACGTTTCGACTGCAACACGAGCAATCATCATCAGGTGTGAAAACCACGGCAAGAAAAATTTGAAAATGTGGCGTGTTTTTTTTTACGTTAGCACTATGGAGAGCGATTTGGCAGTTATTCAGATGGACGATGTTAACTACCTCGCCTGATATACAGGATTGACGTATCAATCTGTGATTTGAAGCTTTCGTGACTGCAGGAATCCCACTCTTTTGGTTCTTTCGGTAAAGTCACGTAAGTAGAAAAATAATAATAGATCATGTGACGTTTCGACCGCAACACAAAGCAATCGTCATCAGATGGGACAACCACGGCAAGAGAAAAAAAAAAGCCTACTTCAGTTTTTTCTTGCTGTGGTTGTCCCACCTGATGACGATTGCTTTGTTGTTTCGATCGAAACGTCACGTGATCTATCATTATTTTTCTACCTACGTGATGACTTTACCAAAAGAACCAAAGAGTAAGGATTGACGTAGTTTCGATCCCGACCGTGATGCGCGTCTCTCCCCCCGTGGGTTCGCGTGGATTTTTCTCCAGGGTCCTCCGGTTTTTCCCTCCGCAATCTGCGTGCATTTAGAGTATCTGGCTGCTTACTCTTTGGTTCTATTCGGTAAAGTCACGTGGGGTAAAAAATAAAACAACAAAAATCACTACGTTTCGGCCACAACACAAGTGGCCTTCATCAGGTGAAGGGACCGTACTGTCCAGAGGACAGCGTTGGGGTGAAGACAGCCAAGCCCAGGTCGCGTCCTTTAGGCTGTGTGAGAGGAAACAAAACGCCTTGACAAAGTAATTAGCATAAAATGCTGTACAGGACCGGCACGGTGGGGGCGGGGGGGGGAGTTTACAAATGTTGGTGTGAAGGGAAATAAGCTGGGAAACAAAAAACGCCTTGACAAAGGAATTTTACTGACGTGATTTTACCGAATAGAACCAAAGAGTATGGATCCTTGCAGTCACGAAAGCTTCAAATCTATATTTGGCTGCTATACATTTCGCAAGTGACAAGCCACTTCGTTGAGCTGTCATATGTGGCTGGGTCGCTTCTGAGAAAGAGCTACATAGCCCAGTGGGCCTTAACCTGGTTAATTGAAACAAGTAAAAGTAAGAAAATTGAGTACCTGGTGTGATGTTTAAACATCGCCACAAGGGAGACAAAGGTGGCCAGGCGCATTGGTGGCCATTCACCCCCCCCCCCCTCACGCCGGCCTTGATAGGCGCTCGCTAACAGCACTTGTCACAATGGTCTGTTAAAGGCTATACGGGGAGCACGATGTGTGTGGGTGTGATGCGTGTACACGCTTGTGCACAGGTGTACACGCTTGTGCACACACGTGAGTGGGGAGCGGTGGTGTAGCGGTTAGCGCGCTGCCCTACGAACCCAGCGACCCGGGTTCGATTCCCGCTCACGGCCAACACTGGTGACGATTATCTGAACCGGTCCTGGGCCTCCCCTAGGTCGACTCAGCGTCAAATAAGTACCTGGTGCGGTGTGTAAACATCGCCACTGGGGAGACAAAGGCGGTCGGGCGTGGTGCTGGCCACCCACCGCCTCGTGTACCGTTCCGGCCTTCATAGGTGCTACTCGCTGACAGAACTTGCCCCAAAAGTCTGTTCAAGGCTATACGGGGGATCTTTGTGTTATACCTTCAAATAGTGAGAAGGGTCGATCTGGAATCCGGCATCCGTGCTTCCCATAATCCAAGCACCACTCCGCAAACTGCAAATCAAGAGTTAGAATCAGAATATTTACACTGCAGGAGGACTCCCATGAGCTATAAAGCTCGAGGGGAGGGCCCATGACCGGTTCAGATAACCGTCACTGGTGTTGGCCATGAGTGGGAATCGAACTCGGGTTGTCGGGTTCGTAGCGCAGCGCGCTAGACACTCTCCACACACACACACAAGCGTGCACACATATGCACACGGACATACGCAGAAAGAGACAAAGATCCTCCATATTATAGCAAGCGATATTGGCATGTGCATATTTAGGCCGGCAAAGCAACGCGGTCGGCAAGACCATCGTGCCCGGTTGCCTTTGTCTCTTAAGTGATGATGTTTATTCACCACACTGGATACTAATTTGAGGCCGAGTCGACCCAGGGGAGGCTCAGGACCGGTTCATGCTACAGTAAAACCTTGGGATTGCGAGTAACTTGGTCTGCGAGTGTTTTGCAAGACGAGCAAACATTTTAAATAACTATTAATTCGATAAACGAGCGAGGTCTTCTTGCAATACGAGCAGTAACGTATACGCTTTATCTGCCGAGCGTCACATGATCACAACTCATATACGAGTGCCCTTGGATTACAAACACGTTTCCGGAACGAATTATGCTCGCAATCCAAGGTTTTACTGTATTCGTCAACGATGTTGGCGATCGGTCATTTGCCAGGTGCAGCTCCCAAGCTCTGGAAGGCTTTGGCTTTGCCGTTAAGAACGATGAGAATCGTGACGCTATATGTAAGTCTGTCTTGAAAACTCGCCTCTTTAAAACTGGCCTTTACCCCTGCCTTGGTTCTGAGTGAGTGAGAGGGTGAGTGAGTGGGTAAACTGGCCTTTACCCCTGCCTTGGTTCTGAGTGAGTGAGTGGGTGAATGCGTGGGTGGGTAAGTGAGTGGGTGGGTGAGTGAGTGGGTGAGTGAGTGGGTGAGTAGATGAGTAGGTGAGCGAGTGGTTGCGTGAGAGGGTGAGTGAGTAGGTAAACTGGCCTTTACCACCCATTAGATCTGGCCGTTTACCCTGGTTCTGAGTGGGTGGGTAAGTGAGTGGGTGGGTGGGTAAGTAAGTGGGTGGGTGAGTGAATGGGTGAGTGAGTGGGTGGGTGAGTGAATGAGTGGGTGAGTGAGTGGATAAGTGAGTAGATGAGTAGGTGAGCGAGTGGGTAAACTGGCCTTTACCACCCATTAGTTCTGGCCGTTTACCCTGGTTCTGAGTGGGTGGGTGAGTGGGTGGTTGAGTGGGTGGGTGAGTGGGTGGGTGGGTGAGTGAGTGAATGGGTGAGTGAGTGGTTGAGTGAGTGGGTGAGCGAGTAGATGAGTAGGTGAGCGAGTGGTTGCATGAGAGGGTGAGTGAGTGGATAAACTGGCCTTTACCCCCCCCCCCCCACTAGTTCTAGCCATTTACCCTCCATATCCTGCCTACCTCCTGGCTTTCCATACACGGTGGCGCATTGGTTGGGATCTACGGATGAAATGCGCCACGTTACAATTTGCAAAATTATTCTTGCCGAACACGCACGCGGGGAGCGGGGGGAGGGAGGGGGGGGGGGGGGGTGCTGCGGCGAGGGGGAGCGCCGTGACGTACTCGGCACGCGCGGTACAGGTGCCCGTGCTCGCCCGTGGCGCGGTACAGCGCCAGGAAGGTGTAGGCGTTGCCCGCGACGCCGTGGCACAGGCCGTAGCCCTTGCGCAGGAGGCCGCGCTGCCACACCACCTCGCCGCACTCGAGCGCGTCACGCAGGTACTTTTCTTCCCCAAACGCCTGCCGTGAGCGTGCACGCACAGAGACGCGAAGAATCCCCGTCATCGCCGTCGGCAGGCCCCCACCCCGGGGGTTTGTGGACCAGCGGTGGCCACCCGCCGTCTAACCCACAACGCGTACTGTCACGGGAAGCAGAGAATGATGAATGTCTCGCGTGCTCTGCCAAAAACTGCCTAGAAATATATACACATATACAGGGGCTCCTCTACTTGCGAACGAGCTAGGTTCCAGAGGTCCGTTGGTAAGTCGATTTGTTCGCACGTCCAACTTTTCTGCTGTCGATTGCAAACACGTTGTACGGCGTGCACGCTAAACACGGGGAATGGTTTTAACAGTTGTACAATCTCCTGTACATGTAGACGCCACTGGTTCTTCATGTTCTGCAAATGTAGATGCCGCCACCACCACCACCACCACCATCCATTGCGTGGCGGTTGAACTCATGGCTCGGTCCGAACAGGCAACTGGACATGCGGACAGGTCTGAAAGTTCGTAAGTCGAACGTCCGTAACTCGAGGAGTCCCTGTATGCGCGCACTTGGCTCTTTGCAGAACTCATCGGCACTTTGTGGCTCTTGGCCCGTTACAGGTTGGCCACTGCCGGTGTTCACAAATGCATTCTCCGGCTCTTATCGTCCATCTCTCTTATCTCACTATTGGGCTCGCTCTCTCTCTCTCTCTCTGCGTAACGCTAAGAAGGGCGCGCGCGTTGCCGCTCACCCGGTGCGCCTGCAGGAGGGCGTGCACCACGCCCGGCGCGCCGTGGCACCAGTGCACCAGGCGGTCGGACTCGTTGCTGAGCGACGAGGGGAAGTTCCCCGAGCGGAAGCGCTTGCGCCGCACGTAGTCCACGCTGGGCTTCACCAGCTCCGCCGACGCCTCCTTGTTCATGCCGGCGCCCGGCTGCCGAGGCCGGGCGCGCGCACACACACACACCGCGCGGGGGAGGGGGGGGGGGGGAGCGGAAACCGTCGTCGCCAGATATTCCCGGTCATCCTTGCGGACGAATTTTTGTTTTTTTCTGCTGACAAACGCTAACCGTCGCTCAGCCGTTAGGTCTGACCATCTAACAATTCCCTTGCGGTGCAAAAGAAGCTCAACGCACACATGCGCCGGGAAACACAGCGCCGACGCACAAGCGTTGCGACCCTCCCTTCTCGTGGGCGCCTAGGAGGAGGCGGTGCCGTACCCCCGGCTCGCCAGGAGAAGGCGGTATGGCAAAGATTCTAGATTTGAAGCTTTCGTGACTGCAAGGATTCCATACTCTTTGGTTCTATTCGGTAAAGTCGCGTAGGTCGGGACGACAAGAGTTTCAATGCACTGAAGCTCTGTCGTCCCGACAGTTCTGTTCCTTCACCTGAAGAAGGCTACTTGCGTTGTGGCCGCAACGTCGTGATTTTTGTTGTTTTATTTTTTACCTACGTGACTTTGCCGAATAGAACCAGAGAGTATGGCAAAGATGTGGACCTCGTCTTTGAGGGATAGAGCGTCGACCCCTCTCCGAGAGCGAGGAGCGAATGCCGTGCGGCGAAGAGTTAAGAGCCGAAATCATCCACGAGCGGCGAAACCGCGTCTTGCGTACACATGCATCTTGGCAAGCTAGAAGCTTTCGCGTTCGTTTTAGAATTCCAGGAGGCAAGAGAAGTCTCATTCACAAGGGTGAGTCGGGGGTCACTGAAACGATGAAAACAAAAAGCAAAGTACAGCATTGAAGTAAAATACCGAAAACATTTGTAGATACCATCCCCCCATATACTCCGAAACCTTTCGGAGCTTTGCTGCAACTGTCTTCTGCACCCCACCGCGTAAGCCCATAACACCTGTGATGCACGGCGGTCATCCGATACAAGTGCTATCCAGGCGCAATTCTGCCAACACGGTGTGGTGATGCGTGGTACACGGTGTGGTGGTACACGGTGTGGTGATACACAGTGTGGTGATGCGTGGTACACGGTGTGGTGATACACGGTGTGGAAATACATGGTGTGGTGATGCGTGGTACATGGTGTGGTGATGAGTGGTACACGGTGTGGTGATACATGGTGTGGTGATGCGTGGTACATAGTGTGGTGATACACGGTGTGGTGATGCGTGGTACACAGTGTGGTGATGAGTGGTACACGGTGTCGTGATACACGGTGTGGTTATGCGTGGTACACAGTGTGGTGATGCGTGGTACACAGTATGGTGATGCGTGGTACACGGTGTGGTGATGCGTGGTACACGGTGTGGTGATACACGGTGTGGTGATACACGGTGTGGTGATGCGTGGTACACAGTGTGATGATGTGTGGTACACAGTGTGGTGATGCGTGGTACACGGTGTGGTGATGTGTGGTACACAGTGTGGTGATACACGGTGTGGTGATGCGTGGTACACAGTGCGATGATGCATGGTACACAGCGCTGTGATACATGGTACACAGCGCTGTGATGCGTGGTACACAGCGCTGTGATACATGGTACACAGTGCGATGATGCGTGGTACACAGCGCTGTGATGCGTGGTACACAGTGCGATGATGCATGGTACACAGCGCTGTGATGCATGGTACACAGTGCGATGATACATGGTACAGCGCTGTGATGCATGGTACACAGCGCTGTGATGCATGGTACACAGTGCGATGATACATGGTACACAGCGCTGTGATGCATGGTACACAGTGCGATGACGCGTGGTACACAGTGCGATGATGCATGGTCCACAGCGCTGTGATGCATGGTCCACAGCGCTGTGACGCGTGGTACACGGCGCTGTGATGCGTGGTACACAGCGCTGTGATGCATGGTACACAGTGCGATGATGCGTGGTACACAGCGCTGTGATGCGTGGTACACGGCGCTGTGACGCGTGGTACACAGTGCTGTGATGCGTGGTACACAGCGCTGTGATGCATGGTACACAGCGCTGTGATGCATGGTACACAGTGCGATGATGCGTGGTACACAGCGCTGTGACGCGTGGTCCACAGCGCTGTGACGCGTGGTACACGGTGCGATGATGCATGGTCCACAGCGCTGTGATGCATGGTACACAGTGCGATGATGCATGGTACACAGTGCGATGACGCATGGTACACAGCGCTGTGATGCATGGTACACGGTGCGATGATGCGCGTGGCAACACGGCGTGGCGATGCGACTGGCGCGGAGTGCGTGCACGCACCTGCATGAGCATGTAGTAGATGCCGGCGAGACCGTGAGCCGCCCCCACGTACTGCTTGCCGTGCCACTGGTAGAGCAGAGGGCACCGCTCAGCCCTGCGCTCCGTTACTGCCAGGGCCTTGCCCGACTCCACCAGCGCCAGGCGCACCTACGCGCGCGCAGCAAGACAAAGGTCCCCCGTGTGGCCTCCAACGGGGCTGTCGGCGCGCACATGCGCTGGTAGCGGCGAGCACTTACGATCGGCCGACGACGTTTGCACACCGCACCCAAGTGCCCGTTTGAGGCTGAGTCAACCTAGGGAAGGTCGAGTACCGGCCCGGATGATCGTCACCGGTGCTGGCTGCGAGCGGGAATCGAACTCGGGTCGCCGGGTTCGTGGCGCTGTGCGCTAACCACTACGGTACCGCTAGCCACCACGCGCCCACACGAGGACAGGTAAGCACACGCGCAGAAACGCGCACACCTGACATGCGTGGACACACATGTAGTGACATCGCGGGATGTCACCGCATACTGCCGGGTCTAGAGAGGCACGGCGTGTGGTGTAACGACACCACTCTGGTGTGGGTGCAGTACCGGTCCTAGAGGGGCTCGGTCAGCGCTGATTGACAGCGCTGGATGACACCACGCTTGGAGTGCAGTGCCAGCCCCTACAGGATAGGGTGTGGGAGTACCGGCCGAAGGAACGAGGTTACTCAAGGCCATGGCACTCTGGTTGACCCAAGAGGACACAAGTCTACAAAGGGGCCCCGTGTGGGGGGCTAGGGGTGGTCACGTGGTCGGGGTCCAGATCCTGCTCGAGGATTCTGGAAGGTGGGCGTGGCCAAGGGCGGAGCCGGCCATGCCACAGAGAATATCAGCCGGGTCCCCCAGAGGGGCCGGCGTTGTTGTTCATCCTGAAGAAACCTTCGTCTACGTTCTACGTCCTACAGAGTCTCCAACACGTGGACGTGGACCCGAGCCGTGGTCCCGGTCAGTAGTAGCTAGTAACGTTGTAACTAGTGTAGTTAGCCTGGTGGTCACCACCCGGCTAACTACACCAGTCACATGGTAACTAGTGTAGCTAGCCTGGTGGTCACCACCAGGCTAACTACACCAGTCACGTGGTAACTAGTGTAGCTAGCCTGGTGGTCACCACCTGGCTAACTACACCAGTCACGTGGTAACTAGTGTAGTTAGCCTGGTGGTCACCACCAGGCTAACTACACCAGTCACGTGGTAACTAGTGTAGCTAGCCTGGTGGTCACCACCTGGCTAGCTACACCAGTCACGTGGTAACTAGTGTGTTGGTGTTAAATGAATGTGTTGCCTCCTGAGCGTACGTCTGCGACTCAGTTGAACTCACTGCACACACACCAGACCCTCGCTCCACCTGCGACACCGCGCTCGTAGTAGACTGGCGCGCTCCTTCGCCTCGTCCTTGTGAACCATAGTCAGAGAATATGGTTCACAAGGACGTGGGCTCCACCTCGCCGTTGCAATGCACAAGAGAGCCTGGCAGGGGTCGTGGAGTTCAAGACGAGGCGAAGCAAGGGTGGATGAGGGGATTCACCTCGTAGAGTCAGGGAAGGGAATTCACGATGAGGTGGAGGAAGCGTAGAAGTGGGCCCCACCTCGTCGTCACAATGCTCAGTCAGATAAGTGGATTTAACGATGAGGTGGAGGAAGCGTAGAAGTGGGCCCCACCTCGTCGTCACAATGCTCAGGGAGACGGGCAGGGGGAGGGAGCTCGAGACGAGGTGGCGGAGCAAGGTCGGAGAGGTGCGTGTACGCGACAGTGTCGACTGCACCTCGTCGATGACCCCGGCGGGGACGGCCTCTTCCCCAAGCTCGGCGCGCACGTAGAGCAGCGCGAAGAGGAAGCCCGCGCGGCCGTAGAGCACCTCGTCCGGGACATCCGACTCCAGCGCCACCACCGAGCTCTTCAGCTCCAGCAGTCTTGCTCGTCGCAGCGGCAGTAACAGCGGCGGCAGTAACAGCAGCAGCAGCAGCAGCAACCATCAGTGAGAGAAGCAGCTGTAACAGCAGCAGCTGTAACATCAGTAAGAGGAGCAGCAGTAAAGGTATTTGTAACAGCAGCAGTATAGCCTTGTAACACAGGGGGGGTCCCCAACCCCCGGCCCGCGGGCTGCTACCGGTCCGTGGCCTGCTAGGAACCGGGCCGCACAGCAGCAGCAGGAGGTGAGAGCGGTGAGTCCGCACGTGGCCCGCCCCATTATTTTATTATTTACCACTTCCGTCCGCGCCTCTTTCCCGCACTGCGCACTTGTCTCAGTCACGTGGTGTTGGTAAGCCCACAAGCTCTAACCCCTAGTAGCCACAATGAGTAAGCCCACAAGCTCTAACCCCTAGTAGCCACAATGAGTAAGCCCACAAGCTCTAACCCCTAGTAGCCACAATGAGTAAGCCCACAAGCTAACCCCTAGTAGCCACAATGAGTAAGCCCACAAGCTCTAACCCCGAGTAGCCACAATGAGTAAGCCCACAAGCTCTAACCCCTAGTAGCCACAATGAGTAAGCCCACAAGCTCTAACCCCTAGTAGCCACAATGAGTAAGCCCACAAGCTAACCCCTAGTAGCCACAATGAGTAAGCCCACAAGCTCTAACCCCTAGTAGCCACAATGAGTAAGCCCACAAGCTAACCCCTAGTAGCCACAATGAGTAAGCCCACAAGCTCTAACCCCCTAGTAGCCACAATGAGTAAGCCCACAAGCTCTAACCCCTAGTAGCCACAATGAGTAAGCCCACACGCTCTAACCCCTAGTAGCCACAATGAGTAAGCCCACAAGCTAACCCCTAGTAGCCACAATGAGTAAGCCCACAAGCTCTAACCCCCTAGTAGCCACAATGAGTAAGCCCACAAGCTCTAACCCCTAGTAGCCACAATGAGTAAGCCCACAATCTAACCCCTAGTAGCCACAATGAGTAAGCCCACAGGCTAACCCCTAGTAGCCAGAATGAGTAAGCCCACAAGCTCTAACCCCTAGTAGCCACAATGAGTAAGCCCACAAGCTCTAACCCCTAGTAGCCACAATGAGTAAGCCCACAAGCTAACCCCTAGTAGCCACAATGAGTAAGCCCACAAGCTAACCCCTAGTAGCCACAATGAGTAAGCCCACAAGCTAACCCCCTAGTAGCCACAATGAGTAAGCCCACAAGCTAACCCCTAGTAGCCACAATGAGTAAGCCCACAAGCTAACCCCCTAGTAGCCACAACGAGTAAGCCCACAAGCTAACCCCTAGTAGCCACAATGAGTAAGCCCACAAGCTAACCCCTAGTAGCCACAATGAGTAAGCCCACAAGCTAACCCCTAGTAGCCACAATGAGTAAGCCCACAAGCTCTAACCCCTAGTAGCCACAATGAGTAAGCCCACAAGCTAACCCCCTAGTAGCCACAATGAGTAAGCCCACAAGCTCTAACCCCTAGTAGCCACAATGAGTAAGCCCACAAGCTAACCCCCTAGTAGCCACAATGAGTAAGCCCACAAGCTGACCCCTAGTAGCCACAATGAGTAAGCCCACAAACTAACCCCCTAGTAGCCACAATGAGTAAGCCCACAAGCTCTAACCCCCTAGTAGCCACAATGAGTAAGCCCACAAGCTGACCCCTAGTAGCCACAATGAGTAAGCCCACAAACTAACCCCCTAGTAGCCACAATGAGTAAGCCCACAAGCTCTAACCCCTAGCAGCCACAATGAGTAAGCCCACAAGCCCACAAGCTAACCCCTAGTAGCCACAATGAGTAAGCCCACAAGCTCTAACCCCTAGTAGCCACAATGAGTAAGCCCACAAGCTAACCCCTAGTAGCCACAATGAGTAAGCCCACAGGCTAACCCCTAGTAGCCACAATGAGTAAGCCCACAAGCTAACCCCTAGTAGCCACAATGAGTAAACCCACAAGCTCTAACCCCTAGTAGCCACAATGAGTAAGCCCACAAGCTAACCCCTAGTAGCCACAATGAGTAAACCCACAAGCTCTAACCCCTAGTAGCCACAATGAGTAAGCCCACAAGCTGACCCCTAGTAGCCACAATGAGTAAGCCCACAAGCTAACCCCTAGTAGCCACAATGAGTAAGCCCACAAGCTCTAACCCCTAGTAGCCACAATGAGTAAGCCCACAAGCTGACCCCTAGTAGCCACAATGAGTAAGCCCACAAGCTGACCCCTAGTAGCCACAATGAGTAAGCCCACAAGCTAACCCCTAGTAGCCACAATGAGTAAACCCACAAGCTAACCCCTAGTAGCCACAATGAGTAAACCCACAAGCTAACCCCTGGTAGCCACAATGAGTAAGCCCACAAGCTAACCCCTAGTAGCCACAATGAGTAAGCCCACAAGCTAACCCCTAGTAGCCACAATGAGTAAGCCCACAAGCTGACCCCTAGTAGCCACAATGAGTAAGCCCACAAGCTAACCCCTAGTAGCCACAATGAGTAAGCCCACAAGCTCTAACCCCCTAGTAGCCACAATGAGTAAGCCCACAAGCTCTAACCCCTAGTAGCCACAATGAGTAAGCCCACAAGCTCTAACCCCTAGTAGCCACAATGAGTAAGCCCACAAGCTAACCCCTAGTAGCCACAATGAGTAAGCCCACAAGCTCTAACCCCCTAGTAGCCACAATGAGTAAGCCCACAAGCTCTAACCCCTAGTAGCCACAATGAGTAAGCCCACAATCTAACCCCTAGTAGCCACAATGAGTAAGCCCACAGGCTAACCCCTAGTAGCCACAATGAGTAAGCCCACAAGCTCTAACCCCTAGTAGCCACAATGAGTAAGCCCACAAGCTCTAACCCCTAGTAGCCACAATGAGTAAGCCCACAAGCTAACCCCTAGTAGCCACAATGAGTAAGCCCACAAGCTAACCCCTAGTAGCCACAATGAGTAAGCCCACAAGCTAACCCCCTAGTAGCCACAATGAGTAAGCCCACAAGCTAACCCCTAGTAGCCACAATGAGTAAGCCCACAAGCTAACCCCCTAGTAGCCACAACGAGTAAGCCCACAAGCTAACCCCTAGTAGCCACAATGAGTAAGCCCACAAGCTAACCCCTAGTAGCCACAATGAGTAAGCCCACAAGCTAACCCCTAGTAGCCACAATGAGTAAGCCCACAAGCTCTAACCCCTAGTAGCCACAATGAGTAAGCCCACAAGCTAACCCCCTAGTAGCCACAATGAGTAAGCCCACAAGCTCTAACCCCTAGTAGCCACAATGAGTAAGCCCACAAGCTAACCCCCTAGTAGCCACAATGAGTAAGCCCACAAGCTGACCCCTAGTAGCCACAATGAGTAAGCCCACAAACTAACCCCCTAGTAGCCACAATGAGTAAGCCCACAAGCTCTAACCCCCTAGTAGCCACAATGAGTAAGCCCACAAGCTGACCCCTAGTAGCCACAATGAGTAAGCCCACAAACTAACCCCCTAGTAGCCACAATGAGTAAGCCCACAAGCTCTAACCCCTAGCAGCCACAATGAGTAAGCCCACAAGCCCACAAGCTAACCCCTAGTAGCCACAATGAGTAAGCCCACAAGCTCTAACCCCTAGTAGCCACAATGAGTAAGCCCACAAGCTAACCCCTAGTAGCCACAATGAGTAAGCCCACAGGCTAACCCCTAGTAGCCACAATGAGTAAGCCCACAAGCTAACCCCTAGTAGCCACAATGAGTAAACCCACAAGCTCTAACCCCTAGTAGCCACAATGAGTAAGCCCACAAGCTAACCCCTAGTAGCCACAATGAGTAAACCCACAAGCTCTAACCCCTAGTAGCCACAATGAGTAAGCCCACAAGCTGACCCCTAGTAGCCACAATGAGTAAGCCCACAAGCTAACCCCTAGTAGCCACAATGAGTAAGCCCACAAGCTCTAACCCCTAGTAGCCACAATGAGTAAGCCCACAAGCTGACCCCTAGTAGCCACAATGAGTAAGCCCACAAGCTGACCCCTAGTAGCCACAATGAGTAAGCCCACAAGCTAACCCCTAGTAGCCACAATGAGTAAACCCACAAGCTAACCCCTAGTAGCCACAATGAGTAAACCCACAAGCTAACCCCTGGTAGCCACAATGAGTAAGCCCACAAGCTAACCCCTAGTAGCCACAATGAGTAAGCCCACAAGCTAACCCCTAGTAGCCACAATGAGTAAGCCCACAAGCTGACCCCTAGTAGCCACAATGAGTAAGCCCACAAGCTAACCCCTAGTAGCCACAATGAGTAAACCCACAAGCTAACCCCTAGTAGCCACAGTGAGTAAAAAACAAACGTAGCTGGAGAGCTTCTTTGAAAAGGGGGAAATTATGAACCCCCCCCCCCCGTCCGTGAAAAAAATTGTCTTCCATGAAACCGGGTCCCTGGTGCCAAAAATGTCGGGGACCGCTGCTGTAACAGCCTGTTGGGGTAACTGCTGTTAGCGAGTAGCACCTATGAAGGCCGGCACGGTACATGAAGGCGTGGGTGGCCAGCACCACGCCCAGCCGCTTTTGTCTCCCCAGTGGCGATGTTTACACACCGCCACCGGGAATTCATTTGAGGCTGAGTCAACCTAGGGGTGGCCCGGGACTGGTTCAGATAATCGTCACTGGTGTTGGCCGTGAGCGGGAATGGAACTCGGGTGGCCGGGTTCGAAGCGCAGCGTAGCGCTAACCGCTGCGGCAACACCGCTCCCCACGCACGTGAGCGCGCGCACGCACGCACGCACACACGCGCCACTCACTGGTGCACACACACACACACGCGCACCACTCACTGGTACACACACACACACGCGCACCACTCACTGGTACACACACACACACACACGCGCACCACTCACTGGTACACACACACACACACACGCGCACCACTCACTGGTGCACACACACACACGCGCACCACTCACTGGTACACACACACACACACGCGCACCACTCACTGGTACACACACACACGCGCACCACTCACTGGTGCACACACACACACACGCGCACCACTCACTGGTACACACACACACGCGCACCACTCACTGATGCACACACACACACGCGCACCACTCACTGGTACACACACACACACACGCGCCACTCACTGGTGCACACACACACACACGCGCCACTCACTGGTGCACACACACACACACACGCGCCACTCACTGGTGCACACACACACACACACGCGCCACTCACTGGTGCACACACACACACACGCGCACCACTCACTGGTACACACACACACACACGCGCCACTCACTGGTGCACACACACACACACGCGCACCACTCACTGGTACACACACACACACACGCGCACCACTCACTGGTGCACACACACACACACGCGCACCACTCACTGGTGCACACACACACACACGCGCACCACTCACTGGTGCACACACACACACACACGCGCACCACTCACTGGTGCACACACACACACACACACGCGCGCCACCACTCACTGACGCGCGCCACCACTCACTGGCGCGCGCCACCACTCACTGGCGCACGCCACCACTCACTGGCGCACGCACTCCCGGCTGTCGTCGGCGTTGCCGAGCTTGTGGTGCACGACGGCGCCGAGCGCCAGCGGCCCCGCGTCGCCGCACAGGAAGGAGACGCGGCGGCCCGAGAGGCCGCGCAGCGAGCGCTTGGCGTGGTCCAGCGCCCGCTGCAGCTGCCCCGGCTCCCCCTGCACACGGTGCAGCTGCACGTACAGGAGGCCGATGCCTGCACACGCAGTGTACGCAAAGACAAAGATCCCCCATGTGGCCTTCATCAGAACGTTAGGGGCAGGTGCTGTTCGCGAGTAGCGGCACCTATGAAGGCCGGCACTGTGGCACACCAGGGGGTGGATGGCCAGCACCATGCCCGACAATGTTTAAACACCGCATAAGGTACTTATTTAAGGCTGAGTCGACCTACGGGAGGCCTGGGACCAATTTCGATAAACACATACACTGGACTACTCACACTACAATACACACCGCAAACACAAACACACAGACGAGTGCGAGAGAGTGAGCGGGAGGGTGAGTGAGCGGGAGGGCGAGTGAGCGGGAGAGCGAGTGAGTGGGAGAGCGAGTGGGTGAGCGAGACAGCGAGTGGGCGAGTGAGCGGGAGAGCGAGTGAGTGGGAGTGCGAGTGGGCGAATGAGCGGGAGAGCGAGTGGGCGAATGAGCGGGAGAGCGAGTGGGTGAGCGAGAGAGCGGGTGGGTGAGCGAGAGAGCGAGCCAGCCAGAAGAGCGAGTGAGCAGGACAGAGAGTGAGCTGGAGAGCGAGCGGGCCCGTCCACCTCACCTGTCCAGCCTGTGTAGCCCGAGTAGTCGTGGGGGTCAGCCGTCTTCAGCCCCTCCTCCATCTGTGCCACCAGGTCATGGATCTTCGCAGTCAGGCGTCCCTCGAACGCCGTGCTGATCTGCCTCGACGGAGGCAAGAGATGTGATCACAGTTATCGCTACCTCCCGGGTAAAGTGTTTTTGCAGACCCCGAAGACTGCCCGGACACCATGAAGCCGTGCGTGGCGGCTCACGCCTTGCGACCCCAACGCTGCCATACATTTAACACGTGATGATAAGCCACGTGGGTTCGATCCCGACCCTGACGCCTGTAAATTTGGAGTTTGCGTGTTCTCCCCGTAGTCGTGTGGATGATTTTAACGTGCATTTATACTATCTGGCTGCTATACATTTCCACGTGATAAGCCACTTCGTTGAGCTATCGTTTATGGGCAGGTCGCTTCTGAAAAAGAGAGCTGAAGGGCTCAGTGGGCCTTACTTGGTAAAATAAAAAAAAATGTTTATAGGTTTATCCACAAGACAACTGCTGTTGGCTTCCCCACAAAGTGGTACCAATTTTCTTAGCTCTTTCGGTAAAGTCACGTTGAAGGGAAACAATAAAATAATAAAATATATAAAACAATAAAAATTCTCACGACGTTTCGACTATAACACAAACGTGACTTTACCGAAAGAGCTAAGAATATGAATTACTGCAGTCACGAAAGCTTTAAATCAAAATTTGGTACCAATTTATCGACCCCGAAGTAAGGGATGATGGGCCGAGTCAACCCCCAAGCAGGCTTTGAACTTGCGACCTTTTGAATGACGAGCTGCTCGCTCTGCCACAGTCGCGCTTCTGAAAAAGAGTTAAATAGCTCAGTGGGCCTTACCTGGCAAAATAAAAAATAGTTTAAGTAGATTTTTTTTTCGTGTGATTTGCTTACCTTTCCTATACTTTGCACTCCTATTGTGTTTTTGTATTGTTTTGTTCGTCGGATGCCTCCGGCGTAAATAAAGAATGTGATTCTGTGGGTGAATCGCGTACATATGACAAACTCTCCGTGTTATGCGGCGTGGTTCCGTAGATGGCAGCAGTGTGAGTTGTGCGAGTGAACCCGTCTGTGCGAACCTCTTTAAGGGTTCTGCCCTCATATGTGTGGTGGGTTTTCTCTCGAAGCTCCGGTTTCCTCCAATGCAAAACACGTGTTTGAATGTAAAGCAGTGTGAAGCCTCATATTGGTGCTCGCAAAGCACTGTGGCTGACTAACATAACGTTCAATCTTGACTTGAAGCTTTCGTGACTGCAGGAATCCATAGCCTTTGGTTCTTTATACCTACGTGACTTTACCGAAAGAGCCAAAGAGCAACATAACGTTACCTTATTTGCATTGATAGAGGGCTGGGCATCACGTTACATTACATGCTTGTGAGATCCACCCAGGTGACGCTGCTGTTAACTTTCTCACTCTGGGTTAATTTTCTATTCGGGTATCTGTTAAGACCATCGTCTCTATCGGGGGGGGGGGGGTCGATAAAATTGGTACTACTTTGTAGGAGTTAAGAGTAGCCATCCTCCGGGAGAGACTGTTTCAGTTTCAGTTCAGTTTTATTTATTAGGTAAAGCCCTGTGAGCCATTCGGCTCTTGAATTGGGTGCAACCGCAACAAACAAAAACGTGAACAAGAAAACATCTTAAAGTGACTAAGCACAACAGAAAAATCCAGGTAAAAACAGCAAAGTCTTCCAGAAAAAGCACCGTGTATCAACGCTGTGTGCAAAAATCCCAGTGGGATGCAAGTCAAACAACAACAACCATAAGACAATTTTGATTCAAGTTATCGGTCTAACTCTGTACTACAACAAACAAATATGGCTAAACCAAAACGTTTTCGAAATCACCAAATGAAGCTATAAAAACAATGTTAACAGTGATCATAGGAACTGTGATTCACATTTAACAATAAAGGATATACATAACATGTACGACCAGACTTTGCAGCCATAGCTGGCAGCATGAGTCACTCCACAACAGCAGGAGTATCAGTAGCAGTATCAACATTTTTCAATGCAGCTGCCGTGAAAATGTGGAGACACTCCGAATTGACTTCTTGCAAAAAACACACGGCATCGTGTTGTACAAAAAAAAGACAAAGATCCCCCGTATAGCCTGTAACAGACTGTTTGGGCAAGTGCTGTCAGTCGAGCACCTACGAAGGCCGGCAAGGCACACGAAGGGGGTGAGTGGCCAGAACCATGTAAATGCGTCATTAATTCAATAAAACATGTTTAAAGTCCTTTAACAATGCACTGCTGGATGAAGGATTCCCCACGGCCATGTCGGCCAAGATTCATTATTTTAACCATACTTCACCATACCAGTCACAGTTGGTGAAGATCGGGGGAGAGGGGGGCGGTGGGAATTGACGCGAGAGCATAGAAGAACAGGACAATATTTTAAGTTGCTGTACTACCTTCTGCCGCCCACATGGCAAAAACACATTCCTGCGGAGGGAGCTGGTAGGAACGTCGGGTTGCTCGGTCAATGGCCAGGGTCAACGGCGGCACCACGTGGTGTATTCCGCACAATATGCACGACTGTGAGGGCGGGCACAAGCCGGCGTGAGTAGGTTAAACGTTGAGTTTTATAAGGGCACCACGGGGTGACCAGCCCCTCCCCACCCAGCCCCTCCCCACCCTCCCCTCCCTCCCCTCTCATTTTTTGTATGCACGACGGACGGACGGACACAATAATCCCCTGTGGGCTGGTGGTGTAACCAGGAGGTTCCTACCAGTATAAACCTTGCCTATGACACCCTGCCATGCACTAGTCACCCATCCAACATCCAACCCAGGTTCAAACACGCTTAGCTTTAAGATTGTACAGCAATACAACATAAAGTTGAATCACATCACTTTATCCTAATATACGCAGCATTGCCAGCCTATGTTATGAACTTGCTTTTAAAGAGTTATAATCATTGATGATCCCATTATAACATTATGGAGCGACATGGTTACTCAAATGTAACAGGGTGCGGTCCATATGTCTGGTGACCTCCCATTTAATTCTCTCAAACTTAATAGTTTTATTTCGATTTAAAGCTTTCGTGACTGCAAGGATTCATCTTCTACGTGACTTTACCGAAAGAACCAAAGAAGATTAATAGTTTTAAGTAAGGTTTATTTTTAAAAAGCAATTAAAAATGCAAAGTTTAAAAATTTTTTAGGGGTAAATGAATTAGAGGGGGGGTGTCACAAGACATCTGGACCACCCCCTCCTGCATCCAGTACAGTACAAAGAACATCACACGCACTGTACAGTTTAAGTTTTCACATTAACCTCAGCCGACAGCTATCCACTGCTGGATGAAGACAACCGTCCTCACCGTCCTACCGACGGAGTAATTATTATAATCCACCGCTGATTTAAATCGCTCCCATCTCCGCGGCCGAGGAGAACCCCTTCTAGGTCGAGTTTCCGTATGCTGCACTCGGGCGCAGAATGTAACATTTAGAATGAGTATTTAACAACAACAAAAAAATCAGTTGTTATTTATCGCGAACAGGGGGCAAGACAGCGCGTACCAAAGGCGCGGTTTTTTTTTCCAACACGAGGGAGACGGAGCGATGCGGAACGTTTGCCTTTGCGGGATCGCGAAAGACGAGGCAGACCATGCCCGGCAAAGATGATGATAATAATGATGATGATGATAATGTGCTCATTCGTTTTTCGGTATAATATACGGCGTACGAATACAGTAAATCGCGCGTGATTTTCAGTATGCACCTCACACGGCCGCTGAAAAATAGATATATATTATAACGCAACATTTAAAAAAAAACAATCGTGCGTGTGGAGTGCGTGCACTTTGCGTGGTTCTAAAGCAAACGCTGTGCGTGGTATGCATCGAATGTTGATCAACACGATTCGGGGCCTAGAGAGCCACCGACCCTCGGATAGAGACCCCCGCCGGGATTGGCGCGCCTGGCCCGGCTGCCGATCGTGGCCGCGCACCCCCCCCCCACCCCGGTTCAGCAACACCACCAACAACAACAAAAAATCCCGATTTAAGGTATCAAACAGCACAACAAACAACAACGGTTACCTTCCCCGAAGCGTCGAATAAATCCACGGGAGGCTGTGCCGAGTTATATTCCGCGTAGGGGTTCTGGAAATACCTCTCCTCCATCTCGTCAGCTTCCGACTTAAAGCGCTTCGACATGGCCTCTCCCATCACCACCACCACCACGAACAACAACAACTTCTCGTCAACCACACGGCACGCGCACTTAACGCAATAGCTACAACCCTCCTAAAATTATGCAAACAACAGCAATTTGCACAGCATCACAAAAATATTTTTTTTGCACCGTCGGTTTAAAATAAAATAAAACGTTTAAAAACAAAAACAAAATCTACGCTGAGGTAAATTGTCCGCCCGTGCCTTTTTGCGGCACAAACGATCAGATGACATTCAACGATAAACGGTTGCTTGGCAATGCGGTGACGAGCGGATCGATGGGTTTAATTAAGACGATAGCGGTGTGTAATGTTGTGCCGCGATGTTGTTGACGCGCAGTCCTCTACGCACTGTGAGAGGAGTTCGCGGCCACCAACGCCGGCCACGAAGCGGGAACTTACCCCCCGCCCGCCCGCCCCTAGGTGGACTCAGCCTCAAACGAGTACCCGGTGCGATGTGTCAGTATCGCCACTGGGGAGACAAAGGCGGCCGCGCGTGGTGCTGGCTGGCCGGCCCCCCTCCCCACCCACCCACATTCACAGGTGGCTTAATCTTCGACGGCACTCGCCCCAAACAGTCTGTTAGGGCTACACGGGGGGGGGGGGTCTTTGTCTGTGGGGCCGTCCATAAATGACGTCACGCGATTTTGTACGATTTTTGACCCCCCCCCCCCTCGTCACAAAGAGTCAGACCCCCCTCAAATATGACGTCACAAAGCTCTGCCCCCACCCCCCGCCACCAATTTTTGTTTTTTAACTTGCTTCAAATCGCTTTAAACTATTGTCATTGTAGCGCGTATTGAATGTGGCGCTGCACTCTGATGTTGTAGGAGAAAACATTTATTTTAAAAGTCTATTTAATTAAGTAGAACGTGTTGTCTATATTTATTTAAAGTTGCGCATTTTGATGTGACGTCACATTTCTCAAACCCCACCCCCTCGTCGTCACACATTGTCACAAATGTCTGACCCCCTCCCCCCCTCCTAGGTGCGTGACGTCATTTATCGACGACCCCCTAAGGCAGACATGGGCAAAGTACGGCCCGGGGGCCGTATACGGCCCGTTGGGCTTTTTAATCCGGCCCGCCGAACTTGTCCCAATATTATTATTATTAAATTAAATTTTACCTTTCTCCTGTAATGCCCCCATTTCCCCATTAGATGGCGCACTTTGACCGGGAGATACGACATGTTTTTTTTATTGTTCATGTTCGTGCAATTTGTTAAATTGCCTCGCAAATAAATGCCTTGCTACCTGTTAAAGGCCAAATCCTTTCATGTAATGATTTTTTAACACGTCATTTATATTAGTTCACACAAACACTCCATCCATCTAGTTCCTGACCCGGCCCCTCTGTCAAATTTTTGAACCCATTGTGGCCCGCGAGTCAAAAAAATTTGCCCAGCCCTGCCCTTGGGCTACACTGGGGGGGTCTTTGTCTTTGTCTGTACGCACTGCTGCACGTGGCGAATTGTACAGGCGGCTCACGTGGCCATGCCACTGCGTGTGCTTCTGTGCAGATAGTTTTTGTTTTTTGTTGCGGGTTAAGCCACAGTCCCCAAATACCGCTCGTATCAATGCGGATAAGAGGAGCGGGCGACCCACTTGCTCTGTAGAGGAACATTGGTATTAACGCTTGTTACAACATGAACAGCGCATTGAAAACGCGTACCGTTTTGTGTACTTGTTTACAAAGTGCGTTCACAAATCCACACTGACAAACACGATGATTTGGCAGAGGTGTGTCAATTATTTTTTCGATGGTGTATTTAAACAGAGGTACCGCAGGTAAGTAGTTTTCAGTTTTAAAGGCATTAACAAGACAACACTTGCCACCATCCTTCAAACCCATTGGTGAAAAAGAGTAAAGTTGTTTACATGATAATATCATTTCGATTTAAAGCTTTCGTGACTGCAGGGATTCATATTATTGGTTCTTTCGGTAAAGTCACCACGTGGAAGGGAAATAATACAATATTACAATAAATAATATTTCCCTTCTACCTTCGCTTTACCGAAAGAACCAAGAATTTGATAATATGTTTACGTGAGAGCTGGGGGCTTATGAGACCCCGGGGTCCCGCCAACAGGTTCATATGCCATAAGGTTCATATGCCATAAGGTTCATATGCCATAAGGTTCATATGCCATTAGGTTCATATGCCATTAGGTTCATATGCCATGAGGCTCATATGCCATTAGGTTCATATGCCATAAGATTCATATGCCATAAGGTTCATATGCCATTAGGTTCATATGCCATAAGGTTCATATGCCATAAGGTTCATATGCCATTAGGTTCATATGCCATTAGGTTCATATGCCATAAGGTTCATATGCCATTAGGTTCATATGCCATAAGGTTCATATGCCATTAGGTTCATATGCCATAAGATTCATATGCCATAAGGTTCATATGCCATAAGGTTCATATGCCATAAGGTTCATATGCCATTAGGTTCATATGCCATTAGGTTCATATGCCATAAGGTTCATATGCCATTAGGTTCATATGCACTTTAAATTGGAGGAGGTTCCCAATGTGACCAGCAGATGGCACAGGACCATCACTCAATGAGGCGCCGGCAGGTCATTACCTCAACAGCATTATCACGATACGATACTATTAGGGGCCGTCCATAAATGACGTCACGCGATTTTTGGACGATTTTTGACCCCTCCCCCCCCGTTCGTCACACAGCGGCACAAAAAGTCAGACCCCCCCCTCAAATATGACTTCACAAAGCTCTGCCCCCCCCCCCCCAATTTTTTTTTTATAAAACATGCTTCAAATCGATTTTTTTCGAATTAAAGCTTTCGTGACTGCAAGGATTAATCTTCTTTGGTTCTTTCGGTAAAGTCACGCAGAATGAGAATAAAATAATACATTAATAAAATAAGACAATAGAATTCTCACGACGTTTCGGCCACAACACAAGTAGCTTGATTTCAAGCTCTGTCGTCCCGACAGTTCTGTTCTTTCACCTGAAGAAGGCTACTTGTGTTGTGGCCGAAACGTCGTGAGAATTTTATTGTCTTATTTTATGTTTCTTAGCTCTTTCGGTAAAGTCACGTTGAAGGGAAACAACAAAATAATAAAATATATATAAACAATAAAAATTCTCACGACGTTTCGACCATAACACAATATTATTTTATTGTTTCCCTTCAACGTGACTTTACCGAAAGAGCTAAGAATATGAATTACTTCAGTCATGAAAGCTTTAAATCAAAAATTATTTTATTTTATTATTTTTTTCTCATTCTGCGTGACTTTACCGAAAGAACCAAAGAAGATGCTTCAAATCGCTTTAAACTATTGTCACTGTAGTGCGTATTTAATTTGGCGCTGCACTCTGATGTTGTAGGAGAAGACATATATTAAAACGTCTTTAATTAATTAGAACGTACTCTTTGGTTCTATTGGGTAAAGTCACGTAATAAATAAAATAGCAGTCACGAAAGCTTTAAATCTAGAATTAATTAGAACGTGTTGTCTATATTTATTTAAAGTTGCGCATTTTGATCTGACGTCACATTTCTCAAACCCCCCCCCCCCCTCGTCACACATCATCGCAAATGTCTGACCCCCCCCCCCTTAGGTGCGTGACGTCATTTATGGCCACCCCCTTATGCAGAATTTGACGATGTGACCATTGTCGTGATAACAGTTTCGCATAACTTTGTAGTTGCATTTCGCGCTTTATAATTAACATGCAAAAATATACTGTACATTCAAGTGGAAACTCCTGGTCTTTCGGGGGCCGGTGGGAACAGCCACGTGGCTTCCCAGAAGCCCGACGTTCAAATCGTGGAAATGTTTGGTGGCCGATTAAAAAATAAAAAAAAACCTTGAGATAACTTGTCGCCGAATTGGTGACCGCCGGTGACTCAACCGGGTTGCCCTGAGTACGACCGAAGGTTTGGCCAGGGTTCAGTGTCAAATTTCTACCCACCGGCACGTACCGGCGTGGTGAAGTATGGTCAAGCAATCCACGACGGCCGACCAGGCGTGCGGATGCCTTCGTCCAACAGTAAATTGACAGTTAACGGAGAATAATAGCGAGTGATTAAAATAGGTCCCTGCAGGGTGGGCTGGTAGAAGTTCGCAAATGAGATAATGTGACTTCCAAATGTTGGGTGCAATAAGACATATCAAGTCTCTGCGCTGTCTATTGCTAATTTTACACCCAACAGCACGAGATTTCATTTTGTTAAAGTATTGAAAGGGGACGGACGGACGGACACATTAATCTATTGCAGGCTGGTACACTCAGTTTACAACTTCGTTCCTACCAGTATAATTACGTAATCTAAATCCTGGCTGAGTCCCAAGACTCATTTCCAGGAGGGTCCTGCTACATTGCAAACCCGGAGAACACCCCACCACACATTCACGGTGTTGGGGGGTGGGGCGTTAATTGACGTGAGAGCATCACAGAACAGGATAACAGTTGCATTAGCTGTACTTGCTATTTGCTGTCCACATGGCAAAATAACCTCGTAGTAGCCTATGGCACCCTGGCATGCACAATAGTCACCCATCCAACAACTAACCCAGGCTCAATCCCGCACAGATAGATTCAAGAATCCATTGCTGTAGTGAAACCTCCATCTTCTGGCTGCCACGCAGCCTGGCCCAACACTACCGGCACTGGATATTCCCAAGCAGGTGTCTCCCAATCAATCCCTAAGCAGGCTGCACTCTGGCTGGCATTGCCAATTCAACATCTTTTAGCCAGAGAGGATATGTTTTTTTTTACATCTTCTATATAATATGTAAAAGGGAAATTTGTGAATCTTGACTGTTCGAAATGTTTAGCATACTTCCCAACATGCAACAAACTTGAAATTTGGCATGTGGGTAGCTTCCAGACTGTACACAATACAAAAAGTATAAAAAATATATTTTTGTATTTGGGGGGGGGGGGGGGGGGGGGGGGGGGGTGGCGCAATAATGGATATATTTTGCACGGCAAGTGAGCGGTGACGTCACATCTGTGATGTCACCCGCATGCGGAAGCGTCACGCAGTGTGCCTGCTGACGTCACGCAGTGTGCCTGCCGACGTCACGCAGTGTGCCTGCTGACGTCGCGCATCCCCCCACCCCACCCTCCGCGTGGGCCCTGTATTAATCCATGACATGAATCCAAGTCCCGGGCGAAGCCAGCTAGTAGAGCTAGTTATACTGTGTAGGAACCTCCTGGTTCCACCAGCCCACAGGGGATTATTGTCGTGCATCCAAAAATGGGAGGGGTGGGGCTGGGTGGGGAGGGTGGGGAGGGGCTGGGTGGGGAGGGTGGGGCTGGGTGGGGGGTGGGAGGGGTGGGGCTGGGTGGGGAGGGGCTGGTCACCCCGTGGTGCCCTTATAAAACTCAACGTTTCACCTACTCACGCCGGCTTGTGCCCGCCCTCACAGTCGTGCATATTTGTGGAATACACCACGTGGTGCCGCCGTTGACCCTGGCCATTGACCGAGCAACCCAACGTTCCTACCAGCTCCCTCCGCAGGAATGTGTTTTTATATATATATACACAGCCGATAATCGATCTGGCAAAATAAAGTAGCTACGCTTGAATGCAGCGTTAAACGTAAATTGAGTCCACACTCTTTGGTTATTTCGGTAAAGTCACGTAGGTAGAAACAATAATAGATCACGTGACGTTTTGATCGCAACACAAAGCAATCGTCATCAAGTGGGACAACCACAGCAAGAAAGAACCAAAGAGTATGGATTCCTGCAGTCACGAAAGCTTCCAATCAAGATATATTGAGTACATTATACACTACGTACAACTTAAGCAATGGAAATACTGCACGTGTACACATCGCCCCGTGCAGAGTCTTCGAGGCTGGAGTGGTAAGTACGGTACAGTGAACGCAGTAACATTTTATAATAGGATATTTATTTACATCTACTTGTAGGGTTTTTATGCCAATTTCACACAGTAAACACATTTTAGAAAAAACAAACCATATGAACAACACCTAAAAAGATAATGCAATGCAAGAATGCGCTAAAAATAAGCTATTTGAAATTAATGGTGGAGTGATTATCCGGCGGTTTTGGAAAATCCGGCAACTCCCCCCCCCCCCCCGCCCACCTCCGAAGCTGCCGGATAATGAATCGATGATCTCCTGCACGTCTCCCCAACCAGGGGTGGAGCCGGGGAGGGGGGGGTGACAGGGTAGACAATTGTCACCCCCGAAAAAATATAAAAAAATCGAAAATCTGAAACATTCTGCGTAACGACATACTCTTTGGTTCTATTGGGTAAAGTCACGTAGGTAAAAAATAAAACAATAAAAATCACGACGTTTCGGCCACAACACAAGCGGCCTTCATCAGGTGAAGGGACGAGACTGTCCGGAGGACAGCGCTGGAGTGACTTTACCCAATAGAACCAAAGAGTATGGATCCTTGCAGTCACGAAAGCTTTACATCTAGAATTAAGTGTACGACACTCGGTCTGGCGGACTCCGTGCAACTGCGTTGTCAGAGCGTGTCGCCAAACCGATGGCGTCTAGTTCAACAGCCTGACTCTCTAAATCATTCTTGAAATTAACATTTGTTGAATGTCACCCCGGGTTGAAAATCCTGGCTCCGCCCTTGTCCCCCAACCACCCCGAGGCATCACAACTGCAATTGCAATCCCAGGGAATGAAGAAATGCATGCAGAGCAGAGCCAGGGAAATTAAAATAACCCACGCCACCCCTACGCCATCCCATCGCCCGCATCTAATCGATGGCGGCACGTGACCCCGCGTCTCGCCCCTGGCTCGTATCGCGGTCGACTGGATGTTGGTCCACGCCGCAGGGCGAGCGGCTAACAACGCCACGTGTGGCCTCAGGGAAGGGTGGGGAGGGGAGGGCTGCCGAAGCCATGGAGGGGGTGACTCGAATTTTAAAGGGACCCCACTCCTAAATGTAATTTTCTTTGGGTTGAAATGCAATAAAACAGCGCTGTGATAAATCCCGCGGTGAAATTTGGTGATCGGAGGGCCGGAGAATCCACTGATGGCTGTTACTAAAACCCAGTTTATGTGCTGAGATTAAAGTTTAAAAAAAAAAACACAGCTCACGTTCGTCAATAACGCTGCCTTCAATAACGCTGCTAAGATTGCCTTTTCTAGCTCCTCAACATATTGCGCACCAATATAACTGCCTTCAAATTAATACCCCAACACTGAGGACCCACACGCGGTGTGATTTGACGAATGCAACCGTATGTATGTTGAGTCTGTGTTATTTGTGATGTGGAGCGGTGGTGTAACGGTCAGCGCGCTAATCTACAAAACCGGCGGCCCGAATTCGATTCCCGCTTCACGGCCAACACCAGTGACGATTATCTTAACCGGTCATGGGCCTGCCCTAGATCGACGTAGCCTCAAATTAGTAGCCGGTGTGGTATGTAGACATCACTACTGGGGAGACAAAGGCGGCCGGCCGTGGTTGTTGGCCACCCACCCCATCGCGTGCCGGTGCCGGCCTTCATAGGTGGTCGCTAACAGCACTTGCCACAACAGTCTGTTGAGGTCATACGGGGGATCTTTGTCTTTGTTTTGTTATTTGTGATTTCCAACGCAGCAGCAGGGGCAGCGCCACCAAACAACAGGTGGTTCCGGCCCCAAACTCACCACCACTGTGGCCAGATGATAACGACCTCGGCCTGGAATTCAGGTCGTGGGTTCGAACCTAGCCCTGAACGCCTGCTGTATATTTGGAAATCTACGTGTTAAAGCCTACGTGTTAAACTTTATATTTGGAGTTTGCATGTTCTCTCTCTCTCCCCGTGGTCGCATACATTTTTCTGCGGGTCCTCCGGTTTTCGCCCCCAGACTTATAAACAATGCGCCATTCGAGTATTTGACCGCTATACATTTGCGCTTGATAAGCCACTTCGGTGCGCTACCATTTGTGGCCAGCACGCTTCTGGAAGACAGCTGTCCTAGAGCTCAGTGAGCCTTACCTGGTAAAATAAAAAAAATATATATATAGTTCAGTCTTAAACTGGAGGTGTGTGGTTGATTCCAAGTACTCTCGTTTCCTCTCACGAACTAACACTCACTCTTGATTTAAAGCTTTCGTGACTGTAGTAATTCATATTCTTAGCTCTTTCGGTAAAGTCACGTTGAAGGGAAACAATAAAATAATAAAATATATATAAAACAATAAAAAATTTCACGACGTTTCGACCATAACACAAACGGTCGTCATCAGGTGTGTCGGTTTGCATTTATTGTTTTATATATATTTTATTATTTTATTGTTTCCCTTCAACGTGACTTTACCGAAAGAGCTAAGAATATAACACTCACTCGTTCAAGGACTTGGGCCAAACATCCCAATGCAGGCAGAACAACCCGCCTAAAAATCAGCCCCGAGACTTTGAAGTTGTTGGGACTCATTCGCGGCCAGGGCCTGGCTCTGGGTTCAGCTTCACTCAGACCCAGGCGTGAGCCAGCTTCGGTTGCTCCCAAAGAGCGGCTCAGCCGTGGCTCGGGTCAGGCTCCCTCTCATGGAAATCGTGAGCGTGGCTGGGACCACTGCTCAGAGTCGGCTCCAGTGCAGTGTGGTGGCCTTTGACTCGCCTCACTTGAACCAGAGCCAAGTCTGAGCCGAGTAAATGACTAAAGAATAGGGCCCTAAATTGCATTCTTGGTTAAAGGACATCGTTGATATTACTCTACTGTAATTATCACAGTGTTTTTTTTTAACTTAGCGAATGCTTTTATGAATTACAGATAGCCCCCGACTTACGACGGTTCGACTTACGATATTTTGATCTTACGATAGCGATATTACAAAATTGAAAAAATATTTTAAATTTCGCGCGGCAGGCAAACGCAGCAGCGTACGAGGTACGAATCTTGGTGAGTACAGTACAATATGATACGTTACGATACGTTCAATGCATGTATGATACGTAGCTTTAGCGATTTCATTTTAGGGTTACCACGATACGGTTAGAAACATTTAGGTTAGCTTGCCTACGATCCATCCTGGGTTTAACTAGGCTGGATTGTGTGAGGAGCTCACAAATCCTTGAACGATCTGGGCAAGGTCCCATCGGTGAGCTCCTCCGGCAGGCAAGGCTGCGATGGCTGGGTCATATAGCCCACATGCCCAGCCACCGCATGCCGAAACATCTTTTGTTCGGCCGGATCGAGGGGGCTAAACGGGCGCGGCACGGGCTAGAGAAGATGGAGTGATGTGGTACAGGAGGACGTGGAGCTGAGTGGACTTGCCGATGACTGGTACCAGCGGTGTCAAGATCGGTCTCTGTGGAGGAGGCTCGTGAAGGATGCTACTGGGCAGTTGGAGGCAGTCGTCCTCCAACAACAACGGAGGGCGGAGGAGCGACGCTCACAACAACGAGCGGAGCGCCGGGTGGCTAAAGCACATCAGGTTGGCACAGTAGGGGGCACAGGTGGTGCATCAGCCAGTCATCTCAGTCAGTCGACCCGTGGCACCTGGGTCTGCCCCGTGACCTCCTGCCAGCGGGCGTTCGACACTCCACGTGGCCTCAGGGTGCACATGGCCTGGCACAAGCGTCGTGGTGATGTCACCGCCACTTAGTGGCGAATGGCGGTTGTTGTTGTTGTTGTTTAGCGATTTCATTTTAGGGTTACCACGATACGATACGTTCAATGCATGTTAAACTTTTTTTTAAATAGCAGATAGGATTGTTTCCTGAAATTTTTTTTAATTAAATTGCAGTTCATATAGGTATTGTAATTAATAAATACATATAGTATATAGTTTATACAGTACGGTACTGTAAAATTGCTCTGTTTTACTAAATTATCACCTGGGTAGGCTAGGCCATCTTCGACTTACGATATTTTTGACTTACGATGGGGTCGTCGTAACACATCTCCATCGTAAGTAGAGGACTGCCCTGTATTTAGTCTTTTACACAGAGCACCATATACACTGGAAATATAATATCAACAATCACAATCGTCATGCTTAGATGGACTCACGGAAAGGGAGGGGGGGGTAACTGCTTGGGGAGGCCTTCATCCAGCAGTGGATTGATCGTGGCTGATGGTGAACAGTGAGGAGCCAATCTTGATTTGAAGCTTTCGTGACTGCAGGAATCCATACTCTGTGGTTCTTTCGGTAAAGTCATCACGTGGGTGTAAAATTAACTAAATCACGACGTTTCGATTGCAATACGAGCAACACATCATCAGGTGGGGAAAACCACAGCAAGAAAATTCAACAGAAAAAATAGGTAGTGCTAGGGCCTAGGAGTGGTGATAGGGGAAGGGGTAAGCCTGGTCGTAGCAGGGAGGTAGGAGCAGAGAGTAGCAGTATGGGCAGTGATCAGAGTTGGGGTAGTGACAGGGGTTGGGGTAGTGACAGGGCTTGGGGTAGTGATAGGGGTTGGGGTAGTGATAGGGGTTGTGATAGGGGTTGGGGTAGTGATAGGGGTTGGGGTAGTGATAGGGGTGGGGGTAGTGACAGGGGTAGTGATAGGGGTTGGCATAGTGATAGGGGTTGGGGTAGTGATAGGGGTTGGGGTAGTGATAGGGGTTGGGGTAGTGATAGGGGTTGGGGTAGTGATAGGGGTTGGGGTAGTGATAGGGGTTGGGGTAGTGATAGGGGTTGGCGTAGTGATAGGGGTTGGGGTAGTGATGGGGGTTGGGGTAGTGATAGGGGCTGGGGTAGTGATAGTGGTTGGCGTAGTGATAGGGGTTGGGGTAGTGATAGGGGTTGGGGTAGTGATAGGGGTTGGGGTAGTGATAGGGGTTGGGGTAGTGATAGGGATTGGGGTAGTGATAGGGATTGAGGTAGTGATAGGGGTTGGGGTAGTGATAGGGGTTGGGTAGTGATAGGGGTTGGGGTAGTGATAGGGGTTGGGGTAGTGATAGGGGGTTGGGGTAGTGATAGGGGTTGGGGTAGTGATGGGGGTTGGGGTAGTGATAAGGGTTGGGGTAGTGATAGGGGTTGGGGTAGTGATGGGGGTTGGGGTAGTGATGGGGGTTGGGGTAGTGATAGGGGTTGGGGTAGTGATAGGGGTTGGGGTAGTGATATGGGTTGGGGTAGTGATAGGGGTTGGCGTAGTGATATTGGTTGGGGTAGTGATAGGGGTAGTGATAGGGGTAGTGATAGGGGTTGTGATAGGGGTTGGGTTAGTGATAGGGGTAGTGATAGGGGTTGTGGTAAGCTCGATCCTGGCTGAGGGACAGGCATCATAACCAGATTATTTTGGAAAAATCAGCTGTGAATAGATCTACCAATGGCTCTCGATTATCCAGGAAACCTTTACCGAGTCTCAAGTCCCTTTTTCAGTAGGGTCCTGCCACGTCTTCACAAAGTGTGATGTTGCAATGTGTAATCCCAACCAAGTAAATTGCAGGCAATAGTTCAGCATTGGGATGTTTGGCCAATGAGAAAACGACCTTGTGTTATTTTTAGCTATGGGAGGAGGAATCTGTAGAACCCAGAGAAAACCCACACAGGGGAGAGATTTTGTACGTTTGCCCACTGACAAAGAAATGATCAGTCTATCATTTTAATAGTAGGTTTATTTGAGCAGTGAAAGACAGAATAACAACAACAAAAATCCAGAAAAACGCATGTCAAAAATGTTATAAATTGATTTGCCTTTTATTGAGGGAAATAATTATTTGACCCCTCTGTAAAAAACATGACTTAGTACTTGGTGGCAAAACCCTTGTTGGCAATCACAGAGGTCAGACGTTTCTTGTAGTTGGCCACCAGGTTTGCACACATCTCAGGAGGGATTTTGTCCCACTCCTCTTTGCAGATCTTCTCCAAGTCATTAATGTTTCGAGGCTGATGTTTGGCAACTCGAACATTCAGCTCCTCCACATATTGTCTATGGGATTAAGGTCTGGAGACTGGCTAGGCCACTCCAGGACCTTAATGTGCTTCTTCTTGAGCCACACCTTTGTTGCCTTGGCCGTGTGTTTTTGGTCATTGTCATGCTGGAATACCCATCCACGACCGATTTTCAATGCCCTGGCTGAGGGTAGGAGGTTCTCACCCAAGATTTGACGGTACATGGCCCCGTCCATCGTCCCTTTGATGGGGTGAAGTTGTCCTGTCTGCTTAGCAGAAAAATACCCCCAAAGCATAATGTTTCCACCTCCATGTTTGACGGTGGGGATGTTGTTCTTGGGGTCATAGGCAGAATTCCTCCAAACACGGCGAGTTGAGTTGATGCCAAAGAGCTCCATTTTGGTCTCATCTGACCACAACACTTTCACCCAGTTGTCCTCTGAATCATTCAGATGTTCATTGGCAAACTTCAGACGGGCATGTATATGTGCTTTCTTGAGCAGGGGGACCTTGCGGGTGCTGCAGGATTTCAGTCCTTCACGGTGTAGTGTGTTACCAATTGTTTTCTTGGTGACTATGGTCTCAGCTGCCTTGAGCTCATTGACGATATCCTCCCGTGTAGTTCTGGGCTGATTCCTCACCGTTCTCATGATCACTGCAACTCCACGAGGTGAGATCTTGCATGGAGCCCCAGGCCGAGGGAGATTGACAGTTATTTTGTGTTTCTTCCATTTGCGAATAATCGCACCAACTGTTGTCACCTTCTCACCAAGATGCTTGGCAATGGTCTTGTAGCCCATTCCAGCCTTGTGTAAGTCTACAATCTTGTCCCTGACATCTTTGGAGAGCTCTTTGGTCTTGGCCATGGTGGAGAGTTTGTAATCTAATTGATTGATTGCTTCTGTGGACAGGTGTCTTTTATACAGGTAACAAGCTGAGATTAGGAGCACTCCCTTTAAGAGTGTGCTCCTAATCTCAGCTCGTTACCTGTATAAAAGACACCTGGGAGCCAGAAATCTTTCTGATTGAGAGGGGGACAAATACTTATTTCCCTCATTAAAATGCAAATCAATTTATAACATTTTTGCCATGCGTTTTTCTGGATTTTTTGTTGTTGTTATTCTGTCTCTCACTGTTCAAATAAACCTACCATTAAAATTATAGACTGATCATTTCTTTGTCAGTGGGAAAACGTACAAAATTAGCAGAGGATCAAATACTTTTTTCCCTCACTGTATCAACTCCACACAGGCACCCGAGTTCGGATTTGTCTCCGGGTCCTCCGACTTTTCCCCTCCACATTTAGAATCAACATCAGGCGTTTTAGAGTTATTTGACTGCTAGATGTGTCCACGTGATCAGCCACTTCCTTGAGCTGTAATTTGTAAGAGACATGTCGCCTCTGAAAAAGAGCTTCATAGCTCAGTGGGCACCCGAGTTGGGAATTAAACCCAGGCTCTGCCTGCTGTGACGCACGAGTGTTACCACTGGTGCTGCCACCCTTCCGAGTCTCAAACCTCCTTCTCAGGAGGGTACTGCTCAGGTTGTCTGGCCAACACAAACCACCATCACCAACACCACCACCATCACCACCACCACAGTAATCCGAAAATCAAACGCAAACCCATCAATAACTAAACAAAATTAATTTATTACAAATCATTCCCCATCACACATCCCAATGAATATGAAAACAATACAATGCAATGCATTATGGTCTATGATTCAGTGCATGGTTCAGGCTCGGCCTTTTGGGGGGGGGGGGCGCTGGGAGAGGAGTGGCCGCCCAAGTCGCAAAAACACGCGCGTGGTCCTGCCGCATAAATCCGCGAGCAGAACCGGAGAGCGTTTCAAGTTCGCGCCCCACATTTACCGATGCCGCCCTACGACGCACTGCCCAACAGGCCACACGTACACTCGAGCGGGGTTCTACGTCTCGCCCGGTATCCTCCAAGAGGCGCTGCGAGGCTGCCTTGAAAGTAAGGATGACCGGCGTAAGACGCAACCACTCGTAGTAGCAGTAGTAGTAGTACAAGGCACGCCTATTCACAGCCCACAATAACCCTATGTTACCGTGCCCTTTTTTCCTATAATCCTATGAGGACAAAATAAGGCGAGATGGCTGCGGCATGCCACAAAATAATTCCCCCCTCCCGGGATAGCGATTCCAGAATGTTCCGGCTGAATCTAAGCACTGCTCATGAGTTCGTCTGGTGGATAGAAAATGATGACTACAGTCAGGATTATTGTTACCATAGGTTTGCTTTCGAGGGCCTGATACATTTTCCATTCACCCACTAACAGGGTCGCCCAGAGGTTTCTGGAGGCCCACGGCTGGAGGCCTGGGGGAGAATCTCGCCACCGTGGGCGCCACGGCGAGATCATCATCATCATCATCACGGTGGCGAGGAGATGTTCGCTACCTCGCCTGGTATACAGCAGGCCGTGGGTTTGATTCCGACCCTGACGCCTGCTGCTGTATATATATATTTTTTTTAGTTTGCCCGTCTCTCTCTCTCTCTCCCCGTGGTCGCGTGGATTTTTTCTCCGGGTCCTCCGATTTTTCCCTCCGCATTTCGAATCGAAATCAACGCGTTTAGAGTATTTGGCTTCTATAAATTTCCAAGTGATTAGCCACTTCTTTGAGCAATAATTTGTGATAGCCAAGTCGCTTGTGAAAAATAACTATATTGGCTCAGCGGGCCTTACCTGGTAAAATAAAAATAGTGGGAGTTTTTAATGAAAAAAAAAGTTTCATTTAGTTTATAGAATGCCACGTGGAGGGCCTATTATCCTTAGCGACAATGAATCTGGCCCACTGTAAGGTCCTCGTTTTGTGTGAGACCCGGGAAAAAGTCTGTCCCCTATCCGCCATCGACCTCTGGGCGGCCCTGTTCACTTTGGCCGAGCCTGCCATGGTGTCATAGCGTGATAACAGCACACACGGCATTATATAGTATCATTTAAAAAAATGGCACAACGCGGAGTAATTGCGGCACATTGCTCCGAGCGTCTATCCTTTCGGAGTATTAAACACGGCAGACACAGCAACCACTCAAGGTGGATTTATCCTTGCGGATTCCGACGTGGCATAAGACCAAGCTAAAACAACATTAATACCCTGCACGCTATTTACAATGCTTTAGCAAAAAAAAAACACACATTTCTCACAATCACATATACAGTATCATGTTTCGTTATTATTTCTGTTGCTTTAAATCGTAACCATTTCATATTTTAATAAAACAAAAAGCATTACTTTGTGGTCAGTGACGATGTCTTCAGTAGTATTGCACAACCACACAATGCCCACAGACTCCAATCCGACTGTCCACATTGCCACAGAGATGGACGAAGTATATTGAAATTGCAGACGACTGGGGGGGGAAACGTAACTTGAACACACACGCACACACACCGACTGCTGCGATCTCCGTCGTTGAAAAAAACGGTCGTTGAAATTGAACTTCATCTGAATATACGGAGGACTGCAGAGCTTGGGGCAATTGTTGGTAGCGGCGGCTCACCGCCTGGCTGTTTCTGCCTTCCAGTTTGTCCAATGGGCCTCGTCGGCGACTGACATGGGTTTTTTTGTAAACGACGAAATTTAAAATGCACTTGCTAATTCGAACATTGCATGTGATTCGGCTAGCAGCGGGCCTCTCTGCCGTGACACCAGCAACCGCACGCGCCACTCCTGCGCGCGCGAATTTGTGCGACGCGCGAGGCATCCGAGTTGTCGATTTGCGGACGCGTTCAAACGTGGGCCCAGAGGGTCTGCGACAGGGGGCAGGACTCAGGAGAGTTTGATGACCCCTCTGCCGGAGACGACGCTTAAAATATCTCTCTCTACCACCCTGAATCGTCGTCGTCGTCGCCGTCACCCCGGAAGAAACAAAACTGGTTAGGCCGAAACTAACAAATACAATGTTACATTCCACACCGTCGCCTCCTCCTTAGAAAAGTAAAAAAAATGTTTTATGGATAACCGTTTTTTTGTTACTGAATTAAAATGTCATGAATGCGAATGCATTTTTTTTTTAAAGAAATAAATGTAAATCCTTTATGATGAAAAAAAGTAATAGGCTTCACCCTCTCGGGCAAATAAAAAAAGGTCCCATCGATGTCATTCTTTACATATATAAAAAAACAAACCAATCTAAACATTGTTAAATCCATAATTGGATTTGGAGAAACGTTTTACATCGATCCTGTGGATATGTTTAGAAAATACACTTTCCGTTTTCTCCGGATTATAAGACAGACTCCAGAAAGTCAGACGGATAACCAAACACGGCTAGCGGATTACATGACCCCCCCCACTCTCCCCCACCTCCCCTAACTTTAGTAACATTTTTTTTAAGAGGGTAGAAGGGCGCGGTGGTATAGTGCGTCTTATATTCTGGAGAATACGGTCACCCGAGATTCAACATCGCCAAGGCTTTTACAGGATTTCAAATGGTCCACCTGTGTTTTTCCCCCGTGAGAGGGAAAAACCCACCTATTATATATTTCCTTTGTGATGTTACGCAATCTTGGTGACTCTAAAAGAACGTTAAATTACACACATTTCGCGGGCGACCTTAGAACACACGGGTCGAGAATCAAACATCGTGTCTCTTCACACACGCAGGGATCCTAATCGACCCTTCCGCACACAGACGCAGCGACGAATGTGGAACAGCGTCACCCCCCGCCTCCCCCCCCCGAGACTTCACGCAAACACGTGGCGGACGGGAGACCACTGCCGAGTCCCACCCACGTGGTCACGTGTCTCTCCAGCGTAGTTTGTTGTCCTTCCCCCGCACCTCCGATTGGCACGGTTGGCTACGTACGGTGCGAAAGAAGTTCAACGCACGTACACACACCGCACCTCCGTCCCACCCCAAGCGCAACATTAATGGGGGCCTTCAATAACCACACTTTTTGTTTTTTTGCAACCAACGCCTTCTCTTGTTGGGCATCAATTGTCCAAATTCCACGAGCCCCCATCGACAGTCGTCCGTAGTAGCCGAGGCCGTGTCAGCTTATTGGTTTTCCAAGGCCTTGATGTTGCCAATAACGGGTTAATGAAGCGATAACCGTTTGAAGTGAATGGAGTTTTTGGTCAGATAATTCACTCTTCATTAGCCAGGAAAATGAAATAAAAAAAAGTGTTTGCCACCTTAGACGGTTCATTTTCTACGTTGTTATTTCACGGCCAATACTATTCGTATTTTCGTTGTTAGGTCGTGTGAACACGTGCCTCGAGATCCCAGCTCGCGTCAAAAACCTGTCGATGATGGATGCAATCTCCATCGAATGCGCCGTAACGATTTAATTGTCGTGAGATTACTCAACAACAACAACAACAAACAAAACAACACCACCGCTCACGTACGTTTGGCACATTTCATTTCGGCGACACTTTGTATTCACCGGCGCTGGTTGGGTGGAGGAAGGGGTTTGACAACACACAATTGGGATGATGACCTCGTGCCCTCTCGCCGAGTTAAGCTTTGAGATGTTTTTACTCGAGTCAACGACAAATCTGGTGGGGAGGGTTAAACAGGGTGCAGCCCGTGCCATTACGACGCTTCGGGCAGAGTTTACAATCTTGGCGTTTTGCGTCTTAGACCGATTGGCCCATCGATAGTGGCGTTGGCACGTCCTTACGAGACGCTGGGAAAAACAGGGCCAGGGGTTAGCCAGCACGTGCACGTATATATATATCTGGCCATTTGACGTCATTAAATGGCTCACCCCGGAGCAATTAGACTTCTAATATAAATGAAATCGGCGGAAAAATATCAAGTCAAATGAGGCACGAACGAAGCGTACTCGGATTATGGGCCACAGCGTGTCGCAAATTAGTGACCGAGGATCGGAAATCCCCCACAACGTCGCTTCTCAAATACGTCGTCACTTCATTGTTAAAGCCGCTACCTGATTAGCGTCGCCTCAACTCTCCCCCCCCCCGCCCCGCCACGCTCACGTCGTGGACAGCTTCATCTCCCCCGTCCCCTCTCGTTATCCGTCGCCTCTCAGCCCTCCACCAGCGCCACCACCTACTTGTCCCGTAAATCGCTTTGATTGACGTCGCTTTGATTGACGTCGTTTCGATATTCGTCGTCGGGACCTTTTAGGAACGGATCCGCGACGTAAACCGAGTTGGTTTACGTCACCCCCGCCCCCCCCCCCCCCCCCCCCCGCTGTAACGATTCGATGCATTGCCGCAAAGAACCGTGGTCACGATTAAATTCAAGAATCGATTCTTCCCACGTGATAAGCCACTTCTCGTTTGAGCTACCATTCGTGATGGCCAGGTCGCTTCTGAAAAAAGAAGCTAATAGCTCAGTGGGCTATATCAGTAAAAAAAAAAATAATGTAGTGTTATTTCGTAGATTTTTTTTTCTGTGTGATTTTCTTTGCCTTTCTTACGCTTTGCACTCCTAGCGTGTTTTTTTTATCTCGTCTGTCGTTGTGACGTTCCGACCCCGTGCCCCGACTGGACATCCGTGAAAAAGAGCTTCGTAGCTCATCGGATTCCTCCAGCTGTAAATAAACATTCCGACTCTGCTGCGGTGGCCGCGTGTTTAACCCGCCCCATACAACAACGGGACGGGGGAACCGGTGCCCTGCAACGCCGATCCGAAGATTCGCGCGCGGACGCGTCGTGCGTGCAGAGAGCGGGCGTCGCGAGATGAAACGTCGATGGATCGAACGGCCGGGGAGACGTTGAACTTCCTCGCGTCTCGCCGTGTGCGGAAGGGAACGCGCGGTGCGCCGCAAGCCCCCGGTGATGTGCCCTGTCGCCACCGCAGCCCAGAGCGGCAGATAAAACACGCGATGTGACCATTGCGCAAAAGAAGGGACATTTACACGTGTATGTTTGTATTTTTTAAATATACTGGGGCTGTGGTGGGTTCGAGGGTTTCTGAAGGGCAGGTCGATCAAACTCGAGCCCAGACTGACATTTGGCTTGCGATAGTTCAACGTTCGCGCAGCCACGCACGGAGGCATTGTCGCACGTTTACATCTGATGCTTCTTAAACGAGACGTTGCCCCGTTACCGCATTGGTTCCTCGTTTGTACGCTTAGTTTGTTGCCGTTAAAGTGTTTCCTGTTGAACCAGAGACCGGGATTGGAGTCTCACTTGCAAAAGCAATTGGGTAGCCAACTCTGACCGAAGCCATCCCTGGAGAGGTTTTATTTTTCTACGATTAATTTATTTTCTCGTAAAAAATAAATAAATCTTATTATTCTTAAAATCTCCCGCATTCATTTCAATCGTCATCCGGGGTGGGGGGGGGGAGGGGGGTGGAGGGGAGGAGATCGATACAGATAATTACAGATAATCTGGTAAGAGACTCCCCCTGCCAATCTGGGAGAGTTGGTAACACAAGAATCACCAGCGGGTATTAGTCTGCCACTCACTGTGGTCAATTAAACGTGCGTGCGTGCGTGCGTGTTGAACTTCTTTTACACCGTACGTCGCCAACCGTGGTCACTGGAGGTAGATGCGGGTCACACAGCGGGGGTTTTACTCGGATGAACGAAACTGCACGGCAAGCACCACAATCAGTGGGCCGCAGGCGACGTCAGCCGGCATGGAATTTAAATTTGGTGAAGCAGTTGAAGCACGTGTTCCTCAGTAGTCGGAGGTTCCTGACTCGCCAACCGGATGGCCACGGGTTCAAATCCCGATGAAGGACTGACTCGGGCCATGACGATCGAACGTGGATTAAATCAAGAGCCTCGTCCGTCGGTCGTCGGGGATTAATGCTGGACACAACGGAGTCGACCCGGGTCGATCCAAGCCGGCAGCTCCGTGAGGGCTTGAGAATTTCGTCGAGGCTACAAGTGGCTTAGGCTTGCAAAGAGATCACTTCGAAGGCTTCGAGGTGAGGAGTCGGAAACAGCATTCCCGGGAGGAATTCCTGGGATGGGAGGCTTCACGCGGGGAGTGCGAAGAGGTTCGACAGATCGACGGAACGTTCGGGAGGAAACCTGCGAAGGAACCTTCATGGGACGGTTCTAGATGGTTCTCGGGGGACGATTTCAAGAGAAGCAGCGCGGTAGAAACAGCGCAGTTAGAATGTCAAGGCGTCGAACCGCTGGCCACGACCCAGCTTCTTCAGGGAAGAAGAAGAAGAAGAAGAATAAGACAAAAAAAATCACATCGTCCAATCAGAAGCCGGCTCACAGATCCTCGGGGCCGAAGACGGACTCGTACGAGATGCCGACGACACCGGCGGAAACCGCTCATCCGGGACGACCGGTCGGCTGAGGGTGGGACGCACGTCGCGCAGGGAAGCAGAGGAGCGTCCGTGGGGAGTAGGGAGGACGGGGGAGCAGGGGCTGAGGATGAAGGACTGGGAAGGATGGCCGAGCGTAGGCGGGGGGGGGCAGGGGCGGCGTTCCGTGCCCCGGCGGCGCTAGCAGTTGGCGTAGCGGTCGCTCCACGTGGTGACCCAGCGGCGCGCCCGCGGGCCTCGCCGCGGCGCCGGCCTGTCGGGCCGGGGGACTCCGCGCTGGCGCTCCTCCTTGCGGATGCGCACCGCCTGGTACTTGGGCATGTGCGCGTAGGGGGACGGGCGCTTGAAGAAGCCACACTGCGATCAGGGGAGGGGAGGGGGGCGGTACGGGCAAGGTGAGACGTGACATCGTCACAACAATAACAGTGCGTCACCGCCACACAGCGTTAGCTCGCTCTGGAAGAGAGCACCACCGCCGCTGCCGCCGCCACCACCACAACAACAACAACACCCCAGCTTCATGAAGCTGGGTTCTGCCGCCCGTTGTTCGGCACGACGTCCGACGTTTCGTTCCACGTGCTGGAAGCTCCTTTTAGTTAACCGGGAAGAAAAAAAATCGGTTTCCGCGCACTGCCTGGCAAGGGAGCGGAACGAGCGAGATTAGCGTGACCGCGGCACAGCGGGCGGCCCATCATCCCTTCCTCCGGAGTCGACAAAACAGGTACCACTTTGTGGGGAAGTCAACAGCAGTTGTCTTGTGAATAAAACTAGGAACTATTTAAAAAAATATATTTTACCAGGTAAGGCCCGCTGAGCTACATATCTCTTTTTCAGAAGCGAACTGGCCACAATTTATGGCTCATCGAAGTGGCTTATCGTGTGGAAATATATAGCAGCTAAATCCGCTCGACATATGCTTTTAAATGTGGTGGGGAAACACCAGAGGACCCGGAAAAAAAATCAATGCAACATCGGAGGAGAACGTGCAAACTCCAGATATACAGGCAGACTGGCCCCTGCCATGGGGATGTGGAATTTCCATCCACTGGCTTATTTGAGCGGGAAATCATTTGACAACCGGGGACGAAGAGATTTTAAAATATGTATGCTGAACTTCTTTCGCACCGTACGTAGTCAACCGTGCTAATCGGAGGTGCAGGGGGAAGGACAACAAACTAATCACGAAAATCAGTTCTGAAGAAATGAGCCTTCAATCGAGATTTAAAAGTGCATCGCTCCAGTGGCTTCCCAGTAACAATACAATAATTTGAACGTGCGGTCTGCTAAGTGGCGGTCAGGACACGGGCGAGCGGCCTGCAGAATCACCGCCGCCCCCCTCCTAGACCACGAGGTCAACTCAAGGGGGCATTCGACCGATTAGGGGGCGCCGCGTTGGAGAGATGTTAACTCCCTCGCCTGGTATGCAGGAGGTCGTGGGTTCCACCCTGACCCCTGACCCCTGACGGCCTGTTGTATATTTTTGAGTTTGCGTGTCTCTCTCTCTCTCTCTCTGTCTCTCCCCCCGCGGTCGTGTGGATATTTCTCCGGATACTCCCGTTTTCCCCCGCTGCATTTGGAATCGACATCACGCGTTTAAGATTGTTTGGCTGCTATCAATTTCCACGTGATAGGCCACTTCATTGAGCTACCATTTCGAAACCAAGACGCTTTTAGACGCGCTTCTGCGGCCGTCTGGAACGCTCTTCCGATATTAGGTAGCCACTGGGAGCCATGCACTTTTAAATCATCTACAGTGAGAGCGAATTTCTCTAGAACTGCTCTTTGCGTTTAGTTTGCTGCCCTTGTTGGCTACGTACGGCGGGAAAGAAGCTCAACATATATTCTGAAAAAACATCTATATGGCTCAGCGGGCCTTATACCCTGGTAAAATAGAACAAAAAGTGTAGAATGTATTTCCTTTAGGGCCGTCACTCTGCAAGCATATCCGTGGTGCACTGTGGGCTCCTGGAGCGACCGCAGTTGGACCCACGTGAGCTCATCCAGCGGTTCGACCCCGCTACCGCGAGTGAGCGTGGATGCCCCAGGGGCTCTACGCTACCGCGAGTGAGCGTGGATGCCCCAGGGGCTCTACGCTACCGCGAGTGAGCGTGGATGCCCCAGGGGCTCTACACTGTCGCGAGTGAGCGTGGATGCCCCCGGGGCTCTACGCTACCGCGAGTGAGCGTGGATGCCCTCGGGGCTCTGCGCTACCGCTAGTGAGCGTGGATGCCCCCAGGGCTCTACACTGTCGCGAGTGTGCATGGATGCCCCAGGGGCTCTGCGCTACCGCGAGTGAGCGTGGATGCCCCCGGGGCTCTGCACTGTCACGAGTGTACGTGGATGCCCCAGGGGCTCTACGCTACCGCGAGTGTGCGTGGATGCCCTCGGGGCTCTAGGCGCTACCGCGAGTGTGCGTGGATGCCCTCGGGGCTCTACGCTGTCGCGGGACGGAATGGAATGGCGAAGCGTCGAGGAGGCTGGTTTTTGTATTCTATGTTTTTGCACCGTTCTGACCCCGCGCCCGGCTGGAGCGTCTGTAAAAAGAAAGTGCTTTAGAGTTCATCGGATTCCTCCAGCATAAACATGTATTCTGATTCTGATCGAGACGGGCATTGGATTCATCTTCTTTGGTTCTTTCAGTAAAGTCACGTAGAATGAGAACAAAATAATAAAATAGTTATTTTATCAATTTATTCTTTTATTCTCATTCTACGTTGCTTTACCGAAAGAACCAACGAAGTTAAATTTGTATCTCAGTGGCGACGAGGCTGTAAGAGTTGACCTGAGATAGCCGGGATGGCTGTGATGGATGGGATGCGGTGGATGGGTGCGGTGCGATCGACAGCATTGGCCACGGTGATCTCTTGCTTGCGGTGAGAGGCCACATGTGGTCTCGTGAGGCATCCACTCGCGAACGAGCTGCAGGCCGATTTCATAAACAAGACCACGTAACCTAATCCTCCAATCCCTCCACCGATGCCGAGTCGCCTCCCATCTCACTCCACTCCCCTCCACGCACTCTCCTACCTCTCCCCTCCCATCTCACTCCACTCCCCTCCACGCCCTCTCCTGCCTCTCCCCTCCCATCTCACTCCACTCCCCTCTACACACTCCCCTGCCTCTCATCTCACTCCACTCCCCTCCACGCCCTCTCCTGCCTCTCCTCTCTCATCTCACTCCACTCCCCTCCACGCTCTCTCCTCCCCTCTCATCTCACCCCACTCCCCTCCACGCCCTCTCCCCTCTCATCTCACTCCACTCCCCTCCACGCCCTCTCCTGCCTCTCCCCTCTCATCTCACTCCACTCCCCTCCACGCACTCTCCTACCTCTCCTCTCATCTCGCTCACTCTCAATCGCTCGCGGACCGACGGGCGAGCGAACACGTGCCAGCGGGCACAAACCAACGGGCAGACGCCGAGCAGGAAGAGGTCAAACAAAACGAAATTAAAGGCAAACGAACAGGGAAATGAAATGCAGGATGATGCGGAGTTACCGAGATGTTTGGGGGGAGGGAGTGGGGGGGGCCAGGGTGGGGGGGGCTAAATGTCCTCCTCCGCCGTGAGCCTGTTGGTCTCCGAGGGCTGTGCGCCGATCTTTGCCTTGTGCAGCTTGGCCTCATAGCGCATCTCCTTGCTTGTCCGCTTGAAGAATCCACACTGCGTGCGTGCGTGTGCGAGTGAATGTGTGTGTGTGCGAGTGAATGTGTGTGTGTGCGTGTGTGTGTGCGTGTGTGCGTGTGTGTGTGCGTGTGCGTGCGTGCGTGCGTGTGTGCGTGTATGTGTGTGGGTGTGTGTGTGTGCGTGTTTGCGTGTGTGCGTGCGTGTGTGCGTGTGCGTGAGTGTGATTGCGTGTGGGTGCGCGTGTGTGCGTGCGCGTTTATGTATTTGTGAATGTGTTGGTGTGCGCGTGCAGGTATGCATGCGTGTGTGCGTGCGTGTGTGTGTGCGTGCGTGAGAACCGAGGAATGCGTGTGTGTGCGTTGTTTATGTGTGCGCGCGTGTGAGAGCAAACGTGTGTGTGTGTGCGCGTGTGTATGCGAGTGAATATGTGTGCGAGTTAATGTGTGTGTGTGTGCGAGTGAATGTGTGTGTGTGCGAGTGAATGTGTGTGTGCGAGTGAATGTGTGTGTGTGCGAGTGAGTGTGTGTGTGTGCGAGTGAATATGTGTGTGCGAGTGAATCGAATGAATGTGTGTGTGCGAGTGAATCGAGTGAATGTGTGTGTGTGAGTGAATGTGTGTGTGTGTGCGAGTGAATGTGTGTGCGAGTGAATCGAGTGAATTTGTGTGTGTGAGTGAATGTGTGTGTGTGTGTGCGAGTGAATGTGTGTGCGAGTGAATCGAGTGAATGTGTGTGTGTGTGCGAGTGAATGTGTGTGCGAGTGAATCGAGTGAATGTGTGTGTGTGAGTGAATGTGTGTGTGTGTGCGAGTGAATGTGTGTGTGTGCGAGTGAATGTGTGTGTGCGAGTGAATGTGTGTGTGTGCGAGTGAGTGTGTGTGTGTGCGAGTGAATATGTGTGTGCGAGTGAATCGAATGAATGTGTGTGTGCGAGTGAATCGAGTGAATGTGTGTGTGTGAGTGAATGTGTGTGTGTGTGCGAGTGAATGTGTGTGCGAGTGAATCGAGTGAATTTGTGTGTGTGAGTGAATGTGTGTGTGTGTGTGCGAGTGAATGTGTGTGCGAGTGAATCGAGTGAATGTGTGTGTGTGTGCGAGTGAATGTGTGTGCGAGTGAATCGAGTGAATGTGTGTGTGTGAGTGAATGTGTGTGTGTGTGCGAGTGAATGTGTGTGCGAGTGAATCGAGTGAATGTGTGTGTGCGAGTGAATGTGTGTGTGTTTGAGTCAACGTGTGTGTGCGCGTGCGAGCGTGCGAGCGAGCGCGCGTGTGTTAGGAGGCGATGGGTGTTAGTGAATGGCAGCGAGGGGGTGGCGATGGGATTCACGCACGTCGTACAAATACAGAAACGAACAAAAAAAACACAAATTAAAACGAATGAAACAATAAATGGCAATGTCGTACGTACACACGCGCTCACAGACAAAGACTCCCCCCACGTGTTCCACACCGCCGTGAAACACAGCAACGTGCGGTCGCACGCAAAATGATTGAACGCCGCTGACGTGCATTGTCCTGCACATGCTGTAGCATCTTTACCTGTGCGTGTGTGTGTATACACGTGCGTGTGTGTGTGTACGCGTGTGTGCGTGCGTGTGTGCGTGTGGGGAGCGGTAGTGTAGCGGTCAGCGCGCTGCGCTACGAACCCCGGAAACCCGAGTTCGAGTCCCCGCTCGCGCGTGCAACGCCGCTGGCGATTATCTGAAACCGGTGCTGAACCGGTCCTCCCCTAGGTCGACTCAGCCTCAAATGAGTGCCTGGCGAGGTGTGTAAACACCGCCGCTAGGGGAGACAAAAGGCGGTGCTGGCCACCCGCCCCCTAGTGCGCCGTATCGGCCTTTATCGGTGCTCGCTAACAGCACTTGCTCCTACAGCCTGTTGAGGCTACACAGGGGATCTTTGTCTTTGTATTGCGCGTGTACATGGGGAGCGGTGGTGCAGTGGTGAGTGGCGAAGATTTGAACCGGTCCAAGGCCCCCCTCTAGGTGGACCCGGCCTCAAACGAGTGCCTGGTGTGGTGTGTAAATATCAGCACTGGGGAGACAAAGGCGGCCGGGCATCGTTCTGGCCGCACCTACTACCTGGGGCTGCTCACAATCGGGAACGGTGCGAGTTCAAATCCTGGTCGGGGGGGGGGGGGGTAGGTTGGCTCAGCCCATCATCCCTCAGGGGCCTATACATTTCGTACCACTTTGTGGTGAAGTCAGCGGCGTTGTGCCCTACGGATAGACTCGTCCCCGCCGCAGTAACGCATAATGTCCACCGCGGGGCTAAGTCAGGACTGTGCGGTCGACCAGGACGTTGATCGGCCGACGCCTCGACACTCAATCGAGCGATCGAACCGCTCTTTGACCCGGAAGGAGACGAACGGACTCGACTTTATTTTAGCAGGTAAGGCGCCGCTGAACTGCGTAGCCCCTTTTTCAGGAGCGACTTGGATATCACCAATGGGAGCTCAACGGAGCTGGCTCATCACCATCATCGTCACGTGGGACGCGGTGGACGGGTGGAAGGAGAAAAGCGGAGGACCCGGAGAAAAATCAACGCGACCGCGGGGAGAGAGAGAGAGACACCGCAAAACCGGGCGCCAGGGTCGGGATCGAACCCACGAGCTCCCGTGCACCGGGCGAGGTAGTTAACATCTCTCCGCCGCGGCGCCCGCTAATCGATCGAATGCCCCCTTGAGTGAATCTTCGTGGTCTAGGAGGGGGGTTGGCGGCGATTCTGCAGGCCCGCTCGCACGTGCCCTCACCGCCACTTAACGAGACCGCGCGTTCCATTTCTTCGAGCGTTGGCTGAAAGCTTTCGTGGCTGCAAGGAATTCATATTCTTTGGCCGCTTCGGCAAGGTCACGTGGATGCGTTCAAAGAAAAAATAAACGAAGCAAAAAATAACAACAACAACAAAAAACTTACGAACGTTTTCCCGACCGCATCACAAACCGCTCCGTCGTCATACTGACGACGAAACGCCTCGTGTTGCGATCGAAAAACGTTCCGAAGATTTTTTTGCTTGCTTGTTATTTCCCCCTCCCCTCCCCCCCCGTCATTTCCTCCGAAACCCCGTCCACGCGACCTTGCCGAAGCGCCCAAAGGACGTCCCATTTTCTTCGCTATCGTTGTGAATCCGCCGGAGCTTTGCGCTCCCTGCACACCAGGCGAGGTGGTCGACATCTCGCCGCCGTGGTGCCGGCCGCCGCTGGCTGCTCACCTTCCACAGCAGCACGACGAGCAGCAGGAGCACGAAGACACCTGCGGCGACCGAGAGGGCGATGACCCACCAGGGGACGGGCGCCGCCGGGGTCACCGTGCCGTCGGGGTCCAGCGTGAGACGCACCTGCGCGGAGACCGGGCTGGTCAACGACTCTTTGAACGCGCATTTTTATTTTTTTAATTTTTTTTTCTTTCAACATCATCGTCGTCGTCGTCGTCGTCATCACCATCATCATCACCGCCATTGTCCATAATGCAGGGGGTTTCTTTTTCGTTTTTGGGTTAGATCGCGTAAATACCTGAACGTGCCGTTAACCCCGCCAACATCCGGCACAGCCAGCCAGCAAGGTCCGTCACGTAAACACGGCATGCCGGTTCGTTGCTGCTACAGCGCCAGCAGGCGTGTTGGGGAGAGAAAAATCTGTCTGCCGCCCGTTGATGCCGGTTGCAATTTTACTGGCGGGTCGTCGTGCGCGCTTGGGACTTAACCAATGCCTACGCTGCTCCACCGCCCCACCCATCGTGAGCTCGAGAGAACTGAAGGATCAGGGACGGAACCCCCACCCCCCTCCGCTCGCTCACCCTGATTGGGGTCACGTCCGGCATCTTCACGTTGGGGTTCTTGGCTCTGAAGATGATGCCGGCCGTGACGAACAACTCCATGTTCTCGTATTTGATGTAATCCTGCGGAACGGCGTGAGGAAGACAACGTTAGCACGCGGGCAAGCACTCACTCACTGTTACATACACTCAGACACTGTTACACTCACTCACTGTTACACTCACTCACACACTCACTCACTCAGACACTGTTACACTCACTCACTGTTACACTCACTCACACACTGTTACACTCACTCACTGTTACATACACTCAGACACTGTTACACTCACTCACTGTTACACTCACTCACACACTGTTACACTCACTCACTGTTACACTCACTCACTGTTACACTCACTCACACACTCACTCACTGTTACACTCACTCACTGTTACACTCACTCACTCACTGTTACACTCACTCACTTTTACACTCACTCACTGTTACACTCACTCACTGTTACACTCACTCACTGTTACACTCACTGTTACACTCACTCACACACTCACTGTTACACTCACTCACTGTTACACTCACTCACTCACACACTCACTGTTACACTCACTCACTGTTACACTCACTCACTGTTACACTCACACACTGTTACACTCACTCACTGTTACACTCACTCATTGTTACACTCACTCACACACTCACTCAGTCACACACTCACTCACACACTCACTCACTGTCACACTCACTCACTGTTACACTCACTCACACACTCACTGTTACACTCACTCACTGTTACACTCACTCACTGTTACACTCACTCACACACTCACTCACTGTCACACTCACTCACTGTTACACTCACTCACACACTCACTGTTACACTCACTCACTGTTACACTCACTCACTGTTACACTCACTCACACACTCACTCACTCACACACTCACTCACTCACACACTCACTCACTGTTACACTCACTCACTGTTACACTCACCCACTCACACACACACTCACTCACTGTTACACTCACAGTTACACTCACTCACTGTTACACTCACTCACTGTTACACTCACTCACACACTCACTCACACACTCACTCACACACTCACTCACTCACACACTCACACACACACTAACTCACTCACACACTCACTCATTCACTCAATCAGACACTCACTCACTCATACACTCACTCACTCAGACACTCACTCACTCACACACTCACACACTCACGCACTCACTCACTCAGACACTCACTCACTCACTCAGACACTCACACACTCACTCACACACTCACACACTCACGCACTCACTCAGACACTCACTCACTCATTCAGACACGCGCTCAATCAGACACTCACTCACTCAGACACTTACACACTCACTCACTCAGACACTCACTCACACATTCACTCACTCAGACAATCACTCACTCACACACTCACTCACTCAGACACTCACTCACTCATTCAGACACTCACTCAATCAGACACTCACTCACTCAGACACTCACTCACACACTCACTCACTCACTCAGACACTCACACACTCACTCACTCAGACACTCACTCACACACTCACTCACTCAGACACTCACTCACTCACACACTCACTCACTCAGACACTCACTCACTCATTCAGACACTCACTCAATCAGACACTCACTCAGACACTCACACACTCACTCACTCAGACACTCACTCACACACTCACTCACTCACACACTCACTCACTCATACACTCACACACTCACTCACTCACACACTCACTCACTCAGACACTCACTCACTCACACACTCACTCACACACTCACTCACTCAGACACTCACTCACTCACTCAAACACACAATCAATCAGACACTCACTCACACACACTCACTCACACACACACTCACTCACACACTCACTCACACACACACTCATGCACTCACTCACGCACTCACTCATGCACACACTCACGCACACACTCACGCACTCACTCACACACTCACTCACGCACTCACGCACTCATGGACACACTCACTCACACACTCACTCACACACGCACGCACTCACTCACGCACACACATACGCGGTCACTCACGCACTCGCTCATCACGCACGCATCATGCACGCACTCATCACACACACACTCACTCACGCACTCACTCACACACACACGCACTCACTCATCATGCACGCACTCATCACACACTCACGCACTCACTCACACACACACGCACACACTCACACACACACACTCACGCACTCACTCACGCACTCACGTACGCACGTACACACTCACGTGTGTCGTAGCGGTTAGCACACCGCGCTACAAACCCAGCAACCCGAGTTCGTTTCCCGCTCACGGCTAACACCAAAGATGATTATCTGAACAAGTCCTGGCCCTCCCCTAGGTTAACTCAGCCTTAAACGAGTACCTGGTGCGGGGAGGCCAAGGCGGCTGGACATGGTGCTGGCCTTCATAGGTGCTGCTTGCTTGCCCCTACAGTCTGTCCAGGCTATATGAGGTTTCTTTATTTGCTTTGGTGGTGCGGGTGGTGGTGGCGGTGGTGGCAGTGCTGGTGGTGTTGGTGGTGCTGGTGATGGTGCTGGTGGTGTTGGTTGTGCTGGCGGTGGTGACGGTGCTGGTGGTGCTGGTGGTACTGGCGGTGATGGTGCTGGTGGTGTTGGTTGTGCTGGCGGTGGTGATGGTGCTGGTGGTGTTGGTGATGCTGGTGGTGACGGTGCTGGTGGTGTTGGTGATGCTGGTGGTGTTGGTGGAGTTGGCGGTGGTGGTGCTGGTGGTGTTGGTGGTGCTGGCGGTGGTGATGGTGGTGTTGGTGGTGTTGGCGGTGGCGGTGCTGGCGGTGGTGATGGTGTTGGCGGTGTTGGTGGTGCTGGTAGTGGTGCTGGCGGTGGTGATGGTGGTGTTGGTGGTGCTGGTGGTGTTGGTTGTGCTGGCGGTGGTGGTGGTGCTGATGGTGTTGGCGGTACTGGCGGTGTTGGAGGTGCTGGCGGCGGTGGCCGTGGTGGTGGTGGTGCTGCTGGTGGTGCTGGAGGCATCTCACCTCCAGGAAGGTGCTGTTCCAGACGCGTGTGCGCAGCGTCACCGTGCCAGCGCCCGTGAGCCCGTCGAGCGGACAAAGCAGATTCAGGCAGCGCGACGTCACGCAGTCCTGCGGCAACGCACGCAGACAACCACCACCATGAACCACGCTGACGATGGCGAGAGAGATGCACAACACGCGCCCAATTACTGCAGACACTTAGAAGTTCTTCTCTCTGTCTCCCCCCAGACCCTCCACCCACACCCTCCAACAATGACGGGTGTGGTTGATGGTGATGATGATGATGATGTTGTTGTTGTTGGTTGATGGTGATGATGATGTTGTTGATGATGGTGATGATGATGGCGGTGATGATGATGGTGATGATGATGATGGTAATGATGATGGTGATGATGATGGCGGTGATGATGATGGTGATGATGATGGCGGTGATGATGATGATGGTGGTGATGCTACTCACGAAAGTCGCCGAGGGTTTTTTCCCTCCGCCGATGACGAGCGCCGTCTTCCTGCCCCCGCCCCCCTCCCGCTCCTCCTCCGCCCCCCTCCTCCTCCTCCTCGCTCCACCCAGCGAGCTCTGCTGTGCAACGCCACGCGCACAGTCAATCCTCATTCCTTCCTCATTCGTTCCTCCTTCCTCTTCATTCCCCATGCATTCCATGAGCACGGTTGGCTACGTACGGTGCAAAATAAGTCCAACGTACGTACATCATTCATTCTCCATTCATTCTCCATTCATTCTCCATTCATCTCCATTCATTCTGTGTACGCGTGCTGCTTACTCCTCCCCTCGTACCT